>CM065734.1:63738808-63768808 GCA_033310375.1 Conus canariensis
GGAGAGGCAGACCCTGACGCAGGAGAAACTGAAGGCTCTTTAGTTCGTTCATCAGGCTTTGCAGTGTTTCTTTTGTTTTGTTTCATGCTGACACGTCACTGGAGCATACACTGACGTTGTAGACTGCCTACAGTTTACGTCATACACGGCTGCTCCATGTGAAGATGATTTTTCGTGGCTTGAGAACTTTTCCAGTGCTTTCTTCCAGTTGTCAAAACCGCTCCATACAAACGCTGCATCAGGTTTGCAGCCTTGATGATCAGCCCTCATGCAGAAGAAACAACATACCTTGTTGTCTGTTGTGCATAGGTGAAGCCAAGGGTATTACTGGAACAAAGAACTTTGGAAATAGTGGGCCTTCCTGATCTTACCTGGTCAGTTTGGAGAGGACTGTGTCGCTCTGTGGCTGAAAGGGGTTGACTGCATCCTTGCAGCGCACAGTAGACTGACATTTTGGTTTTCTTACAGTAGCAGGTCGGTCAATGTCATCACGAGGAGACTGGGCAGGTCGGTTGGCGTCGTCACGAGGAGACTGCATGATTGATGCACCTTCTGTAGGAGATGAGAAAACACTTTCTTCCTCCTTTCCTTCATCATTTTCACTGTCCTGGTTTGATGAAGTGTTAGGCTCACAAAATGTTCCTCGCCCATTTGCCCTATAAGAACAGGTGGAAGGGATGATACAATGTCTCCCGCCAAGATCTTATTCATCAGGTAGCATATCCTGGAGCTCTCTTGCTGACTTGTTACGATGTGTATGTCCCTACCAATCATTCTCGCCATAGCTTGCACTACAATAGCATCAGCATATATGCCATTCTTGGCAATGTTGGTCAGGTACTGGTCAGTAATGTGTGACGAAAGTGGGTCAGCTGCAGAGAGGTTCCCGAGAAATGTGTTGACATCTTTCCTGAGCGAGTTTGACAGGAAGTATGACAAGTATGGCGACAAGGTGATGCACCATCAAACATCTCTCTCTCTCTCTCTCTCTCTCTCTCTCTCTCTGATTTTTTTGGAGGTGCTCAATATTAGGGGGGGGGGGGGGGGGGGCAGTATATAAGGCTGCCCCCCCCTCCCCAATATTTTTCTGGAGGGGGGCATGGCCCCCGCGCCCCCCCCTGCTTCCGCCGCCTGTGCACTGTTTCATTATGTTTTCATTTAAAATGAAAGTTTTAAAGAGTCACTGAAAATCTACTGAAAACATCTTCAAATGTGTTTTACCTGTAATTTTTTGTATTAACTCTCGATTTACAGAGAAAATGATGGATTCATTTAACAGCTGAAAGAACAGCACCTAAAACGAGTTAAATGTGATTATACACTGATTGTGTTTTTAGAAGGAAAAAAAAAGACAAGACTTTTTAAGTGAGTGCCCACACAATACACTCTTCTGAAAACTCCCCGTGTGTAATGCAAGACTTTTGAGCGAGTGCCCTCACAATACACATTACACTGAAAACTACCCATGTATAATGAACGTGTGTGTGTGTGTGTGTGTGTGTGTGTGTGTGTGTGTGTGTGTGTTCGGTGCCCATGTACCGTGTGTGGCCATATTTCATACAGAACAGAATTCAGTTCTAACCTTCTACATAACTCAGTTCGTGCTCCTACATAACAGCACGCCAAAGGTACATGTGCACTTGGCATTGAACTTTATATGGTATACCGCACGAAGAAATAGTAGTAAATTTTGTATATGTGAAGACGCGCGATGACAATACTTTTCTTATGATTTGGCAAATAAATGTAGTGTACCTTTCAAAATGAGTCACAGTAATTGAAAATACGTTTATCTGCAAATAAATATACAAAGTAACAGCAACAAATAGTACACAAGAAAATGAAAACGAAGGATTATTTTATTTTGTCAGTAAAAGGTAACCACACCTTGGCACACATTCTTGACCCCAAAATGTTTGTTATCCCTGTGTCTGGACACGTGAACAGGACACGTGAGCTTCAGGTCTGATGATGGGTCTTAAGTAAGAAGATGGGTGTGTTGAGTGTGTAGAGTGTTTCGAAAGAGATTATCAGTCGTCTTACTTAAGCTTGCTAGGTTGAAAAGTAGAAGTCGCAGCATAGACTGGCCACTTTGTGTCAAACAGGAGAGTAGAAAAAGTGACAGCGGTACAACCAGCTTTACCCTCAATCAGCTTTCAACCCAGAGAGAGGTCAGGTAGCGATATGCTTTGTTGTTTCGACTTAGTCAATTTTTTGTTTGTTTGTTTGTTTGTTTCCTTAAAAATGCAACGCGGAAAGAAAGGTATGATTATAGCCTACCCAGAGAAACCTCGGTGGGCGTTCTCAGGCTCTGACCCACCAGGACTGGGAACTATCAGATGATGGGGGGAGGGGGGGGGGGGGTTGCCATCAAGACGGGGGAGGGAACGAGGTGGAGGTGGGGAGACCCTGGTGCAAGTTTGAAGGGAAAGACGGGTTATGATGTCCTCATTTCTGCCATCTTCAGGAGCTGCGTCAGTGCGTGGGTCGATGGGGTCATGGGAGTGGGAGTGGGGAATGGGGCAGATAGGGAGGGTGGGTGATGACCAGGGCAGGATCAGGTAGGCCCACATGAGAAGTGGGAGAGGTTCAAAAGAGAGGTCTTGTGGGTCACTCTTTGTTGTAGAAGGAGAGAAACATGGCCAAAGTATTGTTTTTAGTAGCAGTAGTGTAGGGACGTAATTAATACATAGGCTGTTAAGCCTTTCAATGTCCCCTCGTGTTATTTTACTTTTATGATAGGGTTGAAATGCATGCAATATAAATTTTCCCACTTATTCATCAAAGCTTCTAAACTGTACTTTAAATTTCAAGTCTTCGTGCAGCAAATTCTTAAAAACATTAGTATTATTAGCAAATGTAAGTGCAGTTGGCAAATTGTTCCAGTTAGCAATAACTCTTACTGAACGTGAATCTCCCCATATGAGTATGAAACTGCTTAACAAATATCTTGCCTTCCGAATTTCTTGTTCTGTCTGTTTTAGCAGCCTCAAAAAATAGTCCCACTGTATGTCCGTTTGCTGGTGAAATATTTTGAACACTTCAATCAAATCCCCTCTAATACGTCTACCTTTTAAAGAGTGCAAATTTAAGTAATTTAATCTATCAGTATAAGACATATTTGTACATTCTTGCAAGATTTTAGTTGCTCTTCTCTGTACTCTTTCAATTGCTATTGACTGTCTTTTTGCTAGCTGGCAGAGGAGAAAGTGGGGGATGGTGTGTGTGTGTGTGTGGTGTGTGTGTGTGTGTAGAAACCCTGGAAATCCATTCCCCAACCCCCACCCCTCCCCCTCGTCCAACCCAGATGTTATGAAAAATTTTATGAAAATAAGTGACAACAAGTTTTATGTGAAAAGTTGGCGCTGTGATGTTTAGAATCATGAATTGTGCTTTAATGCCAATTGTCAGAACTGTGTGCGTTGGTATTATTTGGGGGAAAAGTGAGAGAGAGCCCAAATTGAATTCTCACACAGGCACTAAGCAATGGTCAGGTTCTGAAGAATCATATAATACTTATAAAAGGTATATGTACACTACAGATAACATGTGCAGCAAGGGAATACAGGGCATGGAATACAGAATGCATTTGTTTGTCGTCATCCTCCATGCCACCTGAGGGATTCCCATTGAAGCATGGGAAGAGAGTGTTTATACGGAAAGAATGTTTGTTTTGCTATATGTTCCATACCACTTCAGGGATCCCCATTGAAGCATGGGAAGAAAGTGTTTATAAGGAAAGAATGTTTGTTTTGCTGTTATGTTCCACGCCACTTCAGGGATCCCCAATGAAGCATGGGAAAGAGAGTGTTTATAAGGAAAGAATGTTTTGCTGTTATGTCCCATGCCACTTCAGGGATAACTTGGGAAGTAAGGTATCAGGTATCAGGTATGGGCCCTAAGCCTCGCGGCTTATTATGGGCTCCCTCACTTGCTTCCAGTCGTTGGCAAATGTGGTCTATTTTGTGCACCAATGTGTGCTTGAAAAAAATTTGTCTATTTTGCCTTTGAAATCATCCAAGCTGGTACTCAGGACTATATCATCACTAAGCCTATTCCAGTCTTGAAAGACTCTTCTAGAGAAATGATACTTTCTACAATCTTTTATTCCATTTAATTTTTTTAACTTAAAGGTGTGTCCACGTGTTCTGTTACCTTTATTAAAGGTCACTAATTCGTTTATGTCAATATTGTTCTTTCCCTTGATAAGTCTGTACATCTAAATCAGGTCCCCTCTTCTTCGTCGGTAGCTTAGTGAAAACGAATTCAAATGTCTCAGTCTGTCTTCATATGTTAAGTCCTTTATGTATGACACTAGCCTTGTCGCTCTTCTCTGTATTGCCTCTAGGGTTGTTATATGTTTCTTTAACCATGGTGCCCAGATTATTTGTGCATATTCCAGTATTGGTCTGACCAATGTTGCATATAATGTTCTAAACATATCCTCATCCATATATGAAAAAGATCTTCTTATTAGTCCAATCATCATGTTTGCTTTTTGGGCAATGTTTTGTATATGGGTATCAAACTTTAAGTCCGAATTGAATGTCACACCGATGTCCTTTTCAGCATCAGTCTCTGTCACATCAACCAAGTCACCTTTATTATCTCTCATATTATATATCACTTTTGGGTTTTTACTTCCCATATGTAATACCTTACATTTTTGTACATTAAAACTCATTTGCCACTTTTTTGACCATTCCACAGCTTTTCCAAGATCCTCTTGTAGTTCAATACCTGGTTTACCAAATATCTTTGTGTCATCGGCAAAAATTTTACAGTAACTTTTAATACTGTCCGGCAGATCATTTATAAAAATGATAAACAGCAAAGGAAAGAAGGTGTATTTACTGAAAAAAAAAAAAAAAAAAAAAAAAAAAGAGTTGGTTTGGGTTGGTTGTTTTGCTTTCATCTTTCATGCTACTCCAACTGAACAGCTCCTTGGCTACTCCTTTTGACGCCTTGTTTACAGCCTGTCACAACTGCACACTCCTTGGCTACTCCTTTTGACGCCTTGTTTATAGCCTGTCTTGTCCTGTCACAACTGCACACTCCTTGGCTACTCCTTATGACGCCTTGTTTACAGCCTGTCTTGTCCTGTCACAACTGCACACTCCTTGGCTACTCCTTTTGACGCCTTGTTTACAGCCTGCCTTGTCCTGTCACAACTGCACACTCCTTGGCTACTCCTTATGACGCCTTGTTTACAGCCTGCCTTGTCCTGTCACAACTGCACACTCCTTGGCTACTCCTTTTGACGCCTTGTTTACAGCCTGCCTTGTCCTGTCATAACTGCACACTCCTTGGCTACTCCTTTTGATGCCTTGTTTACAGCCTGCCTTGTTCTGTCACAACTGCACACTCCTTGGCTACTCCTTTTGACGCCTTGTTTGCAGCCAGCCTTGTCCTGTCACAACTGCACACTCCTTGGCTACTCCTTTTGACGCCTTGTTTGCAGCCTGCCTTGTCCTGTCACAACTGCACACTCCTTGGCTACTCCTTTTGACGCCTTGTTTACAGCCTGCCTTGTCCTGTCACAACTGCACACTCCTTGGCTACTCCTTGTGGCACCTTGTTTACAGCCTGTCTTGTCCTGTCACAGAACCATCAATCCACAGGAAGCAGTCATTATCAAATTATCCTGAGGCAACCCACCAGAGGAGACACTGCATTGCCTCTGAGTCTCTTCACTGATGTTCAGTACTGCTGACTTTGATCCAGCATACACAGGATAACCCCATACATTGCGTCACACCCACACTAATAATTGCATAGACATGGAGCCAGTATGTGTGAGCACCTACTTTCTCACACTCAGCTCGTCCATTCCGTGATAGCCGCCCTGAACTTGCTGACACTGATCACTTCACATCAAACTGAGCACAGGCATAGAGGGAATCTTTAACTGAGCACAGGCATAGAGGGAATCTTTAACTGAGCACAGGCATAGAGGGAATCTTTAACTGAGCACAGGCATAGAGGGAACCATTAACTGACCACAGGCGTAGAGGGAACCTTTAACTGACCACAGGCATAGAGGGAATCTTTAACTGACCACAGGCATAGAGGGAATCTTTAACTAAGTCACAGTGGGGGCAGGGCATGAAGGGTCACAGAATTGTTGAGGAAGATGAAGACCATATGTTGTGGGTGAGAGGTGAGAGGCCTTCTGTCAGGGTTGTGCTCTGTGTTTCGTTTCATGATATATCCAGGTGTACACCTGCAGTACTGATCATGAAAGTGGAGCAATACTCTCATGCATGCATCTGTTTAGTGGATGAGACTTTGCTGTGTGGTTTCAGTCTTCCAATATAAACCAGTGGCAAACTCAGCTGTGGATTGGAGTTGGTTCAAGTTAAGAAATCCTATGATTAAATGGCTCTGATGGGCATTGAACCCATTAGCTCCTTGTCTGAAATGTGCAACACTAACCACTGGGCTACAGTGGCTTGTGCAGTTTAAAAACTGGCTGCAGTGCAAATTGTCACAGTGCATGTAAAATGTGGATGCAGCGACATGTTTAGAATTACTTTTCTTATTGGAACACTGACTGTTGGAAAATTATGAGTAAATTTTTTAAAGCTAGTGAATCAAAGGAGATACTAGTTGGTATTGGCTGTATGAAAAATTCAATTACTGATTTGTTGCTGTGCAAATTCTCATTTTGTGTTAACATACTGATGCAGCTACTCTTTCAGAATCATACAATATTGGTGATATTAACTATTTGAAAATAGTGTGTCAAAATGTTCTTTGTAGGTTAACCAATGAAACAGAAGAAAAAAAAACTTATCCAAGATTCAAAAAGAGAAATTGGTGTACTTACTGTGCTATTAAGGATCATGCATGATCCAGCAGCAGGGAAATGATGTGAAGAACACTACAGCATTTATGATACTGACTTATGAAATGGTGCGTATGTGCAGACCAGCTGGTGAAAGAAAGGCGGACAATGTTTGGTGTGCTGAAAACAATGGTCAAAGGCCTCCAAAAACCACAGTATGACATTGTCAGCAACACACAGGTAAGTAAACACACCTGAATGTTGGTTGGACCATCAGGAAAGAATAATCAGAGAAACATGTTGTACATTAAATCTCTCTCTCTCTGTCTCCGTGTCTCTCTGACACTCTTTGTCTCTCTGACACTCTTTGTCTCTCTGTCTTTGTCTGTTTGTCTTCCTCATTGTGTGCATATGAGGGAAGGGGAGATAGTGTGTGTGTGTGTGTGTGTGTGTGTGTGTGTGTGTGTGTGTGTGTGTGTGTGTGTGTGTGTGTGTGTGAAGTGTGGTGTGTGTTGTGTGTGTGTGTGTGTGTGTGTGTGTGTGTGAATATGTGTGTGTGTGTGTGTGTGTGTGTGTGTGTGTGTGTGTGTGTGTGTGTGAGTGGGGAGTTAAAGAGATAGGTCGTCTCAGACTACATCATGGTGACCTGGGATGTCAGAATAGCCAGCTCCCTGCAGCATTATCAGGGGCAGAATAGCCAGCTCCCTGCAGCATTATCAGGGGCAGAATAGCCAGCTCCCTGCAGCATTATCGGGGGCAGAATAGCCAGCTCCCTGCAGCATTATCAGGGGCAGAATAGCCAGCTCCCTGCAGCATTATCGGGGGCAGAGTAGCCAGCTCCCTGCAGCATTATCGGGGGCAGAGTAGCCAGCTCCCTGCAGCATTATCGGGGGCAGAATAGCCAGCTCCCTGCAGCATTATCAGGGGCAGAATAGCCAGCTCCCTGCAGCATTATCGGGGGCAGAATAGCCAGCTCCCTGCAGCATTATTGGGGGCAGAATAGCATGGAATCAATGCAGCCTAGAGACTTGTGCTACTCTACAGGACCTGATGGGGATGCCAGCGACTCTTTCACTTTACGCTACATCACTGCTGTCTGGACATTCCTTGCTGTTAGTTTCCTGTTTTCTGTGACTCTCTTCCCTGAAGTTGGAGTATGGCTGCCTTAATGGCAGGATAAAAAACGGTCATACACACAAAACTCCACTCCCTTTGTTTTTCTAGATGGGATTAATCCTTGCCTTTCTATACAGGGAGTGTCCGCAGGAGTATCAGCATGCGTACGGAGAAGAAGAAGAAGAAGAAGAAGAAGACTTAAAAAAAAAAAAAACTTTTGCTAATGAAATCCACTACTTCTGGTCTGTCTATCTTTTCCCTTTCATCTTTCTGTCTTGGTTCAAGAAAGTTGCCATAGGTTTTTTTTTTCTTTTCTATCTTGTTACAGTTTATAATATGCTAGTTTTCATGCTGTAATCATTCACTAGGTAGAGAGTTTACTCACTGGAATGGACACTAACTGTACCTTTTGTTGGCTAGGTGAATGCAATGGTTTGTGTACATCTGTTGGTTTGTGTAGACCTTTGAGGAACGGACATTAACTGTAGCCTTTGTTGGCTAGGTGAATTCAGTAGTTTGTGTACATCTGTTGGTTTGTGTAGACTTATGAGGAATGGACATTAACTGTAGCCTTTGTTGGCTAGGTGAGTTCAGTAGTTTGTGTACACCTGTTGGTTTGTGTAGACTTATGAGGAATGGACATTAACTGTAGCCTTTGTTGGCTAGGTGAATTCAGTAGTTTGTGTACATCTGTTGGTTTGTGTAGACCTTTGAGGAATGGACATTAACTGTAGCCTTTGTTGGCTAGGTGAATTCAGTAGTTTGTGTACACCTGTTGGTTTGTGTAGACCTTTGAGGAATGGACATTAACTATAAGTAACCTTTGTTGGCTAGGTGAATTCAGTAGTTTGTGTACACCTGTTGGTTTGTGTAGACCTTTGAGGAATGGACATTAACTATAAGTAACCTTTGTTGGCTAGGTGAATTCAGTAGTTTGTGTACACCTGTTGGTTTGTGTAGACCTTTGAGGAATGGACATTAACTATAAGTAACCTTTGTTGGCTAGGTGAATTCAGTAGTTTGTGTACACCTGTTGGTTTGTGTAGACCTTTGAGGAATGGACATTAACTATAAGTAACCTTTGTTGGCTAGGTGAATTCAGTAGTTTGTGTACACCTGTTGGTTTGTGTAGACCTTTGAGGAGCGCTGCTACAAGTCAGCCAAGTGGGTGTCGACAACAGTGAAGAGCATTTCACACAAAGAGGCCACATCAGAAGGGTTCAGGAGACTGTTCAAATACATATCCGGTGAAAACGAACAAAGTGAGTAATGAGTCCTTGGGATGATACTTTGAAAGCGTGCAAGCATGCACACTCGCACACATGTACATACACATTCATGCATGTACACACGCATGCATGCATACACACACTCACACACACACACACACACACACACACACACACACACACTCACACTCACACACACACACACACTCACTCACTCACTCTCACTCACTTACACACGTGCGCACACCACACACACACACACACACACACACACACACACACACACACACACCCCACTCACACAAACACACGCACACTCTCTCTGTCTGTCTGTCTCTCTTTCCCTCCCTCTCTCTCGTTCTTTGTTTCTCGCCCTAACATGACAATTCCACATTGTCATTACTCCATTAATGCAAGTTTTATGCATTTAATTGAAATTAAAATTATAATACACAGTGTTACTTCAAGTTCTTGTCCACCAAGTTTTGGGAAAACTAGAGCTCTTGAAGTGTACAATTTTGGCAAAATGAACTAAATCTTCTTTAATTTCTCTAGTGTGTTTGGCCTATTACTTTATCATGTAAGTAGTAATGTTAACAATGCAGAACGTTGTGATATGTCATCATGTATGTAGTAATATTAACTATGGAAAACTTTTTAAGTTTTGAGGGTATAGACTTAATCTAGGTAAGTTTTTGACAGTGGTAAACTACAGATGATTGATTTTGTTGTTGTTGCCATTTTCATCATTGTCTTCTCTCTTCATTCTCTGTTTTGATCATCAGATTACTGGTGAGGGGGTTGGGGGTTTTGTTGTCAGTACACACTCTTGCCATCCCCCCACTTTCCACCCTGAACACCTCTCCTCCCCCCCCCCCCTCCCCCCTTCCAAAATGAACTGATAAGTCTTGGAGTTGGAAAATGACTCCCTCAGTGGTGTATATATTCTAGTGGACAGCATACATATGTATAATTATATGCATATGCCCTCGCAAGTCCTTTTTCAAGGTTACAATGTCATAGGATTCTGACCTGAAAATAGATCCTTAGTTTGGCTACACCATGTCTTCTGTTACAGAAATGAAGGTGGAGATGACAGCACCAGGCCTGAAAATATATCCTTAGTTTGGCTACACCATCTTTTCTGTTTCAGCAATGAAAGTGGAGATGACAGCGCCAGTCACCACGTGGGTGGAGCCAGGGGCGGGACCTAACTGTGAGAGCAGCTTCACTGTTGCTTTTTACATCCCTGAAGAGCACCAGGCAAACCCACCCAAGCCCACTAACCCTCATGTCTTCATTGAGGAGCGTCCTCAGTTCTCTGCCTTTGTCACGTGAGTGTGGTCTTTATGTTTCTTTTGTCTCTTTAAA
This sequence comes from Conus canariensis, assembly GCA_033310375.1. Taxonomy (NCBI): domain Eukaryota; kingdom Metazoa; phylum Mollusca; class Gastropoda; order Neogastropoda; family Conidae; genus Conus; species Conus canariensis. Next base: position 63,749,312 of record CM065734.1, read on the forward strand.
AAGAAATTCCCTTGAAGATTCTGTGAGTTTTTTAAAAATCATTTTTGTTGGTTCGTTATATATGGTAACCAATTTTCTAGATTTTTTTTCCCCAAATGCCTGTTATTTCTTTGTTAATAATTTCATTAATTTGATGTCGTTGATCATTCATTCAGGAAATATGATTGGTTATACTGCTTTGCGTTTTTAAATACAACCTCCTCAGATGATCACCTGTCTTTATACTCATTTCACATTTGCTTTTGAGGATATATTTGTTGATGTGTTGACCTGCTCATTCCTAAGGTCAGCTGGTATGATTTGTCTTGCACAAGGAAGGCTTTGCTTAGACGCTGTCTGATGGTACAACAGGTGGACAACATGCTGAAAATTAGGAAATTGTCCAAATTTTTTTATGACTTCATACTAACTGCTCCCTGTAGATTGCAGCACTAAAGCTGCGACAAAGGCAAGTAGGTGTGACTGTATATAGCGGAGCTGGAATGAGCAGCATAGAAGTAGTGTTGAGGGGCACAGAATATGGGAAAGTGCTCACACAAAAGAGTAGTTAGCAATGTTTGTGCTGTAGTGGCCTTTCTTTGACTTGACATGTTATTGTGCAGCTTTCTGTATTGTGCAGCTTTCTGTTGTGCAGCTTTCTGTATTCATTCATAATACTTAAAAAAAAAAAAATTGGGGACATAAGTTAAGTTTAATGTTGAAATTCTCCAGGCTGAAGTTAAAGGGTGAATTGAATTCACATGTGCTTGTGCGTGTGTGTGTGTGTGAGTGTGAGTGTGTGTGTGTGTGTGTGTGTGTGTGTGTGTGTGTGTTGTGTGTGATTTTATGTTTCCAAATATTGGTTAACAAATTGTTTGAAATATTCTTGTCCCATCATGACTTGTGAAGAACATTGAAAAGGTGTTCACAGTTTTCATTCAATTCACTGTTTAGCCCGTTGTTCTAAACTAAAGCTATGTATAGTTTCATTTCACTGTGTTTTACTCCTTATTCTGACATATCCGTCTGTAACTCACACTCACAAATGCTTTCAACTCCTAACTTGATCTGTTTCCCAGGAAATTTGGTGGGTTTGCCAACGATGAAATCTGGGTGGAGAGGGCTGTGGAACTGGGAAACGCGGTGGGTGACCACAGCAAGTTCAACGATGCACAGTACTACACAGCAGGGTACGACCCACCGTTCAAACCGTTCGGCCGCACCAATGAAGTGTGGTTTGTGAAACGTGACGTTCCTGGCTCATCTGTGGACCAAGTCAATCAGCAGACTGGGTGATGTTGCCCAGAGACTCTGACAGCACTCCCCATGTATATACCCTGTCTGGAAAAGGAGGATGGATATACCCAGACATTTCCAGACACTGGTACTGAAATACACTTGAACAAAGTTTGGGGACCGACTGGAGGGGCCACAAAGCCTTGTAGATCCATGGAGTTTGCTTGAAAATCTTTTGTGTTGTGAAAGTGGGTCCTTGCGTAATATTGCATGCATTTAGGGGTGAGAAAAAAAAATGCTCGTTCATTTTCGTTGTCCTGAGTGTTGTGTATCTTGCCTGAAGAAGACCTAAGAGGTCGAAACGCGTCATGTTTTGTCTTGTGATTCGTTTGTCTGTGTTCTTTGGCGGTGCTTTATCAATAACTTTTCAAATTTGTGTAGATTTCCTCCTGCAGTCACCTCACTTTGCAACTAGGGAAAAAAGTGTTTCAGTTTAATCATGAAAATTTTATGGATTATCATAATATGGACCAATTGTAATGCAAAGAAATCAACATAAGATGGTTGAAAATTGGAAACGCACATGCGCAGTGTTGTAAGATGCATGTATGAACACAAACATGTGCACAAATTAATTCTGCATTTATAGTTCTTTGTTTTCATCATCAGAAGCCTGTAGGAACCCTGCTCTGTTGAGTCTGCAACATTGCAAACTGTTTCCTGTGTTTCCAGCGTGTCTGTGTTTGGCTTGCACACTACAGCTGGCAACGAGAGTTACAAACCTTGAGGGTTCTCTCAGGTTGAAATGCCCACACTGATGGCCTCCCTTGTGGAGCACCTCATTCAATAAGACATGTGCCCTGTAGAGGTATTTGAAAGTTAGGGGTTTTCTTTTTCAACATATGAACATTTCCATTCATTTAAGCTGTTAAGTTTCACTTTGTTTTTCCTTTCACTTTTAACTTGTACTGCCTGTACAGACTCAGAAATGGAATCAGATGATCAGTTGAACACGGAGTGTTTTCTTTCTGCAGCTTGCATCAGTTTGTTTTCAGATTGCACAAAATGTTTATTCTGGAGGATGGTTAAAGGGACATAATCCCGTGGTTCCCATAGGCACAGCAGAGTTCTTTGTCGGCAAGAGACACCAAATGTTTCTGACTTATAAGTATGTGGAATTTTATCAGTCTCATGTTTGAGAAAAAAGAAAAGAAAGATGAAAGAGGAGGTGTAAAAGACTGCTCACCTGGAAGATGGGGCTTGGAGCACTGAATGATTCTGTGCACAGAACACAGAGACTGTGCCCACCGTGTGGAAGATGAGGTCTTGGCACAGCTGCCATGCCAACCTGACTCAACATGAAAATGTTTCCATATCCTTCCTACAGTGCTAGAAGCAGGCTTTCATGGATGATTTAAATTGAATAGAAGAATATTCAGCATTATTTTTCACTGATTAAAGTCATCATCCAAGATTTTGAAACATGTTGCAGAATTGAATCAATTACGCATAATTTGCAGATGTTATTTCATTCCTTTTAGCAGATGGCAGGTAACACTTCATGGATAGGATTTTGCTTTATTTAGAAAAATACCATGATATCATCCTTATGAATATATTATGCATAACTTGGCAAATCTCATTCCTTTCCTTATAGCAAATAACGTGTAGGTCATATTTGCAAATTTGACATTGCAGAGAAACATATATGGCTATATGACCCGTATGATCAGTCTGAAAATTATCTAGAGTGGTCAGTACTTTAGAACTGACTGTTGGACATAAGTTATGATGGATTGTGATGCCATAATTTTCTCATTCCCAGACTGTAATGCCATTATTTTTTGTGTGTGTGCAACTTTGAAGAGAGAAGATTGCAGACAAGTTATTTACACTGAATCTTATTAAAGCACATTCTTTTAGATAAAGCACACACTGAGAGGATAACTTCAGGGACTGTGTTGAGAACTGTGTTTAATCAGTTTTCATTGTTTGTTTATAGAGAGGTGTGTGTGTGTAATCAGTTTTCATTGTTTATAGAAGTGTGTGTGTGCGTGTGTGTAATCAGTTTTAATTGTTTATAAAGGTGTGTGTGTGTGTGTGTGTGTGTGTGTGTGTGTGTGTGTGTGTGTGTTCCAAAATTCTTTTGTGCATTTCCATGTTGTCAATAATTTTATTTATTGTTGTTATATTAGATGATGAATATGATAACGATGATAATTGTGCTTTCAACAAGATCTTTTTTACTATGTCTCTGTGGGGATGCTGGGGGCTTTTACTGTGCAAATAGTTTTCCCGCTGTCTTGAAGTTCTCTGAGTGCAGGTAACTTCATCTCTTACGTCACTCTCTTTGTCTCTGCCTTTTTTCATCTTTGTGAATTGTTGTCTGTTGTTTTTCCTGTGATCCATATTCATGTTGTTGTTTTTTTCTATAAACTTGTGTGCAACTTTTTTTTTTCAATCTGACCACACGCCAGCTTTTTTGGTCATAATCTGGTGGCTAGATAGTGGGAACTGTCTACACTGTCGGTGGTGGACATTAACTGTCCATTGTACAGTGTCTGTCGGCCAAGATGGGCTTTTTATGTCTTTTTTTGTTTTGTTGTTGTTATTACATTTAAATGTGTTTATCATGGTACTTTTTAATTTTGAGTCCAATAAATGAAGGGAAATGAATAGCTGGTGCTCTGTGCACAACGTAATCCTATCTCCCTTAATCCGGTCCAGTTGATTTTCGAGAGTCTGAACATTTACATTTCTTGCCTCACCCTCAGAATTTTCCCATTGTTCTGTTTTAGTAGTCACAAACATTTTCTGAGGTCAGATCTGGCAGATTTCTTTTTTTACAAATTAAAGGCGTTTGCCTCATTTTGATATGTGACATACACTTTTTTGTGCATTTTTTTATGTTATGGTTATTTGTTTTACAAATTAAAGGCATCTGCCTACATTTTGATATGTGATAGACAAGTTTTTGTGCATAATGTTTATTTTATTATCAGTATACTGTCATTACCATATTCTGAACAAAAATCAGCTCCAAAATGTCTGAGCTGCCAAAAGAGTTAAGCATGTCAGAAGTTTAGAGAAGATGGCATTAACTGTATTTGTTGTTTGTTGCTTTCAGAACGTGATTTTTTTTAAGAATGAGACTTTTTTTATGAACGAGAATGTGACCTTTTTTCACATTTGAGTTTGACAGCCCTGAAAAGGCCCAGTGTGATGATCTGTTCTATAGCAAGAACGACTGACAGCTATCATTGTCTGTTAACAGCAAACTAAGCCCTGTGTGATCATCTGTTCTATAGCAAGAACAACTGACAGCTATCATTGTCTGTTAACAGCACACTAAGTGATCTTTGTGATGGAATGGTATTTGGCTTCATGTTCAGTTCAATTCTACGCAAGCTACGACCTATAGGTTTCCACTGTTTGTAGACCCATCTTTTCCTCTAGATCTACAGCACACATCTGATTTCATTCCCATTGCCGAATGCTACACAAACATCAATTTAGGTTTTTCCACCATCTTTTCCCGTTCTTTTTTTCAGGCTTTACAATTCTCCATTCCTTTATTTTGTTGATGTATGAACCTTTCCCAAAGGTACTCTTGGAACTGAATTATTTTAACTCTCAGTTGGTTCCAGTTATTTTTTCTTACCAGTATCTTCCTTCCCCAGACCACTCGCTTGCTCCTGCTGTCTCAAGGGGTGTGTCAAGTTTGCCCAAGAACTTTGGTAGGGACTGCAAAGAAGTGAATATTCTTTTTCCCCATCATTATCATTCCTCCTCCGTCCTTGTTCCCCCCCCCCCCCCAATCTGCTCAAGGTAAGCAGTTGGAGCAAGTTTCTGATGGCAGTGTTTGTGTTGGTTATGCAGGAAATAAAGGAATTAGCTGAGAAGAGTTGATTTGGTGTGCTCTTGTTTTCAGGCTCTATGCTGGTGGGTGCATGCTCAGGAAGTGAGTGAAATTAGACATGATGTGCTGACAGTGTGAAAGGCTGTCGGAATGAATACTGATGTGTAAAATATCAAAAATGTAGAATTGCTGAAATATTGGAATAAGTTCAAGTGGAATATTGGAATAAGTACAAGTGGAATTTGCCATGTATAAAAGCACAGCAAGTATGGGAGCATACTAGTGCCTAAAGGCCATGACATCCATTTTTGTCAGGAAAACAGCGTTGATCCTTGGGGTACATACTGAAAAGAGGAAAAATAGTCTTTATTTACCCTGAGAATCACCATTATTTTCCTGGGGAACACAACAGTTTCCCCTATTTTCTGGATACTACTGTCTTTCCTTATTTTCACTTATGATCACCACTGTTTTCCCTCTTTTCCTTGGGTTAATAATTGTTACCTTTGTTTTCCTGACGAAAAAAAAAAAAGAAAGAGGTATCATGGCAAGGAAAACATAGCTTACTGGGAAAACAGTTGTAATGGCAATTTATCACGACAAGAGCAAATTGGGTCAGCTGACAAGGGGAAATACTGGTAAACCTGACGATTACAACTCTTTTCATATATATATATATATATATTTTTTTTTAACTCTTAGTTAAGGATTATTATTGTTTCTCCCACAAAAATAGAGAAAACAATTTTCCATGGGGATAACACCAATAGAAATTGTTTTCCTTGGGAGAATAGTGAAAACAGTTGTGATCCACTGGGAAGATGGGGACAACAGCCAGTCTCTTAGGGAAAAAACAGTTGTGATGCTCAAGGAGAACACCATTACCTGTTTTCCTGAAGGATAATACCATTTTTCCTGGGAACACATTTATTATTGGCTTATGATGCTAGCATGCTTCCATAAACAAGAAAGGCCATTTTTCTTGTTGATTCATGTATGAATGAACACACAATTTTGAGCACTCTATCTCCATTATTTTGTAAGTGTAAGTAGGTGTATGTTATTAATGGCTGCTGTTTATATCTTTTCAGTCAGCCTTCTTGTGTCTCACAATGTACGTGTGGGAAGTAGGCATGTCTTTGTGGGAAGGGGTTGTTTCCCTGGTGACAGCCTCTGCTTGTGTATTTGTCAATTTGCCTTTGCAGCTCTTAAAGGTGTGTGTGTGTGTGTGTGTGTGTGTGTGTGTGTGTGTGTGTGTGTGTGTGTGTGTGTGTGTGATTCTTCAGTTAAACATTTTTTTTCAGTATCTGTTGTAATGCATTCTATTTTTCCAAAAAGCAAAATGGTTACAATCGGCTTCGTCATCTGACAACAATACGGCATTAAACAATAGACAGGCTAAAGAGCATCAGTTTTACAGAACAATGATGCTGACAGCAGGAGAAAAAATTAAACTAATAAATGAAAACTAGAAGAAATCAGTGCAGATCCAGCACTGAATGATTAAACAACAGAAATGAAACACAAGTATTTGAAAAAGCTAATAAAATAAATGAATGAAAACGTAAAAACAGTTAATAAATTTATTTTTCGAGTTCATAATCGGTAACAGATCTACGTAAGTACAAGTACATTTGGAAAAGGAAAGTTGTCCGTGAAAAATGACATGAACAATAATGAAATGATTGAGTAGGCATGGCATTGAAAAATAGGTACATAAATATCTAATCAAGTAACAATGAAAGGTAAATATAGAAAGAAAGGACATAAAATACACACACATACACACGCACACATGCACGAGCGCACAAGTGTGTGCGCATCTGTGTGTGTATGTGTGTGTGTGTGTGTGCACGTGTGTGTGTAATCTAAAAATGAAAATAATGATCTCAGTTACAAGTGAATGATAATAAAACGTGAATGAAAAGAATAATAAAGTAGCGGATGATAGTAGTTTTAGTAACTAGAGAAGAAAAACACAAAAGTTAAGTTAAAAACAAATGCTACTTCATCACACGTCTGTATCAATCCATGTAAACTAGGTCATCGCCAAAACAGACTTTTTCCCCAACAAGCACTCTGGACATTTCAGTACAGATCTCCATCTCTCAAAGCCCTTCCACCCACCCACTGTTCTCAGACCAAATACACACACACATGTAATACAGAAGAAATGAGCACAAGTGTGCTAGTCTGTGTGCACACATGCACACACACACATATGCACATACAACGCTAAGTCTACAGCATAAATTCCCGATATTTTTTTCTCACATTAAACCAAATCGGATTTCGCAGCGTTGACAAACTTCTGGGCAAAGTGTGCGATGCACTGCCTGAGCAAAGGGAGACTACTTGCCTATGTTCATGCGGGTTCCCCATGAGATGGGATATTTCCCCTGCAATCATCTTCCCATGACACAATTTGAGATACTGTTCATGGACTTAATGCCAATCCTTCTTATCTCATAAGACAAAGCAACCTCAGGCAATGATCTGGGATCACAAAAAAAAAAAAAAAAAAAAAAAAAAACATAGCACCATAGGACAGCACCCCAGCCTGTGAAAGTTTTACGTTCCAACCACAGTACCAGAGATGCTTTTCACAGACGCAGAAACTAGTCTTATCCCAAGGGCGAAGGATGTAACCGGCAAGGGGAGGGGGGACTAACCAGGCTCAAGATTTTACAGTGTGACTTCTTCCTCAAGCTACAAGTGGACCCAGCATTGGAAAATGAGACTGAAGTGCAACATTTTCATTTTTTGTTCATTTCTGTTTTATGAAATTTACATATTTCCCAAATGAAATGCAAAAGATTGGATTTGTCTGTTATAGTTTTTTTTTCTACACATGTTTAAAGTTTGTTACTCTGATCACAACAAAGGGGAGTAATTTGGTCACAAAATGTTGCAACTTTCTTTTGAGTGTTACTCTGAAACCTGAATTTTCTGAACTATAATCAAGTGATCTATCCCCCCATAAGATGACAGAATACAAGAAACTTCTTGTTTACATGCTTCACTTTTCAAAGGTAATGAGGAAATTACTCATAATTCAACTTCCAGTCAATCTTGTGCAGTTTTAGTTCCAACACTAAACATAATGTCTGCAGAAATTCTATTAGCAATAAAGACATATACACAGACCAATGAACAGCATGAATATGTCCTCATTAAAAAAAATTTAAAATCCCTTCTTGATTGAAAAATGCCTACATTCTGCTATCAAGCTCCATCCTGTGAACCAGTGTTACCATGTCACTGCTGCCCAGTACCACAGATCACTTTTCATTAGTGACATAAACCAGCACTCACCTGGAAGATGTAGTTTGTGTCGAATTCCATGATAGTAGTTTACAGGAACAGAGGAATATACAAGATGTGCATGTGCATATCAGGGAAGTACAAGTCCTTTATAAAGGACTTCATATCATCTTTATTCAATCAATCTGATGAATACAGGTGGTAAATTGTTAAAGCGATAAAAAGTTTACAGCAAAGGACATAAGATTCTGTTCATGGGAGGGAACAGTTTTAACAAGGGAGGACGTATATTCCTCTGTTCTTGTAAACTGCTATCATGGAATTCCACACAAACTACGACTTCCAAGTAAGTGCTCGTTTATTCAACTTCCAGTAGTTTCCATGGGAACTACAGAATCTACGAGACTTTGAAGGTGGTCGTGCAAACTGAAAATTTTGATATATATGTAATACTCTGCATCACAATCACACACAAAAAAAACAGCATTTCCGATGGTCATTTAATCATACACATAGATCATTAAAGGAATAATTGGATAAGAAAGTGACTAGACTTGATCAGAATATTGCCACAAACACAAAATAAAATCTTCATTTAAAAATTTTGGGGCTCTCATCCCCAAACCATGGATTTTTTTTTTACAGATTAAGCATCATCCATACAATACATACTCAAACGCAGCAGACTATGCACCACAAGTGGCCAAATCATGCAACAAATTCAATGTCATGATTATTTTAAAACAACTTCAGTCTGACACCACAAGATTGTCCATTTTCTTATACTTCAAGATTAAATTATTTTGTCCCTGCTCTTGCTTGACTAGTCAGTTACAGAACTTCTGGAAAGTTCTGGCATTTGACCAACCCACTGTTTTCAGAATGTCATCTAAAAATACACCGCTTTTCAGCATTGCAGACAATGATGCCCCTTGGAAACTGTGCGTAGCAAAGTCCTTTATATCCACATCATGCATCAAAGTCTTCATCAATCTAGGAATGGTATCTCTTGAAGCCGATCCATGCGGACGCTGATAACATAATGTAGGCCTGTCTGAGGATGCTGATCTAAGAACTTCTCTTTTCAGATATTCCTGAAGACACTGCACAACATAAATTTTGGGATTGCCTTCATACTTTGGTAACTCAATGACACCTTGATGAAAACCTGGTCTAGTTGTCTTCAGCTTGTCTGTCAGATAAATCGTACAACCAGATCTATACACTCTGACATTACTAAGCTTAATAAGATGAATAGTTTGGAGTCGTTGTGCAGATGATAACAACAGTAAGGCACACAGTTTTACACTCAGTTCTTTCAATGTTAATAGAGCATTATCTACTTGACTACCAAAGTGTGTGAACAACACAGAAACATCCCAAAACTGATGATATCGAGGTAAAGGAGTTCTCAGCTCATATACATCTTTCATAAAACGAATCACTAAAGGATGTGCACCCACGGGTTTGCTGTTCTCTGGTTCTAGAACAGCTGATAAGGCACTGCGTGCAGTGTTGAGAGCACTGTAGTGTAACATAAACCTTGAGAAAACAACTGGGTTAAAAACTGAAGGACTACAGTTACAGATGCACAAAGGAGATTTATAACCCTTTTCACAACAGAATGCACTCCATCTGGAGAGATATGAGGCATACTGTACTTTAGTTGTTGGTCACCAGGATGCCCAGACGATGTCTAAAGTTTGTCCACAAACTCCTCTTGCCTCGACAGCTTGCCTGGTAAGTTGCATGCCATCAACTGCAACTGCCTGTGAAGAGGATGAACTGCATAGTTGTGTGGCAAACGTAGAACTCTTGATACTTTGGGCAGAAGAACTGGAGTGCTGGTCGGCATGCGTAGTAAGACTGGGTACCAGGAAGTGCTTGTCCAAAATGGGCGATGATAATCCCATCTGCGTGATCTTTCCTCCATTTGTTCAGCACCACGTGTAGCAAGCTGAAAGGTGGGAAAGCATATATGTTCATTTGCCCCCAATTAACGCTGAATGCATCAACTGCCCACGCTTCTGGATCCGGCCCCCATGACACAAAGGGCTTTATTTGATAATTCAGTCGGCAAGCGAACAGATCAATGTCTGGAGTGCCCAATATTTCTGTCAATTTACAAACAATATCAGGATTCAAATGCCACTCTGTTCTGCCATTAAAGATTCTGGACTGAGCATCAGCTTCCACATTACTTATACCTGGAATATGAGAGACTGTCAACCAAATGTCTCTTGTCTAGCACCAGATCCAGATTCTGTGGGCTATTTCATTACACTCAACAGAATGAGAACCACCCATGTTTCTCAAATAGGACAGCACATATATTGTCTGTCAGAATTTTCACATGTTTTCAAACCAGATTTTCCTGAAAACATTTCAATGCATGCTCAATGGCCAAAAGCTCAAGGGCATTAATATGCAGACCTTGTTCTGTCTCCGACTAACCACCTACCACCTGTTTGTTTTGACTGACAAATAGCTCCCCTACCCCGTGTGGATGCATCACTTCTTATCTCAATCTGTGGATCAGCAGTGATCAAAGACGAGAAAGAAGTTTCAATATTCTCAATCCACCATACTGTCTCAGATTCAGATTCACAGGTTAAACATGTCCATGCCTCAAACTCTCCTTTACTTTTCTTTAGTGCTTCAGACTTATTTTTCTCTAGATGCCTGTAAAACAAAGGACCCCAGGTAACAGCAGGAAAGGTGGACACTAGAAGTCCAATGACCCTGGCCAAGTCTCTGATTTTTACTCTTTTCTTTTGTTTGAGGTCCAAACAAGCATTTTTGATTTTTTTGTACTTTTTCTAATGGCAGTGTTACCATCATGTTTTCTGAGTCAAACCAGAGGCCCATATATTTGACCTTTTTACACGGAGTAAAGCACTGATTTTTCAGAATGAATAACAAACCCAAGTGACTCAAACATTTGTACTGTCTTCTGCTTGTTGTCAGCACACTCCTCAAAGGTCTGTCCTTGTAGATAAGAATCATCAATAAAGGCTGCGGACATATAACCCTGTGAACGCAAGGTTGAGTACACTGGTTTCATAAGCTTAGTGAAATACCTTGGACAATTACAGAGGCCATTTGCAAAGCATATATATATATATATATATATATATATATATATATATATATATATATACTGATACAACTGATTCTTCCATTTGAACCTCAAATATTTAATAAAATTCAGGTTTCACTGGCACAGAGTAAAATAGGCATGATGTAGATCAACAGAGGCCATGTAACAGTTCTTGGTCATCATGTCTGTGGCTGATGCTAAAATGTTCAAAATTAACTGATTGAAATAATTAAAATTAAGAATCATGCAATAATTTCCCCTGTTTGGTGGGTACATTTCTCTATAACACCCAGATTAAGGAATTGATCACTTCATTATCCATATAATTGATTTGATTCCCCTGAACCTGATTTTGTTCAGGTATATAAAGCAATTGTTCAAAATCCTCAATAGGTATTTCAGAACCCTGTACCAAGTCCAAAATAAATGGATTAGATGTCCATTCTTTTCCAATTTTCGACATAATCCTTCAGTCTGCCTGCTTTAAATGGCTTTTGTTCTTTACCACAAGCAACATTTCTCACTCACAGGATGAATGTGATAGTAGACCATGGGCTACTGAGCTGTCTCCCTTTGCTGCATGGGGGTGTTGTGCCCCCTGCCCCGACCCCTGAAGGCATGGCCTCTGGGTCTGCCTCTGTAGCTCCAGTTCTGGCCTCGTCCTCTGCGTGGCACTGGCTGCCAGTCCCAGTTTTTTGCTTTGGGGAAGAATGTTTTCCCTCTAGCTCACCGTGTAAAAATTTGATCCAAGTTTGGAAGTAGAATCAGCTTTTGCACAAGCATCCTTCAGATCATTTCCAAATAGGTTTTATGTGACTGGAATATCTGCAGATCCTAGCTTACAGTACTGTTTGTTGATCTGAGGTGCATTCGTAATCTTATTTCTCCTTTCCATGGACAACTCATGGTTTGCCTTGAGTACCAGGCCTATTGCATCAGTCAAATCAGCAATCAGTTTTCGAGTTTCTGATGACTCACTGGTCACACACTGATTACATACTTTCGCCAGAGCAAAAGTGGCTTTCAAAAGCTCTCTTTGTGTTTTTGGGGTCCGTAGGTCTGCTGATCTGGCAGCGTTTTCCATAACGGACCAGATTTCATTGTTTACCAGAGGAACAGCAATGCCACAATTCTTGGGCGCTTTGTGCTTGTCCATTTTTTCTTTTAATTTCTAATCAGACGTCTTGCCTTTTGCCATGACTAAAATTACTTGAGTCACCTTTTCAGCCAAGCCAGGACCCAGATCCTCTTCATCTGCCTGGAGCTGAACAATGCCCTCCAAATTGAACTCTTCTGGTAAATGTTGCTCTTCATCATGTGCGTCATACTTTTTCAGCCCCCCATTTATGAGCATATCTACCTCTTGCTCAATATCAACTTCGTCAAAATGATAATGACATCTCTTCTTGGAGTGACAATGATCACGTTGATCTTCAGCATTGGACAGACTCCATTTCTGGTTCATCTGAATGTAGTTTTTTTTCTTTGCGACACGTGGTTGCTTTTTGGCTCTTTGTTTCGCTTTTGGCACATTCTCACCAAAAAGCACATTCAGCCTGCCAGAATCCTCAGATTCTGCTCTTTCATGTCACTGAATTCTTTGACAGAAAAAGAAATATGGTCTGGCGCATTCCCAGTATTATGCAAACTTGAAGCATCTTCAAGTAACAAAACTTCGTCAACCAATTCAGAATCACGGACATGCATGACCGGTTTCCCGGTGGTCGCCATTTTGTTCGAAATTCTACCAGCAAAGAAAATCAATGAAACAAAGTTACCTGCACAGGAGGAAAAATAGATCAGAAAACAAGTGGGACTGGTTCAGGTGCGCCGATAGTGTTGGAAACGTACAGATGCAAACAGATTTTGAGGATGCGAAGTTTCAACGTGCTATGGCCGCCATTAACATGCATGATATGGCCTGCTATGCAAAAGCTTCTCATAGATTCTGTAGTTTTCCAGGCCTCAGGAGAGATCTGAAGGACAACAAAATTGCGTAACTTCAATTCAAACGTGAAGTCGGTTCTGCTCTACGGCTGCGAGACTTGGAGAATGACCAAGGCAATACAGCAAAAAATACAGACCTTCATCAACACCTGTCTGAGGCGCATCTTCAAAATCAGATGGCCAGACAAGATCGATCAACAATGAAGATCTATGGAAGCAAACAGGACAGGAACCAGTTGCCAAGCAGATTCTGCAGAGGAAGTGGGGCTTGTTTGTACACACTCTCAGGAAACCACCACACGCCAAGCCCTGACATGGAATCCACAGGGGAAAAGGAAGAGAGGCCGACCTAGTAACAGCTGGAGGTGAGACACTGAGGCAGAGATGAAGAGGCAGTGGACCAACTGGACAGGCATTCAGCGAGCAGTCCAGAACCGAGTGCGATGGCGGAGTGTTATTGATGTCCTATGCTCACCCTTGAGCTATGGGCCATGGAAACTACTGGAAGTGGAATTCACTGTTTTGAGACCTTCCTGGCAGCAAGCCCTCTTGGGGAGTTCTTGGGCCTGCCCACTTTCTTTTTTGTCTCAGGTGTTGACAGAACTCCTCGGCTTGCACTGGAAGTGGAAGAGGATGGGGCACTGCTGATTGATGGTTTACATTCCACGACAGGTGGCTGTGGACACACCAAATCCTGATACTCCGCAGCAACAAACTCCATGATCTCTCTGTACAGATACTCCACACGCTGTTGGCACAGACCATGAGGTTTGATGATGGGAGCAATCAGATCTTTAGGAGGAAGGTCAGCATCTTTCCGAAGCTTGATCACCTGTCGATCAGCATCGCAAGACAAGCGCATGTGCACCTCACCTGACTCAAGAAATTCAAAATGATGGAATTTCTTAATTCCAGCCGGCTTGCTGAAATACCTGTCCAAAAAAAACGTCCCACTTTCTGACTGGAACTAGCGGGCTGCCATCTTCTGTGCCACAGAGATGAGGTATGATGATCCCAGAAGATGAGGACTGCTTGGCAACATTCACAATGTCACCAAGACAATCCACTTTGCTGCGTCGGAATGTCTGCTTGAACAGACCGAAGCACAAGTCTGGGGCAAATCTGGCGTGACCAGCAATCAGGAAGGACAGGGTGATCTTCTGATGTCGCCCGGTCATGACCCTCCATAGCAGATACTGAATCATGGCCTCGTTTTCGTTTTGCCCTGTACAGTTAGCTGCATGGAGGTGGCACTCCATCTCCTTGAGGCCATAATTTTCAAAAAAGAAATCCAGCAAGCTGATGACGGTGTTCGCCCAATTGTCAGTCTCCACAGCCTCATCCAGCAAGAACACCATCTGGGGAACTGCCTCGGCAAAGACTCTGAATACCCCACACTTGCGAGGAGTTTTGAAATAAATGGAGCCAGGTTGCTGGAGATTGGAAAGGTAGTGGACCTGCTGGGCAAAGTCAATACTGTAGTGGGTGATCATGTCCAACTGGCAGTCAGGGTTTTGGTGGCCAGGCTCATGAAGACGGAGAGGCGGCTCCTGACCTTTCACAGCATCCTGGAAAATCAGGTTTGGGAACATGAAGAATAGCAGTAGTTGCCGAATTTTGTGCTATTCATCACTTTCAAATTTTACAGATTAAAATGAAATATAAATTATGTTAGCACTACTGGCAATATTTCACATTATTTATGATACTGTTACAAAAATGACATGCATTATAATATTCATCAATGGAAATAAAAACTGAATAACCAAAGTAAAGTATGCACCCTTTCCAAAGAACTTTGGCTTCTCTTTCTGTTCACACACACACACACGCACGCACGCATACACCCACGCACGCACGCACGCACGCACGCGCGCGCGCGCGCGCGCGCGCACACACACACACACACACACACACACACACACACACACACACACACACATTATACAAGTACTTTAAGATATTAAAACAAAGACAGGTTTTGCGTGCACACACACAAGCACATTCACACACAAGTTACATACAAGACACAAACAAGCGCACCATCCACAATCACACAGCACAAACTGACTGTTTCCGTTGGAAGCACCCTACCTTTGCCTTCTGAACAATGGCTCTGTAGTGTGCTCTCTCACCAGCAGCAAGCTGGAGATGTTGCTGTGCCTGGTTGAGTTTCTCCAGCTTTTCATCCACCGACATACTGCCAAGACGGCCCAGAGACATGCTGTTCTGTTGGCATGTCCAGCAAAGGTCTGTAGACATCTTCATGGGCAGGACTTCAGGCAAGCACTGCCGCCACAGCTGAAGGAAGGCACTGTGGCATACAGTGCGTTGTATCTTGCTGGCTTTGTTGGCCACAACATACGCGTTGTACACAGATGCCTTTGTGCACGATGACGGCAACACCTTGAGGTCATCTCTGGAATAGCCAAGGATACGGTCAGGCGAAAGTATTGCATGCTCCTCTGCATAGTTTGAAATAAATCCAACCACATCCAGCCTCTGTTCATATGTCAGAGAATTATGCAGCAGGCGGTTTCTTGCAATGACACCAAAATTTTGATAGTGTGAAATCAGGTTTGTAAGCCTCTTCTTGAAAATTCCATGTGTGTACATGAATGTGTCTCTGCAGATTTTGGCCCCTTTGTGGTAATAATCTACCCTCACCCTCTTTCTATCTGTCTGCTCCTTTTGTTTGAGACGCTGTGTTTTCTCCCCATGATGAAGTCCCGCCTGGATCTGGGACAGGGTGACCAAGTCCAGATCGTCCCTGCTAAGGCTTTGGTGGGTGGTCCGCATATCTCGCAGGTCAGCTGGTGGGAACAGTTGGTAGCAAGGCTGCCCATCATTGTACTCACAGCTGCAATTGAAGCTCTTCTCCCATTTAATGTCCAACTTGCCAGCATTTGAAGCAAAGTCACACACTCTAGTCTCTGCCTTGAAGTCAACGTCTGTCGTTAGTGGTGAGAACAGTTGGGAGCAAGGCTGCCCATCATTGTACTCACAAGTGAAGCTCTTCTCCCTTTTAATGTCCAACTTGCCAGCATTTGAAGCACAGTCACACACTGTCTCTGCCTTGAAGTCAACGTCTGTCGTTAGTGGTGAGAACAGATGGGAGGAAGGCTGCCCATTATTGTACTCACAGCTGGAAGTGAAGCTCTTCTCCCTTATAATGTTCAGCTTGCCAGCATTTGAAGCAAAGTCACACACTCTGGTCTCTGCCTTGAAGTCAACGTCTGTCGTTAGTGGTGAGAACAGATGGGAGGAAGGCTGTCCATCATTGTACTCACAGCTGGAAGTGAAGCTCTTCTCCCTTATAATGTTCAGCTTGCCAGCATTTGAAGCAAAGTCACACACTCTGGTCTCTGCCTTGAAGTCAACGTCTGTCGTTGTGACAGAAAAATTCTCTTCCCTTTCCCGGCTGCTGTCGATCTGCTCAGCTGAAACACACAAACACACAGTGCAAAACCAACTAGGTTTGTTTCAGGATATTTAATTAATGTCTAAATTTAATTTACAGTCATCTTTCACTGCCTTAATTGTTAACACGTACACTCCTGTTCTTGACTTTGTAACAGTCACACTGACACATGCATACACACACACACACACACACACACACACACACACACACACACACACACACACTCTCTCTCTCTCTCTCTCTCTCCTCATACACCAACACACACACACACACACACACACACACACACACACACACACACCACACACACACACACAGAGCTTGTTCTGCAGAAATAGTTTTCGTCAAAACTGGTTTTATTTTCAACTGCTTTTTTATGTACTGTCATCTGTCTATTCCTGACTTTTCTTTTCTTTTTTTTTTCTCAATTCATAATTACTTATGATTAAATAACTAATAAAAAGACAACAGTGTGTGCATGCAAGTTTGTACATGTGTGTGTGTGTGTGTGTGTGTGTGTGTGTGTGTGTGTGTGTGTGTGTGTGTATGTGTGTGAGTGTGTGTGTGTGTGTGTGTGTGTGTGTGTGTGTGTGTGTGTGTGTGTGCTGCGTGTCGTGTGTGTGGTGTGTGTGTGTTGTGTGTGTGTGTGTGTGTGTGTGTGTGTGTGTGTATGTATACATGCATAAATGTGTGCATGTGTATGAGTGTGTGTTTGTGTGGTGTGTGTGTGTGTGTGTGTGTGTGTGTGTGTGTGTGTGTATGTGCATGTGTATGTGCGCGTGTGTGCATGTGTGTGTGTATGTGTGTGTGTCACTGTGTGTGTGTATGTGCGTGTGTGTGTGCGTGTGTGTGATATATCCTGTGTTGGTACATGTTAAGTGCAGGAACAAGGCTAAAGTGTTAAAATGTGTGGAAATAAGTGCAAGCTTACTGCACAAGCTAGGTGCATGAAAAGTTTGAGATAGAATTGAGAGATTCTGAGTACAACCATGTTGTACCGGGGGCCGGAATAGCTCAGTTGGTAGAGCGCCGGACTCGTGATCCTGAGGTTACAGGTTCGATTTTCGGTACAGGGGGATTTTTCCCTCAGAGTTAACATTGGTTCTGACTCCATTCCCCATACAGTCCTTCAAATGAGACTGTAAACCAAGGTTCCGTGCGTGAACGCACGCACAACATCTTGCACACACATCAAATCCCATCACCAACTTTCGGAGGAGAAGGCCAGTTTGGCCGTTGGTATGGATGACACGTTACACATAGCATGCACCTTCCCCGAAGTTGGAGTGTGGCTGCCTTAATGGCAGGATAAAAAAATGTTCATACACACAAAAGTGTCAGAATCTTCAACTCGATGAAGGTGGACACTCAAAGAAAGAAGAAGAAGATGTATGTTTGCTTGTGTAAACAATGTGCATATGAGACAGTGACAAAAGGTCGTGCAAAAAATGGGACTCGGGTTATAGAATTTCAGAACTTGAAACAGGTAAAAATTTCTGTAATTCTTGAGAGTTACACCTTTCACATGCATGAAAATAGAATGAAAAAGATCACTTGTATTATACTTTTTCTGATGACACGAAAAATGTCAGATCACCTAGTGAGAAATCAGTTGTGTTGCTGGACATGAAAAATGTCTACAACAGTACAGTAATACCAGAGCAAGGGTTGTGAAACTGGGGCTTTCTGGAATGCTGGATGATATTACTAAGATGATGTTTAAGTCAGCAGTTCTGTCAGTTTGTAAGTGAAGAATGAGGTAGAGTTTTCATGTCTGTCATCACGTCTGACACCAGCTCCTGTTTGTACATTATGGTGTATTATGTAAACATCCACTACAGCTGCTATGGAACATAAAACAAGTCAGCCTGCTCATTTCAAAGAAAAAGGAAGCATGCACAAGCAGTCAGTGTGTCTTTTGTTCATTTAATCCTTGAAACAATGAACAAGGGTCAGTTGTAACACTTTTATGTATGGACATAAAAAGAATAGTGGAATTTTTTTTTTTTACAACAGTAAGCATAAATGCTATAAAAACATGAATAAAATCAGTTTCAAAAGCAAACAGGATGATCAAGCCATACTTAGTTATTCATTCTTAAGTCAATTAAATATGAAATATAGGAGAGAGAATCCCTTATAATTACATGTGCTTTGGTATAATGAGCCACTGCAGTCCACATGTTTGCGGAAAACAATTCATAAGTGCTCATTGGAACACCTTGATATTGAATTTGAAACAGATCAGTTCATAAACAATCAAGAAAACTTTGCACAATGCTACAGTCTGACTGACACTGACACAAAAGTTTACAAGGTTCTCTCAGAGATCATTTCTTTGTTTCAAAGCAAATCGGAAAAGACAGCTTCACAGGAACCGTATCGTGTAATGTACATATGTAGCACTGTTCCTTGCAGAATGGTTTTGACAAGTCTCGTTGATCTTGATACATACCATCTCATTTTCCATACCAAATAATCCGTAAATGACTGGTGACATTCAGAGGAAGAGTAACATTCAGAGAAAACACACACACGACGGAAAACAGAAAGCTGAAATTGAGAGTGAAAAGTCTGTTTATCATGAGGAATCGGTTAACCAGAGAAGAAGCACACAACGGGAATTAACTTTTGCTACACACACACACACACACACACACACACACACACACACACACACACACACAC
>CM065734.1:63773808-63793808 GCA_033310375.1 Conus canariensis
CAGTCCCCTCACCCCCTTCTTAGTGACTCTTCCTTGGTTTACGGGCGTTCATAGCCGCGCCAGTGACCCAAACACGAAATTGGAAGAGATCACTTGAGGGCAGGGAAGAGGGCCAAATTTAGACTTTGCAATACCATGACAATCAAGAATATAAAACTACCGCAGGCACATTCTCAACGTCGTTTGTTTTAAGATTTATATATATACCCAGCACACAGGAAAGCTTCACAATTATATGGTGTCTAGTTGCCTAGTGTAAAGTTGTTTTTTATTTCTGTAAAACAAAATTAGAAGCTAAATAACAAAATGCATCTCACATTACTTTTTAGTTACTACTTTTTAATAAAATTTATTTTGAATGCTTTATTAGATTGAATATAAAAATGCTGCTTTTAATACATAAAAATGGAAGATATTACTTGAGGGCGGAGAGGGCTAAATTTAGTTTTGGAAAACTCCGCGGGCATATTCTCAGAGGGCTAAATTTAGTTTTGGAAAACTCCGCAGGCATATTCTCAGAGGGCTAAATTTAGTTTTGGAAAACTCCGCAGGCTTATACTCACTGGCACGCGACGACGCCCCGACTCTGCAATTTTGTGTAATTTGACACGGGCTGATTTGAGTTGGCTGGACACCTACCAGTAAAGTGACAAATGCGACGCCCTCAGCTCTGCAATTTTGTAAGCCAATAATGAAGGGCTTACACAAAGGAAAGCAGCCCTTCAGAATAAGAAAAGAGGAGTTGTCTCCCCAAGGAAAAAGAATGTAACAATGAATTGTGTTTTTTACGTTTCATCAAGTCACCCTAGGTTCTTATTCAAGTTCTTATCAAGTCGTTCTAAGTTCTTAATCAACTAACCTCTAAGTTTCTACTTAAGTCACCCCAAGTTCTTAATCAAGTTCTTAATCAAGTCACCTCAAGTTCTTAATCAAGTTACTCTAAGTTCCTACTTATGTCACCCCAAGTTTTTAATCAAGTAACTGCTAAGTTCTTAACTTAAGTCACCCCAAGATCGTAATTAAGTCATCCTCTAAGTACAACCAAGTTCTTATTCAAGTCAATTTATAATTATTTATTAAGTTCTTGAAATATTATTGCATCTGAAATGGATCAAAATGATCTTTTGTTGTTGGCAGTTCTGGCATGCTTTTTTGTTCGGCTTCTGTATTTAGTGGCTGAGATTTTTTGGACTGCTTTGGTTTTTGCTGGCGTTGTTTATATATTTTATAACCGTAATAACCACCCCCAGCAGCAATGACGCCAAAAATGACAACTGTTTTAAATTCAATATTCCATGACGACTTTGGTGTTGTAGGCAACCCTGTTGTTGTAGGTCTTGAATCAACTTGTTCTTGTTCTGGTGTATTTACAGCTGGCATTGAAACAACTGGCTGTGGCAACACTGTTGGCGTTGGCGGTGTTATGTTTTCATTATGAGTTACATTCTGTGCTCGTAACATTAATTTTCTTTGTTTGTTCCACTCTGCTAATTTTTTTCCTGCTGCAACACGCCCAGGATGAGGAGGCTTTTTACTGGTCACTTTCTCCATCAGTATTTTCTGATTCTGATTCTGCTGTTTTTCTGGCTCGGTCATTTTTAAGGGAAACAAAATCTATATGATTAAAAGTAATTAACCCATGATTACTGGCGATAACAATGTTCCAAATCTGTAATATAGATCACATCCTAGAGACTCTAATGACTTTGTTAAAACTGGATCCTGCGTTAAATCATACATAAAATCTTGTTCAGAATCAATGGGAGCAAATCTACTAACTAGTTTAGTGTACAAACTAAGAACTGTTTGCCCAACGCTTTTTACCATTCTTGACCCTAATTGCGCTTCATACCTGTTGTGATACTTTACAATGTCTTGTGGCGACATCTGTTGTATCTGTTCTATCTATCTATTCATTTCCAAGGTACTGTTTTGTTTTTCCACATGCTGCCAAAGAATACAGCCTTTCCTTTTTGGGCATAATAACTTGGTCATCAACATGATCATTTGTAATCATAAGTTCAGGAAGGTTTAGTAGATCGTCGCTGTTCATGTTTTTTTTATTAATTATAATTATTTTATTTTTTAAAAATGAGCACCGAAAAAACTGTTACCAACCTTGTATACCATTCTGCTGTTATTGGAGGCCTAAGTGTAGGATACACGATGCTTGGTAAAAACTTGTTAAAAATAAAACCAGCAGATCTTGGCAAACTAGACTTTGAAGACTCAGCAAAACTGATTGCTATTATTACAGCTTCATTTGCTACGAAAGATTTTCTAGTTAAGCAAGGAATAATTCCAGACAGTATCAATATGTAAAATTGAAAAAATACATTTATAAAAATGGCTTCACTCGTGATGATGATAGGTGGCGCAGTGGTTAATGCGCTTGCTTTTAGCGGAAGTAATTACGCATTTAGTAAACTACGGGATGACGGCGAGAGAAAAAGACATAACAAAGCTATGGAGCAACTAGCTGCAGCACAAGATTACTATGAAAAGCAGAGAATTAAGCAGTTAGATTTTATTAATGACAAACTTAAAGAACAGGGACATGCAGCTTACACATTTAAAGATGTTGATCAGGCAATAAAAGAATATTATCTAGTAACAGGCAAACCAATCGAGACATTGCCCCCACCAAAATTCAGTGACTTTTATCAGCCATCAGAAAAACAAAAGATGCAAGAAATATTGTTTATTGCCTTTGGTATGACCGTTGTGTATTTTGTTGCACATAATATTGGCTGAATAAAAAATGAACAAGATCTATTATTCGCCAAAAGGATATTGGAAGGGAATGACGGCAATTAAAAAGCTAAGCCAAGCAGCGGGAGTTAGTGAACAAACAGCAAAGGAATGGTTATCTAAACAAGCGATTTGGCAAACTTATCTACCAGCGCCTAAAAAACTACAGAGACCGCACTTTGTGAATACAACGCCAAACGACACCCATCAAATGGACCTTCTATATTTACCCCATGATATTACTAGACGAAAAAGATTTAAGTATGCACTTACAGTCATTGACATAGCTTCAAGATACAAAGATGCAGAACCATTAACACAAAAGAGTGCTTCTGCTGTTGCTGTCGCTATACAACTGATATATCAACGGGTCCCTTAACTTATCCTCGCATGATTCAAGTCGATGACGGAAAAGAATTTAAGGGCCAAGTGAATCAATTATTGTTAAAACATAGAGTCACCATTAAAAGAGGCATTCCAGGAGTTCACAGATCACAGGCTTTGGTTGAAAACTTTAACAAACAGTTATCTGAAAGACTTTTCTCCTACCAGTATCACAGAGAGCTGATTGACAATTCTCGCAACACAGAATGGGTTAGAAGACTGCCCTCAGTTTTGCGTGCAATGAATAATGAAGAATTTAAATTAACAGGCCTAAAACCAGTACAAGCAATCAGAAAACAAACAATAAATTTTGTTGAAGGAGACTCCAGTTCATCCAGCAAACTATTGCCATTTGGTTTGAAAGTAAGGTACCTTTATTTACCGGGAGAAGCAGAAGGGGACACTCGCATCAGGGCAACAGATCCAGTTTGGAGTGTTGACCCATATGAAATAAAACGAATTGTAAAAATGAATCCGCCTGTGTATTATTTACGAGAAACTGGCACAACAAAACGACCAGCCCCTCAAAGATCTTTTGTGAAGGAAGAACTGCAGATAATCCCCCCAGACACAGTTCCGCTTTAACTGATTTACGTAAATATATTTGAGTTAAAATGGAAGCTCAGAACGAAGAATCCTTACGTATTGAAGCACAGAAGGAAGTAAGAATGGCAAAAAAAGAGGCCTCAAAATTAATGCAAGATTTATTTAATTATATTACCCTTATTAATCAAATATTTGAGAAGAATTATAATCTTATGCTAAAACAGCAAGACAAAACCCCATATTATAGGTTTTTGACATGTCTTGAAATGATAAAAAAAATCCGGGAACATTTAGCAATAACGAGTAATACTTTGGTTAAATTGGATGGGGATATATTTGAGCTAATGTTGTTCTCCAGTGCCCAACAGCATATGAAAACTCTGGATTAACAAATACTCGTTTAGTGTTTGTTCTATCTAATGACTTCTTTGTTACAACAGTTGTGTTGATCTCATGTAGATTAGATCGTAGTTTTACGTTGTCATGATGAAAAGTCTTTTTATTGAACAATGCTTCCTTGTAGTTGTCATGTGATATGCTTGATTGCACAACACTGCGAGATATTCCTTTTGCTTTTTTGACAACTTTTTTTGGCTTGAAAGACTGTACATTTTTTACCTTAAACCAATAAACTCCTTGATCACCCCTCCAGATAATTCATCCTTCATCTTTCCTAAAACCTTCTTATTAACAGTTGAATGCAAAGGTGAATCTTTAGGATAATCAGATGTATCGTACCATCCTTCTTTCTCTTTCGCTACTTCTATTTCCATGTCTTTATAGACGTCTTCAGTATGGATATCTATAACAAAACTGTCTGTATCTGTGTAAAGTACTCTGGACTCTGGATACAAGGGTTTAAAGTAGTCATAAAGAAATTCTAACATCAAAAGCTTTGATAATTCTAAAACAGTAAAGCCAATAAATACAGGTTTGTCCAATTTGACTTTCTTTTTCTTCATCATTATGCCAAAAAGCTGATCATGAAATCTTCTAAAGTCCTGATAACTTGGTTTTGAAGTCAGCTTAATTGCGTCGTTTTCTCTGGTAACCAATCTGACATCTTTACGCTTGTGCGGATTCTCCATAGTCTTTCCAAAACAGCTGTTGTTCATCAACTTAAAAAAGTCTTTTTCTGATGCATCTGTGGATTTAGTTCTGAGATCAGTGTTCTTCATGATGTATGGTTTCATGAACTGTTCTTGGTCAAAAGCAATTATACGATGAACAGCTGTTAGTTTTAAACCATGCCTTAAATAAAATTGTAGAAGTCTGTAATGACAGACATATTTTTTTTTGCCTCGAAGATTAGGCACAAGTTTAGGCGGTTCTGTCTTTGTCATCTTTAGGCTTTCTGCTGCTAATGGATAGTCATTATGAAGGTCATGGAGTTCATGAGGATATTCTAAATCAACTTCTAGAATAAAACCATGCTGTTGATCTGGCGACAAACTGCCCAACCACTTTAATGCCCTTTGAATATTATTCGCACCATCACCTGTGTACATTTTAAAGTTACATAATGGAAGTGATTGCGCCATTGCCCATCCATACAGATTGTTTGCATCTAAATACATAAGATAGTTAGACTTCTTATCAGGATCATAGTTATCCAAGTATTTGTTGTTTGCTTTACAGTAATGGTGCGACGCCATACTAATTCCTCCACGCAATCCGTTTTCAATCATCTGAAGCATTGGCAGGTCAGACAACAGGTCAATCTGTACACCTGTATATTTTAAGAAAGCATCCCAGCTCATCCCGGGCGCAGAAATATAATGCGCAGGATCTAAACTGTAATGTTTCATGCAGGTCTTTCTATAATTTTCAAAAATATCCGCCAACAAACATACATCTGCCATCAAATATGAATCATGATAGTCTCCCATTGTTTTACACTCTAACTTCTGCCATGCTTCTTGTGCGCGCTGGTAATCAGAATCACTGATGTCCTTTCCTCTAAGACTAGAAAAGAAAGCGCCTTTAGGAGGAAGTGAGTCTTCATCAAACCTTTCCCAACTGTTCATGTACTCGTAAGGGTAAACGCCCTTTCTAACCAATGATGAGTCAAAATAGTGATCTGTTATTGGGCAGGACTTTAAGGACATAGCCAGTGACTCTAATGATCCCATCAGGTGTTGCATAGAGTCATAAAAAGACAGGTTATTTAAAGTGAAACACATGTACTTTTCTGATGACTGTGCAATACATTTTACCCTAAAGTCGCTGGTTACTGCTTGCAATATAAGATGAGAGTCATAACCTCGCAAGTTATGAAAGAATATAGGCAGCTTCCATGTCTTTGGTTCAAACTTTAGTTGAAGATTACATTTACTGTGTGCTGCTCCTCTGAACTTTCCACTAATGTGATCATGGTCTCTTACTGTTGGGTTTTCTGGTGTCTGTAGTTCTAAGCCGCAAATCCAACAGTGAGTGGCTGATTCATACTGTTCTTGGTCTTCGGGCGTCATCATGATTTCAGATAAATTCAGATTATTAGAACAGGCATTACGCACTTGCTGCATGCGCTGTAAAAAATCTACTAGCCGCATTAGGCCCTCTATATAATTCTGGCTCTGAATGGGCGCCATCCGACCTGACAATGATGAAAGCAAACGAACAAATCTGATGATTACTCACTAAGGCTGTTTTTGGAAGTTTCTGTGGGGTTGGCCCTTCATAAGGAACAATGAGTGACTCGAAGTCTGCGTAAACAACATATGGAGTATTTTGCAGTTTTTTCCAGTTCTTAAAACAAACTTTACTGCCTTCTCTGGGCATAATTAGTTCTGTATTACAGTCAACTGGGCTAATACAATGTTTTATATGTTCGCTTGCGGCTTGAACAGATGGAATTCTTGTTAAACATTTTCTACAGAATTCTTGTTTGACATGATTTGTTGTAGTATACTTCAATAATCTACTCATTGTTCGTATCAATGTGTAATGCGGTAGCCCTGCCAGTGAAGACATCAGGAGTAAGTCAACATGATTTTTGTCTGGGTCGCCAATCGACGGACTGTTCTTAGACACTCTGATAGGCACCAAATTTGTTTCCTCAGACCATGTGTACACGTTAACAGTTATTGGGCGATTCTGTTCTTCAAACTGATCAATTTTGTCTACGCTAACAGGAAAGGATATTCCACTGAAGTTAAGATCATTGATGTAAGGTTGATAGTTAGATACTCTCTCTGCATTTTTGCGGGCGTGATGCAGTCTTGCAAGAACACACCACATAAAACATTTGTTGTCTGAATTCTTTATGTTTAGAACTGCTCTTTTTGCAACCAATGCTGGGGGTAGCAGAATGTAAGCCTTGCCAACAATTGGCTCATACTTAGCCTGTTTTAATCTGATCTCTAAGACTTTACCCTCTGACCAACCAGAGCCTCTCATTTTAGCTTCTTCAGAGGCTTCATCAAACTGTGTAAGCAGCTGGTCTGCCCAACCAGGTGTTAAGTCATTATAGGAAAGAATAGTCTGCTGTTTAGTTGAGACCCAGACTTCTAGGTTGTGTTCATGTATTGTTGTGTAATCGATTAAAACAGTTAACCTTACTTTAACTGGCGGTTGTATTGTTAGTTTACTTGGAACTTGAGAAATAGCATGTGCAACACTTGCCCGCACGTTTTTTTGGATTACTAACTTCTAAATCAATTTCATTTAAAGCTCTTGACAAACGCTCTTCCTCGAGCATTGCTTCAAACAATTCGTCCGGGCCTTCATATATCTTAGCCATGTTGAGTTTCTTTTCTAACTCAACCTGTTTATTTAAATTTAAAAAATACATCGACTCCAAAGTCGTCTTAATCAGAATCAATATCAACGGTCTTTTTGTGCTTGGACTCGTAAACTAAAGTATAAACGCCCTTTGGTGTTGTTAATGTGATCTGTTTAGAACAGAGTTTAATGTCTCGTTTACTTTTTTTAAACATTCCTTTTTTTATCTGATCGGTGTCTGGCTGTTGAGAAAAAGTTGCCCTTGCCTTTCTTTGAAGATCAAACTTTTGTCTTTTGTAGTCCTCAAAATCAGCCTGTAGGCGACTAAATTCTTCATCCGTGATGTTTGAGTCAACTAGTGCTTTATTTATTAACAGTTTGAAGGAACTAAGTTTAGCTGTTATTAGTTGAACCATAGCTGTGTGCTTTTGCAGTTTAGCTTTTATTTTTTTGCTGGCAGCACTTACAGCTAATGAACACAGGCCAAGAGTTAAAGACAAACCGCCTAGAGGTAAAGCTGCCGGCGCACCTACGCCTGTTGCTAAGAGACCTACACTTGTTCCTGCTGATAGAGCACTAGTGATCGATGCTCCAGTGTTAACATATGTAACAGCATTAAAGGCAGCAGAATACCTTCGTTTGGTTTTGCTGTATTTTGAAAGGTCCTGCTCTAGTTCTTGTTGCATTTGTGTAATGTTGGTTAATCTGAAAGTTTTTATGTCAGGGCTTTCTACAGCAACAGAATTGCCTACTATCTCTTCTTTGGGCACTTTTGGATAAACCTGAACAGACATGCTTTTTAAAAATAAAAATAATTTAGTATTGGATATCTTTTAATCTGTTATCTTGAATATTCAGCTGCGCATCATATATTAAAAACAAATGTACATTAAGTGGTTTATCACTATCTTTTTCTTTATCAATTTGAATGTTTATTACGTCTTTAACTGTTCTCCCACTCCCATGCAACTGATTATCCTCTGTCGACCTTAGGTCAATCCATAAACCGTATTTCGTTGTTAAATAATCATCAAGTCTAACACTGTGAAGGTGTAGATCTTTAGACACAAGGTCTACTGTTGGATTTCTACACCTCCCGCCTCCAAACAATTTTCTTATTTCATCAAAATGATGATAAGGTTTAAGCCCGCTACCGTAGACTTGGTTAGGACTACCCTCAATTGAACATTGTACTTTCGTTATTTTAGGATTGATAAACTTTTCACTTTGTCTTTTGAATGGTTCTTCATCTTCACACAGCAATAAAATACCTTTAAGGGATCTTGCTGCGGCACTAAAACTAAAGTTCCATATAGTGTCTGCCCTGCTTTTAGGATATTTAGTATGATGAATCACTTTATCGTAATATATTGCTAATTTTGACTGATATTGTTGCTGGATCAGCCTTGCTAAGTTAGGGTTGCTAACGATGTCAAACTCTAACGAGATGTCAGAAATGCTGTACTTTGCTTCGGTGTCTGATGATCTGATAACACGCTTGTATTCATTAAAAGTTAGTTCATATGACAATCTGTCTTTTAATGCTCCTTGAAAGTGTAGTGCATGCGCTTTTAACAACTCAAAATCTAAGGGTATAGAAAAGCGATTTCCATAAGCAAAACTTACAGCTTCATACTTGTTACCGGCTTTAGCATCTTCGGCGCCTATTCTGTGTTTTAGTGCTTCGTTATTTTCGATTCCTTGAAATGCAAGATCGGCCCTTTCATTCTCGGTTAGCCATAGATCAGAATAGATTAGAAATATGTCTGCATTGTGTAAAGAAAATATTTCTTGCCCCTCAAGTTTTATAGAAATTTTCTTAACGATTGCCCGTCCCAGATTCTGTACAACTGTCCTGCTTGTGTCTGTTGCTGATTCGAGTTCTATTTTGAAAGTAAGACGTGCAGATCCCGGCACAATCACATCATCTGCTCCTAGGTCTGGAAATTTAACAGTAAGAATTTGATCTGAATCAATAGTAGATGGATTATTTGGAACAATAATATTCTGTTTATTTCCCTTCACGCCAAAGGGCTCTTTCAGTCTTCTATGCGGGTCAAGAATTGAGCCATATGCTTGTGACATTTTTTTTATAAAACAAAATAAAAAGTTAATTATTTAAAAACATGGCAGGCATTGAAGATGGAGATTATGATGTTTCTGATCGTGCAGACGACACGAGTGAAATGACTCCTTTGACACATTCATTGCCCTCATTGCGGCGTGAATTAACAGAAAGTAAGGTCAGAACATTTTACGAAAGTTTAGGTCAAGAACCTCCCGAATTTATAGACCCTAATGATTTTGAAACAAAAGATGACCATTTGTTTGTGAGAGACGACCAAGGACAACTTGTTCAGCTTACAACTAAACGAAACTCATTTTAGCTAAGAGTACAATCAGACAAAAACTCAATGTGAGCGAACAAAATCGCCTTGGCATTACTAAACCAAAATTAGGCGGGGAGGCAGTTGCTAAACTTCAAAACACACCACAAGAACTCCCAACAGATAACCAAATACAAAACATGGAACTTAAAGATTTAAGTCAAACAGCAGACGAAATAATGCAAGCAATAGAAGCAGAAACCAGTTTTTCAGAAGAAACAGTATTAAAAACTATACACGATCCGCCGCTACCTATGAGAGAAATAACGTCCCTTGATCATGCTTTGAGAAGCATCAGAGGCGAATTAACAAACAATTTAGCAAAACTGGGTGAACTAGATGAGCATATAAAAAGAGAAAAAGAAAAACTAGTTGAGGCTGACGACTCCAACTTAGGGCATGATGTTAAAGAAAGAATAACCCGAAGACTACATGATCTTGAACAAGAGAGATCAGCAAGACTAGAAGTGTTGTCTACTAACAGAGCTAAGAGTACAATCAGACAAAAACTCAATGTGAGCGAACAAAATCGCCTTGGCATTACTAAACCAAAATTAGGCGGGGAGGCAGTTGCTAAACTTCAAAACACACTACAAGAACTCCCAACAGATAACCAAATACAAAACATGGAACTTAAAGATTTAAGTCAAACAGCAGACGAAATAATGCAAGCAATAGAAGCAGAAACCAGTTTTTCAGAAGAAACAGTATTAAAAACTATACACGATCCGCCGCTACCTATGAGAGAAATAACGGCCCTTGATCATGCTTTGAGAAGCATCAGAGGCGAATTAACAAACAATTTAGCAAAACTGGGTGAACTAGATGAGCATATAAAAAGAGAAAAAGAAAAACTAGTTGAGGCTGACGACTCCAACGTAGGGCATGATGTTAAAGAAAGAATAACCCGAAGACTACATGATCTTGAACAAGAGAGATCAGCAAGACTAGAAGTGTTGTCTACTAACAGAGAACAATTACGAACTCAAGTGAGCAGAATAAGGGAAACTATCCAAAGAATTTTATATGAAGACACAACGTTAGCAGAACGAATAAGAACACTGTTTAGAGAGCAAGGCGTCACATTAGCAAGTGTTATAACTGCCTTAGGATTTGCAATAAGCACACTGGTGTTGGCTATTACAGGCGGTGGTGGTCAAAGTTCAGTGCCTCCTCCGCCATCTCCTCCATCGCCGCCTGATAAATCATGGGTAAAAAAACAACTTGATCATCTTGCGGGTTTATTAAAAAAAATTAGCCAGTAAAGCCATAGACTCTTTACCTGGCATATTAGGGAGTGTCGTTAGCTGGCTTTTGTCTACTGCAAGCAAAGTAGTTGGCTTTATGGCCAAGCACTTATGGACATTAATTGTCTTAATAGTTGGGTTAATTTTTAGTAAGATAAAGAAAGAATAATCCTAGGCCAGTTAATCCCATAACAAGTGCTGTCTTTTCATATTCATGGTCATTATTTTTTTTGTTCGCGTCTTCGGCAACCTTTGGGATTGGATGACTTATTCTTGGAGGGTCGACTACACGGGTAGGGCCCGCTTGTTTGTTTATTGTTTGTAATATTACTGGCTCAGAATTTATGTTGTTTTTTTCCAACTTTCTGTTCTTTGCCCGCCACAAGGATTTCATTATTGTAGTTTATTATTGTTCCTATCTGGAGTCTGAGGTCAGAAGGCAGCATGTATAAACCAGTGCCAACAGCAAAGTCTACTTTCGATCTTGCGAATTGTAAAACATTTTGGTACCTTTTAATACTTGAAGGCAAATCAACTGCAGAATTAATGGCGTCCTCTAAATTTGCCAAGTACTGTTTTTGTGCATCAAAGCCAGTAGAAGGATCAGTTATGTTCGATCTTGCTTGTGCTTGCGAACCTAGCAAACACCAAACATAAGTACGAATGGAGTCGTTTATTCGTTCTATTCCCGCTCTAGTTAGACCATTAGAAGTGTCTAAAATAAATGTTGTCCACGCTGTTTTATGCTCTTGCTCTATGGACCCGAGGTGAACAGCTGTGCCTGAAGAGAAAGATGTGTAAGGAGGATTGTAATCATAGTTATACTTTCTGTGCACGCCCCAAAAATAAGGGGTGCCTAAACCATGATTGCGGTCCAACTTTTGTCTAAAGTCTGTCTTAACATTAATATTGAATTCGTTACAGATCCTTTAAAAAGCCTTGTTATCTATTCTGTTGCTGAATGGATTAAACGGTTTGTCATTTGGTAATGGCGCTTGCAGTTCAGACAAAATACGCCTGAAGGTGTAATAGAAATGAAATCTATACACTGACCTCACCAAAGGATCAGGATGATTTAAATGATCAGCATACGACACTCCACACCCAGTTGATGCGCAAAACACAGCAAAGTTTAACTGGTTCTGATAAAACTGCATCGGATGACTGAACCACACTTTCGCGATGTAGTCTTTTTTAATGGGAAGGTTAAGATAGCTGTTTAATGGATTACTAACCTTTACTTGAAAGGTGTCAGACTGAGTCACAGAAATGTCAAGGGCGTCAGTTGTTATATTTTTAAGATTGTAGTGCGGCCCAACAGAATATTTTGCATTAGTATATTTGAATGCGCTCATTTTTAAATTTGTTTTAAAAATGTTTGTAACAATAACAACTCAAGACAGTCCTTCGTTTTTAGAATATGCTATTGATAATAACTGCAGAACCCAAAGGGTCGCACTCCATGAAATTTTTTACAAAGTCGTATGGTTTAATATAACTGAATCCAAGGAGAATAATAAGATTAAAAAATTTGATAATAGAGGAAACTTAGTTAGCCAGTTAACCATACCTGATGGTTATTACGGGTTTTGCTCGCTAAAAGAAGCAATGAGTAACTTCGACATTACTCTCAAACTTAACAATGCAAATTTGAAAATAATGTTAGCATTCAAACCTGAAGAAGAAGAAGTAGGTTACTATTTTGATGGAGAGCTAGCTAAAATGTTAGGCTTTGCAACTGCCAATCGAGCCATTAATAGTTTTAGAGTTACATCAGACAAAACTACTTATGAGGGAGAAAACCCGCTCGATCTTGCATTACATTCATTACTCTATGTTCATTTGGACGAGCTGAGCACTGATGAAAACTTATATGATGGAAGGCCCTCAACTGTTTTAAGAGCTCTTCCATCAGGGAAAGCTGCATATTGCGATTATGAAATTATACAATTCCCTAATTTACAGTTTAAAAGATTAGCTTGTGGGAGGGTCAGATCATTTAATATAAAGATCACAGATAAAACAGGGAAAGTCGTGAAATGTGATAACCTGCACATTGTTTTAGAAATAAAATAATAAGGTGTACTAAAAATAATGTCTCGTGGGCCAGAAGAATCAGGAGTTACATTAGCGCCTGAGAGGTGTGTAACTTTAGAATTAAAAGACCTTGCAGACGTTGAGGACTTTGAACAAAACGGTGAGATAGGCACTTTGAATGGTTTTGAGTACACTAAAGATGGTTATTATAAACGCAAAGAGGTTAGCGACAGCAAAAGGTTTCCTAAACTAGAACAACTACGCAATCTAGAAGCAAATAATGCGGGCCAGTATGAATATAAAATAGTTCGAAAAACTGACAACAAATGGCACTTAGAACCATATTTAGAATGGGACATAAAATTTGAATTCTTAAGCCCATTTACATTTTTTGACCGTCAAAAAAGTTTCAGAAAAGCATTGAACTCTGGCCCTTTACATGTAAGTCTTATGCCAGAGGACAACAGTCGGAAAGAGATCGAAATAAAGCCGTTTGGGGACAAACAGTACATCCTCCACAGAAGAGAATCGGTTTTAAAGAAAGCTTCTACAAAATTACAGTTCATTCCACGCACAAAATTAGGAGACACGTTCACAATGATATTTAAAATTTCTGTCTTAAAAGATGAGGCGAGGAATGGGGCTTTGGGCGTCAGTGACATACTTATGAAAGGAATTAATATTAGCTGGCAAAACTTAGACGTTGACAAACTTAAAGTTACTGTCGTTGTTCTTTACAATGGTGAGGATATTAAGGTCATGACAACAAGCAACAAAATTGATATTAGTCTGCATAGAAACGATCTTACAGAACTGAACTGGATTAATCTTACACATTTGGACCTTATAGGTTTTTATTATACTGAACAAGTTTTGACAGAGAGTATGATAAACATAATAACTGGATTAGATTAAATTCTGTTTTAAAACTATGGAGCAGTTAAACTTTATGACAAAAACCCCTCATTGTTCATTGATTTGTGGACAGACAGGTTGTGGAAAAACAATATTTGTCCTCGACCTATTACAAACAGTTTATCGTTATAATTTTGATCATATTGTAATTTTCTGTCCGACACTTAAATGGAACAAAGCATATCACGATAGAAGGTTTATATGGACGGATGATGACATATATTTAGTTGATCCCAGCAATAAACTGAGTGAGTGTTTAGAACACTTTTATAGACTGTTTGAGGGAACACAGACACTATTTATTATAGATGACTGTTCGGCAGAAAGAGACATAGTTAAAAAGAGAAAAACTTTATCAAAACTGGCTTTCAGTGGAAGACATGCTGGGATAAGTGTGTGGATTTTATGTCAAAAATATAACTCAGTTTTAAAAGACTTTAGAGAACAGTTAAAGACTGTAGTTTATTTCACATGAAAGACAGAGACGCATTTGATGAGTGCATGCGTGAAAATGATGTTATCGAAAACGATCAAGAAAAACAAAGGATTAAGCAAAAACTGAAATCTGAAAAGTTTTGTAAATTAGTATTAAAAACAGACAATCCTACACAGTATGTTTGTTTGTAACATTTTTTAAGTCTTACTTAGCAGAGAACGAGTAAATGTTCATTCTAGGGCAACCGCCCGAAACTGGTTGAGGGCGGTTGAGCTAGAATGAACATTTACTTGTTCTCTCCCCTCTAAAGATAAAAAAAAATAAGATTCTCCCTCCAAGGAAAATTAAGGGAGGAAAGTGTATTATTGTTTGTTGTCATTATTGTTTGTAGTCTTCATTTTCATTTGTTTCTGTATGTGTGTTCGAATGTTGTTGATTTCTTTTGATTGCTCTGCTCTGTTAGGGTTGGGTTTTTTTGTAGGATTTCCTTTTGACCCTTTTTCCCCCTCAGGACCGATAGCCTCAACCTCCTCTTGCTCGTACCTGGCAGCAAGGGGGCAGAGCGTTGAGGAGTCGTTGTCCTTCCCCTAGTTTAGATTTTGTTTTGTCCCCTTCCCCAGGACTGATAGCCCCAACCTCTTCCTGCTCTGTTTTAGCAGGGGGGCATGGCGTTGGGGAGTCACTAGTCCCTCCCTCTCTTATTACTGTCTAATTCTTTATCTTTCCTCTCGTTTCATTTGGATTTTTCCCCTTACCCCTCTGAGTGTGGGATCGACTTCACCTCCGTCACTCAACTAGTGTAGGTGGTGGAGTGGATTACCGCTCAGTCCTAATAAAAATTTGTTTTCTTGATTATCTTTTGGGTTTTTTTTTGTGTGTGTGTTTTTCTGATTGTATATTTATTAGATTAATTGTTTATTGCTTTGTGTTGTTAGTATATTGTGTGTATTATTATTTGAATACTTTCCCCGTCTCCAGCTTTACGGGAGACAGTTGCCATTAGGGTGCTGTCTGAGGGCCTCTTTCGCTTTTTCTAATTTCCTCTTTCTATACCGGACCTGTCTATTCTTTCATTTCCTTTTCACCCCCTTTAAAAAAAATCTCCAAACCTTCTCTTCAATAGGCGCCTATCTAGTTTTCTTTTCATCATTGTCATCTTTTAGGTAGGATTTCCGTTAGTGTACGTTTTCTCCCCTCTTTTTAATTGTTTGTTAATTCATTTGTTTTGTAATTTTGTATTCACTTATTGTTTAAGGCGATTCATTTGTTTTGTGAACTCATCTATTGTTTTACCAAGAAACTAAGTAAGAAAGTAACAAGTACAGTAAGAACAGTTAAGAACATAAACATTATAAAGAATTTATTTCCGGGAAAAAACTTTATATTTTGTCTGTTTTCTTTTCACTGGAAAAAAAAGTTATTAGTATTGCATTTCATTTTCTTAGCTGTTTTTGTTCCCTTTCGGAAAGAATATTGGTGAAAATCTCTTTTGGAAAGACCACATTGTCAATTCTTATTAGTGCTTTTCTTTTGTAAGCCTTTATTATTTTTCTGTTTATACCGGCATTTAAATTCTTTATTTGTACATACTGTAACAACAGTTGTTTTTTTTGAAAACGTATATAACATCACATATCGCCTTATTTTAATCATATTTAGTCATTGTTTCTTGTTTGTTTGTGGTAAATTATTCATGATGGAAAATTTTGATGAATATGTACGACAGGCCGAGCGTTTAGGCTTTGAAGGTGATAAATTAGCAAACTATGTCCAACAATGTCTGGATAGGGCAGACAGAGAGATAGAGAGACAGGAAAAACAGAGACAACTAGAAGAAAAAGATAAAGAACGCCAAGAAAAAGATAAAGAACGACAAGAAAAAGATAAAGAACGACAAGAAGCTCTAAAAAGATTAGAGTTTGAAGAGAAAAAACTACAGAAAGAGATGGAAGAAAATAAAAAAAGATTAGAGTTAGAGGAAAAAAACTACAGACAGAGGATAAGGATAAGGAACGGCAGTTTAAACTGAGACAACTTGAATTAGAGACTGATGCAGAAATTAAAAGATTACAGGCATCGAGAGAACCTCCACCACCTCCATCGGTCGGTTCCGCGAGTTCATTTCATCCGAAGTCAACATACATTCCGAAGTTGCCGCCGTTCGAAGAAAAAACCGATGATATTGACAGTTTTCTTTTTCGGTTCGAGAACCACGCTACTTCTTGTGGTTGGCCGAAGGAGAAATGGACGTTGTTTATCGCGTCGCTGTTTAAGGGAAGTGCTTTGGCACTATACCACACACTTGCGGCAAAGGAAGGGTTGACCTGGGATGAATTAAAAGAAGAACTCTTAAAGAAGTTTCAGTGCTCAGCTGACCGTTTTCGTGAGCGTTTCCGATCTATTCGTCCTGACAAGGGAGAATCATTTCCATCTTTTTTGATAAGAATGAGTCATTGTTTAGACAGATGGATAGAGCTAACGAAGACGAATAAACTTTCGAATCACTGCGAGATTTGCTACTTCGAGAGCAACTTTTTCAAAGTGTCAGCAAAGATTTGGCCACTTTTCTTAAGGAAAGACAGTTCGATAGCGTTGACGAAATGTGTCAGAAGGCGGATCAGTACTGTATTGCTCATCCGGATAAAGGTGTTGCCCGCAAGGAAAATTCGTCTCTTTTCGAGTCTCATGCGGCATTTCAGATACATTCTGGACAAGGAAACTTTAGAAGAGGAAATCGCGCTTCATTCCAAGGTCCGCACTCTTACACGTCTTTTGGCAACAGACAACGACCTTTCCGTGGTCAAGGCCATGTCGGTTCTGGCGATTTCCGTCAGTTCCAATATTCACCACCGGAAAGACCTTTTCCTTTCCGAGGGCGTGGTGAACAACAACCGCGAAGACCCTTTGGTCCAGTGCGTGGACAAGGTCGAGGTTCACAAACCAGTAACCAGTTGTCCGCCAACCAAACCATGCGTTGCCATTTTTGTGACGGCAAATTCCATTTGAAACGGGACTGTCCTTTCAAAGGAAGTGGAGCAAAGACTGGATTTGTTTCCACTACATGTGAAGAAGGTCTTGTTTTGGCACCAGATCAGTCCATTGATGGTCTTCTTTTGGAGGATTGTGCCATTAATGGTTTACAAGGTTCTGTTTTGCGAGATACAGGTTGCACCACAGCTGGTGTAAGGAAATGTTTTGTTCTACCGGACCAGTATCTTGACAGTGTTCAGAGATGCAGATCGTTTGGTGGAAAAATTGAAACTTTTCCACTTGCAAAAATTTCCGTTGATACACCATACTACTCCGGGTCACTTACCGCCTGTGTTATTGAGAATCCAGTTTGCGATTTGATTTTGGGAAATCTACCAGGTGTTGCGACAGTACATGGTGGTGCCGGAGGATCTTTCATTCCTTGTCTCATTAGTACAAGATCAAAAGTTGTAGAGCAGGGAAAACCAACAAAACCGCTCAAGGTTTCAAAACTGGATGAACTAAAAGTTACGCCAGATGTCTTGAAGACCATGCAGAGAAGCGACAAGACATTGACTACTGTACTTTCAACTGCAAAGCAGAGTGTTTCTGACGAACCAACGGACAAGCCGACATACATACTGGACTCTGACATCCTCTACAGGCATGTACCTGGACAAGACAACAAACAGATTGTGGTTCCCAAAGTGAAAATGGCAAATACTGACAAGGTGTTCCATGTAAACATGCTAAAAAAAATATGTTGAACGTACAAATGTTGCCATTAATGAGTCAATTGAATGGATGTGTCCAGTGTCTGGAACAGATGTGGCTATTACAGAAATCATTGGTTCTGATTTTGTACCTGATGTCACATACAGAGACAGAGCAAAGACTGTACAATCGGCAAATGTGGGATTGTTAACATCTACCAGTATAGATGATACTGTACCTCTGCCCGTTCTTTCTGTCCAGGGAGAAACTTATCGTGATGTCATTGTGTGTGATGATTTGTCTTTGATTCAGAAAGAACAATTGGAAGGTATTTTGAAGGACTTTCAGGATGTTCTGACTGATACCCCAGGGACAGTGACAGCAACTGAACCCCATACTATTCATTTGAGTACGGAAAACCCGGTCCGAGTCAAACCATACCCTCTCCCATTTGCGAAAAAACAGGTTGTCGAAAGAGAGATTCAAGTCATGCTCGGGTTGAAAGTTATTGAACCGTCCTCGTCACCATACAGCTCACCAGTTGTTTTGGTGGACAAACCTGATGGCTCGGTGCGGTTTTGCATCGATTACAGGAAATTAAACAAAATCACTGTGTTTGATGCAGAGCCTATCCCAGACATTGAGGAACTTCTTTGTCAACTCTCAGAAGGAAAATATTTTGTCAAAATAGATTTGACTAAAGGATATTGGCAAATCCCGATGGCTGAAGCAGACAAGGAAAAAACGGCTTTTCAGACACCTTTTGGACTGTTTCAATGGACAAAAATGCCATTTGGATTACAAAACGCCCCAGCTTCTTTTGCCAGAATGATGCGTGCACTAAAACTTCATGAGTGTGGAGCAGTCAGTTTTTTTGATGACATTTTGCTTGCTGCAAAGTCATGGAATGATCTTCTGGAAAACTTGAGAGCTGTTTTTTGTAAACTCCGGAATTTTGGTCTGACGGCTAGACCGTCCAAAATTCGTGCTGGATTCCAGACTCTTGAGTTTTTGGGTCATGTCATTTCTGTTGGGAAAATGACACCAGAGGAAAAGAAAGTAGAAAAGATCTTGGCCTTGAAGAGACCCAGTACAAAGAAACAGATCAGATCACTCATTGGATTGTTGTCCTATTACAGAAGATATGTACCACACTTTGCGTCCTTGACAGCCCCTTTGAGTGACTTAACAAAAGGAACAAAAAACAAAAGTATCGTCTGGTCAGATGAGTGCCAGAAAGCTCTGGAATGTGTTCAAGACACCCTCAATTCATTTCCTGTGTTGCTTTTGCCCTCTCTTTCAGAGGATTTTGTTTTGAGAACTGATGCCAGCTCCAAAGGCATGGGAGCTGTACTGTTGCAGGAAAAGAATGGATTGTTACACCCTGTCCAATATGCAAGTAAAAAGTTCTCTAACACACAAGTCAAATACTCAACAATTGAGAGGGAGTGTCTTGCCATTGTTTGGGCTTGTGAGAAATTTGCCAGATTCCTGACTGGAAGACAGTTTCGGTTACAAACCGACCACAGGCCATTGACGTTTTTGCAGTCGTCCAAGACCAAAAATAGCAGGCTGTTGAGATGGGCTTTGTCATTGCAGGAGTTCAAGTTTGACATTGAGCCATTACCTGGAACTCAGAATGTCATGGCAGATTTTTTGTCTCGTGCGTGAGTGCACAGTATCGTGCTGCTGTAACTGCTGTTTGTTTTCATTGTGGACAGATTTTTTATTCTGCTGTTTGTTTTCATTGTGGAAAGACTTGATTGATATTTTGGCAGCGGTATGTCTGCTACTGTCCCAAGATGGAAAAAAAAAGAAAAAAAGGGGGCAGCAGAGGGACATCCGGAGTCATGAACCGGGTGTGGCCCAACCCCCCTAGAGTGTCAGGAG
>CM065734.1:63798808-63813808 GCA_033310375.1 Conus canariensis
ACACACACAGTACGTAAGTCTACTGATTTCAACAGCTCCCTAATTTTGTTCGCCCCCCCCTCCCCCCCCCCCCCCCCCCCCCCCCCCCCCCCTCCGTTCGCTCCTATCCCCCTCCGTAACTTTCTCTATTTGACGACGAGGTCCGTGGTGGTTCAGCATGTTCATCTACGCGCGCAAAATGTTTATGAATTTATTTCCCTTCGCGGGCTCATCTGTCCTTTGCATTCATGTATCCCATTGTGGTCGTTCAGTGTTTCGCTGCGCAGGCTGCAGAACCAGATTGTGACAGCCGCCTATGGCGATAACATTCGACACAGTTTTCCGAGGCTAGACAGAAAGGGATGAAGTACAGGTTAACCCGGAAGATGATAAAGCCAGATCATGATTATAAAGCCAGATCATGATTATAAAGCAGTTATTACTTTATTACATAAAGGTAAGGATCTACCGAGGGATGAGTTAAAAAACTGGAGACCTATATCTCTGACAAATACTGATTATAAACTTTTGGCTAAATGCTTAGCTAACCGTTTGGGGCAGGTAATACAAGATGTTATTGACGAAGATCAAGTGGGGTATATTAAAGGGCGGCGCGTAGGGACATTAGTTAGGCAAATTGATGATGTAATTGAGCAACTGAATGCAAATAATAAACCTGGTGTGCTACTCAGTATTGACTACACTCAAGCATTTGATCGTATTTCAAAAGACTTCATGATAACCGCATTTAAAAAATTTGGTTTCGGGATGGATTTTATTAAATGGGTTGAAGTAATAATGAAAAATACTACGAGTTGTGTGAATTATTGTGGCTGGATATCCGAGTATTTTCCAGTAGAAACAGGAATTCGTCAAGGTTGTCCATTTTCACCGTTGGCCTTTGTAACTGCTATAGAAATTTTAGCAATAAAAATAAGAAACTGTCGTAATATTAAAGGGCTTGATTTATGGAGATCTGGTAACAATATTTTGGCTACTGTAATTAAACTTGCACTTTATGCGGATGATATAACTTTATTTCTGAAGGATGAGCATGACATGCTGCATGTACTCAACATATTATTTGATTTTTCGTTGTTTCAGG
Organism: Conus canariensis; assembly: GCA_033310375.1. Lineage (NCBI taxonomy): Eukaryota > Metazoa > Mollusca > Gastropoda > Neogastropoda > Conidae > Conus > Conus canariensis. The sequence continues at coordinate 63,799,893 of CM065734.1, forward strand.
ATTGGAGATAAATCGTCACAAGACAGTGGCAGTGTGGTTAGGAAGTAAAAAACATTGTGAAAATGCATGGTATGGAATTTCTTGGAAAAACAGATTAAAAATTCTTGGAGTTTATTTTGTCAGTGATAGATGTGCTTCTTTGGTAATGGAAAACTGGCTGCAAAGAACCGATAATATAAAAAGAATTATTCATTCTTGGGAAAAACGAAATTTAAGTGTAATGGGGCAAGTGCATATTATAAAGACATTTTTGATATTTCAATTAGTCTAAGTCATGCAGGCGTTGGTAATTCCAGACAATGTGCTTATAGAAATCAGTAGAATACTTTTTAGGTTTCTATGGCGTAAGCAGAACTGTAATAAAAGAGCGTATGAAAAAGTTAAGAGAAATGTTATGTGTAAAGATTTTGAACAGGGAGGTTTGAAAATGATAGATGTCAGACAAATGCAGTCAGCGTTTCTTCTGCAATGGGTAATATGTCTGTGGAGAGCCGGAGAAAATGAGAAGTGGTCCTTTATTCCGAAAAAGATTTTTGCTCCGTTTGGCAGTAATTACGTGTGCTTCTATGCAAATGTTAACAGTGGTGTGATTAAAGGTTTACATTTAGTTAATTCTTTTTTCTGGAAAACAGTGTTAAAAACATGGCTAGATCTTAATAAGCATGATGGATCTTTAGCATGTTCTTCTCTTTTGTGGAACAACTGTGGCATTATATACCGGGGAAATGTCCTTTTCTTTCCCAATTGGATACGAGGTGGTATACTGATAGTTCAGGATATGTTTGGTGCCAATGGAATGTTATCTTTGCCTGAAATATGTACTAGGATTGGAGACTCACCCTCCAGAACACTCGAATATAATGTAGTAACCGCTGCTGTCCGACACTATGTTTCAAGTATAAGTGAAGAAGATCGGTGTAACAGTGTTTTTTCAGATCCCCCTCTCTTTTGTGGTAAGAAATTGATAACCTGTAAAGAATTTCGGAAAACAATAGGTATGTTGCAAAAATCGGAACCCTGTGCCTTTAGCTTTTGGAAAAACAAATTTGGTATAGAATTAAACAAGAATATTTGGCAGATCCCTCGCTTGTGTACAAAAGAAACACGACTGAGAGTGCTGCAGTGGAAAATTTTGCATAACATTTATCCCACTAATATTATGCTATGCAAGATGAAAATACGTGATGATAAAAAATGTTCTTATTGCACTGACGAAATCGATTTTATCGAGCATTTCTTTTATGAATGCCCAACTGTTAGATACTTCTGGAAATACATTTGCCAATTTATACTGGTACAGTGCGACATTAAGGTATCCTTATCTCTGGTTGATGTGCTGTTTGGAAAGCAGAAGAGCAACGATATCGATGCAGTGAACCTAAAGAAAATTAACTATATAATTTTGATAGCAAAAATATGTGTAAGTATTGCCAAAAAGACTGAATCAAAATTACCAATGTCCATGATATTTGAAAATCAGTTAAGATATCGGAAAATTTAGCATAAAATCACATACACGCCCCATGTGCACACAAATACATGTTGGCTCACACGCACTCTCAGGAACATACATGCACACGCTTACATACATAACTACGTGTGCACGGTCAAGGACACACACACACACACACACACACACACACACACACACACACACACACACACACACACATTCTCACAAGCACACACACACACACACACTCACACACACACACACACACACACACACACACTCACACTCACACACACACACACACACACACGAATATGTTGTCTCGCTTCTGGACCTTCCTCATGTTTTCCTTGTGGATCCCTTTTCTTTCGCCTCAAGGTCAAACCCATTGGGAACCAGGTCGATTTGCGAGACAATGTGTTTTCCACCCTTGCAAGAGTTTCTCTCCTTTGACCCCTTGTTCAGTCACCCCAGTTGCTGTCCTTGCTTTTTTTTTTCTTTTTTTTTTTTGCGTGTCAAGGATTGCTGTTGAGGATGTTCGAGCTTATCTGTGAAGGTGCGAGGGGGAGTGATACTCAAACGCTCAATGCAGAAAAGGTTCCCTCCTAAAATATGTTATCACAAAAAAAAGAGAGGACGAAAAAATAGGGAGGAGGAAAAAAAGGAAAGAAAAAAAAAGAAGGAATAAGAAAAAAAAATGTGTGAGAGGTCAAAAAAGAAAGTAGAGGAGGCCGGCGTAGAGAGAAGGCTCTTCCTTGAATGGATTGAGAAGGATAGATTGATAGATCGATAGATGGGTAGATGGCTTGAGTGATAGACAGACAGAGAGACAGACAGACAGACAGACAGACAAAGAGATTTATGGAGAGATAGAGAGATGGGGAGTGGGGTTGGAGTGATAGGGAGGGAGTGGGGGAGGGAGGGAGGGGAGGCGTTGGCAGATAGCAGGGGAGGATGACGGTAAGAGGTAAGAGGGAGGGATAGAGTTCGAGAGAGAGAATGTTTTTTTTATAATTTTATGTTTGTATATGTTCCTATGTATATGTGTATGTGTGTGTGAGCGCGCGCGTATGCGCGTGCGTGTGTGTGCGTGTGCGGGTGTGTGGATGTGTGCGCAAACGTATTGAGAGTGAGGGAATTTGATTTAGAGAGGGTGGGAGAGTCTGGGGATAGGCAGGTGTTAGAGGAAAAAGGAAAAGATGCTCCCAGGATTCACCGAAAGGGGGAGAGAATGATGAATCCATCGGTGCTCAACCAATCATGACTGCAAATCCCAAACGGACTATGAACATGGACCAAATGGAATATCCATGTGTCTGTGGAAAGCGTTTCGCTACCACCCGTGGCATGAAGATCCACAGAACAAAGATGGGATGTGTGAAGACTCATCTGAATGAGCAGCAGCGCACTGCATCAGCAGATAAGACGTCGGAAGACCAAGGCCAGGATTTAAACCACAGTGCCAAGGACATCCACGCTGTTGGTTCGGATGAGGAATTTGCACAGGCCCTCGATGCCAGGCGCCTGAAACTCAACCTGCCACGAGCAAACGAAACTGAAGATTGGGAGAAACTGGATGCAAAAATCGTCCAAAGACTCGATGCACTGATAGGGAAAAGCACCCTGGAACACAAACTAGCCACATATGGGGACATTGTGTATGCCACATGTAGAGACGCCTATGGAGCAAAACTACCCAAAGAGAAAACACCTCCAAAGAAATCCAGACGCCAAGAAAAGATGGACAAGATCAGGGTCCAAAAGAAAAACCTCAAGATGCAAATGAAGACCGCACTGCCAGCTGAAAAACAAGGCTTGGAAAAACTGTGGAAAGACCTGAAAGAAAAACACAGTGCCCTCAGCAAAGCGGAATCTGCGAGGAAGAGGAAGAGCAAAAAGAAGAAGACACAAGAGCGCTTCTTCAGAGACCCCTTCCAGTTTGCCAGAACACTGTTTGAGCAGCCAAAATCTGGGACCCTAAGTGTGGACAAAGGAGTTCTTGAGCAGCATCTGAGGAAAACATACTCTGACCCACAGAGCAAAGCACCACTCGACATTCAAGGTCTGGTGTGGCCAACCAACCCTGAGGAACAGTTCAATGGCAAGCCTCCAACGTTGGCGGAAATCAAGAAGGTGGTCGACAAAGCCAGAGCCAAATCATCACCAGGGCCAAACGGAATACCTTACCAGCTTTACAAGAAATGTCCCAAGGTGCTGGAGTGGCTCCACAGGCTGCTGCGATCGGCTTGGAGAAACCAGAAGATCAGCGGCCAGTGGATGACGGCAGATGGTGTGTACATCCCCAAAGAGCAAAACTCAAGTGACATTAGCCAGTTCAGGCCAATATCACTACTGAACGTCGAAGGGAAAATCTTCTTCTCTGTCATGGCAGCAAGGCTGACCAAGTACCTGATGGAAAACAAGTACTTGGATGTGTCAGTCCAGAAAGGTGGCATCCCAGGCGTGGCGGGCTGTGTAGAACACGCCACAATGATCTGGGACGCAATCCAAAAAGCAAAAACAGAAAAGAGAGACCTGGACGTAGTGTGGCTTGATCTGGCAAACGCATATGGATCTGTGCCCCATGAGATGATACAGTTGGCTCTTGAGATGTACCATGTGCCAAAGAACATCCGCGACATGCTCAAGAAGTACTTCAATGGCTTCTCAATGCGGTTCTCTACCAAGGAGTACACAACAGACTGGATCAACTTGGAAGTGGGTATTGCAATGGGCTGTGCAATTTCCCCAATACTGTTCGTGCTGGCAATGGAACTCATCTTGAAAGCAGCAACAAACAACGCGAGACAAACAGACCTTGGCGATGGATACAAGATGCCTCCTCTCAAGGCCTTCATGGATGACACTACAGTGATTTCATCCAGAGAAGACGAGACACGTCATGTGCTGGAGAGGCTGGACGACATAGTTGCCTCATCTAGAATGAAGTTCAAGCCAAAGAAATCACGGAGTCTCTCACTGAGGAAAGGAAAAGTGGCCGGATCTGTGGTCTTCAGTGTTGCCAACCAGGCCATTCCAACAGTCACAGAAGAACCAGTCAAGAGCCTTGGAAGATGGTATGATGATACGCTGAAAGACACACAAAGAGCAAAAGAAACCAAGCAGATGGCGGAGGAAGGCTTGGAGACCATTGACCAGTGTGGGCTCCCTGGCAAATACAAGGTCTGGTGTCTGCAGTTCATGCTGATACCAAAGCTGCTATGGCCTCTGATGATATACGACATTTGCACCAGCATAGTGGAGGCAATGGAAGCCAAAATCAACAAGTTCACAAGGAAATGGCTTGGTGTCCCACCCTGTCTGACTGACATAGCGCTGTACTGTCGCCAAGCAAAGCTGAAACTACCCCTGAAATCCATCCTGGAGGAATACAAAGCAGGGAAGATCAGACTTCAAAGCATGCTGGAGGACTCAGGAGACAAGGTGGTAGAAGCAATTAAGCCCCAGCTGAAGACAGGCAGAAAATGGAAAGTTCAAGAGGCGATGGATTCTGCAAAAGAAAGTCTCAAGATCAGAGAAATAACAGGACACACACAGACCAACAGACAGGGACTGGGGGTGACCAAAACTGAATGGTGGTCAAAGGCCAAAGGAAAAGCCAAAAGAGACATGATGATTCAGGAGATGAGAAAAGAAGAAGACCAAAAAAGACTCCAAAAAGCAGTCCAGCAGAGCCAGCAAGGGCAATGGACAACGTGGGAGAATGCACTCCAAAGAAGTCTCACTTGGAATGACATTTGGCACATGGCCCCTCTCAGGATCAGCTTCATTCTCAGATCTGCATATGACCTTCTGCCCTCAAATGCAAACCTGGTGAAGTGGGGGAAAACAGACGATCCTGCATGCCCCCTCTGCCATGAAAAACAAACAGTGGAGCATGTCCTAAGCTCATGTAAAGTAGCCCTGGCTCAAGGAAGGTACACATGGAGGCACAACCAAGTGCTCAAAGAAATTGTACAAGTAGTCTGGGCTAGTACCAACACCACAAAAGGGAAAATCAGGACTCCAAAAGCACCCGCAACATTCTTCACGGCAGGAGGCAGCAAATCATGGCCAAGAACAACAGTGCCACTCGAAACATGCAGGCAGAGTCTGCTGGACGGGGCAGATGACTGGGAGTGCACTGCAGACCTCCCAGAATGGAAGAGTCACCCAGAGATCATCAGCAAGAGTGGCATGAGACCAGACATAGTAGTCCACTCTAAGTCAACCAAGCAGCTGATCATGATCGAGCTCACGGTGCCATATGAGAACAGAATGGAGGCAGCTCAAATCTACAAGACTGAAAAGTATGCTGATCTGGCAAACAGCCTGAGGAGAGAAGGCTATCAGGTCAAAGTCCTCACTGCAGAAATTGGAGCTAGGGGGTTTGTAGGAACGTCTGCATACAGCCTCATGAAACAGCTCTCAGTTGCAGGGAAGGAAAAAACCAGAGCCCTGAAAGCAATGGCAGAAGCGGCAGAGAGGTGTTCAAGCTGGATCTGGTCAAGGAGGAACAAAAGTGAACTTCATAAGGCTTAATTTCCCTACAATATCAGGTGTCCCTGTGGCTCAGTGGTTAAAGCGCGAGTCATTAAGTGGAAAATGAGCATGTCCAGAGGGTCATGGGTTCGAATCCCAGCCATGGCTCGTCCCAAGATGGGAAAAAAAGGGGCAGCAGAGGGACATCCGGAGTCATGAACCGGGTGTGGCCCAACCCCCCTAGAGTGTCAGGAGATAAGGGCCGAAACACTTGCTTGAAGGGGGCTTCTCTTCTGAGGACTCTCTGCTGCCACGCTCTCCACGAGTTTCTTTCTACCGGGTTGGGAAGCTAACAGATGAACAGGGAGGTTGGCTTCGAGGTGAAGACGAGATTTTGGTGATAGAGTGGGAGGGGTAGGGTGGGGGTGGGTGTGGGGGTGAGCTTTTTTTCTTTCTTTTTTTTTTTGGGGGGGGGGGGTGGGGGATGGGGGATCTATACAGAGGTGAAGAGAAAGATGATGTAGGCTTAGTTGATAAACTAAACCCGATTCTAATAACTTCAGTATCGTAGTATTTTTCATAATTCCACCTTCTGGTTACCCAAACCCTATTATGTTTGAAACCCAGTGATTGCCATGTTTAAGTCCCTCCCTTCCAAATTCAAGGAAAGCGAAAGATTTCTTCTTTATAACATAGAGTCTAATCTCGATGTAGGTCTCTCTGATAGACCGGGAATGTGGTGGGGGAAAAATTATAAAGCCAGATCATGATTTTCAATGGTGGCTGCACCGTGCAGAAATGCGACGCTGATCAAAATAATCACAAACACAAATAGATGAACAGTTAAAGCTTAGATAGATCAGCTTATCAACAGAGATGTGTCTTTACGCAAACGGGCCCCTGAACTACCGATTTTCTGCTGCATGGTCATAATAATTTTTCCTGTATGAGCAATAAGTGTAGTATTTGATGTTGTTCGAAATGAAAAGCTCTTGAATGTGACAATGAGACACACACAGTTTCACACATAAAACTCACGCATGCGTACTAAACTACAAACACGCGATCACACATGCACACACCTACCGATCCTCAAATACAGGTTGAATATAGTCACTTTTTAGTTCAGTAGACTGGAACTGTAATCCATGTTCTGCAGTCTTCTACTTTATCTCCGTATGGGAGCAGGGATGTTGCTTTCACCAGCGTCCTTCGATTTGTTAATGGGTTCATCAGCCAGTTTGAGTAGGCTAGACCTACTATGGTGGAAGTCATATAACCAATTTAATGTAAGCGAAGATGTACAATATAAAATTTGGTTAGGTTCCAGTTCAAAGAGCAGATAATGAGTCCGTTGACCAAGATCAGTACAAATTTTCTGCCTAATGTAAACATAGTGAAATAACTATTCACATAATAACTATCTATGAACTAACATATTTTCATGGAACATTAGCCTTTTCAAAAGATGTAAACATTGATATTTGATACATTTTACGTGTTATTTACAAAAGAAAAAAGGGAATAAACTTTAAGTATGCAGGGCTTCAGATTGTCGGCCCTCCCGAGATAATTTTGTGTGAGAATTCAAAATGGCGCGATTCTGTTATTGACATGCCGAGGTGAGAATCGGTCTTTCTCTCTCACATTCGATCACGTGAACAGCAAACATCAACCAATCGCGCCAGTCCACGCCACCAAAGTAGATTCTGAGATCGAAGGATCGGCTTTCGATCGATGTAGAATCGAAGCAAAAGATGAGACTTGTATCCACACGACTCAAGGCAGAATAGAGTAGCTTCCCTTTCTTTACTACCGATGTCGACTCCCTGCACGCAGCGTACCGTGCAATCGGCAGACAGAAACACCCCGCTGAAGGCGAAGCGGAAACTGGCAGCATCACAAAACACTCAACAGAGCTTAAACACGATTTTGTCTTCCCACAGCGGATCCAAAAGTACGCTTTTTACATGCATGATGATAATAGGCCTACCTACGCAAAAAGGATACATTGTGTATCCATTCTGTCTCTGACTGTCCGTCTGTCTCCCTCTGTCTGTCTGCCTGTCTCTTATTCGTTGATACATCCACCCATACAGTGATGCATTGTGATAACAGAATATAAAAGAGCAGAGCACACATACGCGCACACGCGCGCGCGCGCGCACACACACACACACACACACACACACACACACACACACACACACACACACACACACCATTGGCCAACACACACACGCGCGCGCGCGCACACATACAGACAGACAGACACACACACACACCATTGGCCAACACACACACACACACACACACACACCATTGGCCAACACACACACACACACACACACACACACACACACACACACAGGCCATCACATTCATACACACACGTGCGCGGCTGAATGCCCTCAAGGTGAAAAGAACAATCAGAGCTAATTCAAGGGGCTTGATGTTAATGACAAGTTAACTGTGCATAGTGCTAGCGTCAGTTTGTCCCATGTCCTCGCTTTACGTCCTCTCACTGTTGAGCTGCCGGGAGACGTGTACCATGGCGATTGGAAAAAAGCAAATCAGACGCTCTGATTATGTACCTGCAAGGCTATTACTTTCCAGCCGGTAAAGTAGTTTTCCAGCATCCGTTCAACCTTGTCGGAGGTGCACGTTCTTCCAAGTGCCCTTCCAGTTTCAAACTTGTTTTTGGAGGGGGGTATGCTTAGCGGACAATGTGTTGCAAACTGCATGATTGTTGACGCTATTTACGGGGTTATTTCCATTTCACTTTTTGTCGAGTTAAGGCAGAAGAATGTGTCGCTGTTTTGCTGATGGTTTCCTCCGCCCAGGAAGTTTTTTTTTCCCTCTCACCCTTGTCAGTTCAGTTTGTTTTTTTGTCTGTTCATGAGATTATGTAAATATTATTCAGCCTTTTTTTTTAAAGAAACTTCGCCAAGGTATGAAATGTGGCCCAGGAACTGAACGAACTTGAATTAAAAAAAAGAAAAAACAAACACTTTGGTGTGGATTGTTGACGCCAACACAGATCAAACGGTGAATGCAGGATCGTTCTGCAAAATTAGAAGTACAAGGGAATTGACTCTCCCAATCCATACCGACAATTACGAACAATTATTTCCTAATTAGTTTCAGAGTGAGGTGACCGAGGGCGGAAATTAAAACACATTTGAAAAGTAACTTCAAGTAACTCCGCTGGTTTACATGGACAAACAAATTTCAAGACAAACCGATGCAAATTACAAAACAAAAGTTTGGGTTCATCCACAGGCGGTTACAGAGTAGTCACCCCTGAGTTCTTCTGAGGCCAGTTTGATTTCACCCTTATGCCCTCTTGGCTGGGTGATATTAGGCCATAGTTTCTGTTGCTCACTTGTCTCCCTGCAGATAACTTGGCTGGGTGATATTAGGCCATAGTTTCTGTTGCTCACTTGTCTCCCTGCAGATAACTTGGCTGGGTGATATTAGGCCATAGTTTCTGTTGCTCACTTGTCTCCCTGCAGATAACTTGGCTGGGTGATATTAGGCCATAGTTTCTGTTGCTCACTTGTCTCCCTGCAGATAACTTGGCTGGGTGATATTAGGCCATAGTTTCTGTTGCTCACTTGTCTCCCTGCAGATAACTTGGCTGGGTGATATTAGGCCATAGTTTCTGTTGCTCACTTGTCTCCCTGCAGATAACTTGGCTGCGTGATATTAGGCCATAGTTTCTGTTGCTCACTTGTCTCCCTGCAGATAACTTGGCTGGGTGATATTAGGCTATAGTTTCTGTTGCTCACTTGTCTCCCTGCAAGTAACTTGGCTGCGTGATATTAGGCCATAGTTTCTGTTCCTCACTTGTCTCCCTGCTTTTCTGCCACAGTTTTTCACCCGCTCTGGCACCACAGTGGTAAGCAGACAGCTGTGGGATTCCGTGTCCACCGGTACCGGGTATTCTACTGCCAGCCGCTCCACTTCTCTAGACTTGGGCCGTCAACACCAGTGCTGCTTTCCAGTCACTGAGCTGGCACAGAATTCAGTTCCACACCCTGGCAAAACGCTTTCATGGCCTCCTTCTGGCAGTTGGTGATGACTGTATTGCTCATACTGAGGCGCTGCTTCCTTAAATGAATTCCACCAGTATGCCCCAGTTTCCACGAGGTCCCAGTAGCTATGCCCTTGTCTACCTCTGTGCCTGTGTCACACCTCTTGCCTGCCTCTGTGCCTGTGTCCACCTCTTGCCTGTCTCTGTGCCTGTGTCCACCTCTTGCCTGCCTCTGTGCCTGTGTCCAACCCTTGCCTGTCTCTGTGCCTGTATCCAACCCTTGCCTGTCTCTGTGCCTGTGTCCACCCCTTGCCTGTCTCTGTGCCTGTGTCCACCTCTTGCCTGTCTCTGTGCCTGTGTCCACCTCTTGCCTGTCTCTGTGCCTGTGTCCACCTCTTGCCTGTCTCTGTGCCTGTGTCCACCTCTTGCCTGCCTCTGTGCCTGTGTCCACCCCTTGCCTGTCTCTGTGCCTGTGTCCACCCCTTGCCTGCCTCTGTGCCTGTGTCCACCTCTTGCCTGTCTCTGTGCCTGTGTCCACCTCTTGCCTGCCTCTGTGCCTGTGTCCACCCCTTGCCTGTCTCTGTGCCTGTGTCCAACCCTTGCCTGTCTCTGTGCCTATGTCCAAACCTTGCCTGTCTCTGTGCCTGTGTCCAACCCTTGCCTGCCTCTGTGCCTGTGTCCACCTCTTGCCTGTCTCTGTGCCTGTGTCCACCTCTTGCCTGCCTCTGTGCCTGTGTCCACCCCTTGCCTGTCTCTGTGCCTGTGTCCAAACCTTGCCTGTCTCTGTGCCTATGTCCAACCCTTGCCTGTCTCTGTGCCTGTGTCCAACCCTTGCCTGCCTCTGTGCCTGTGTCCACCTCTTGCCTGCCTCTGTGCCTGTGTCCACCTCTTGCCTGCCTCTGTGCCTGTGTCCACCTCTTGCCTGCCTCTGTGCCTGTGTCCACCTCTTGCCTGCCTCTGTGCCTATGTCCACCTCTTGCCTGTCTCTGTGCCTGTGTCCACCTCTTGCCTGCCTCTGTGCCTGTGTCCAACCCTTGCCTGTCTCTGTGCCTGTGTCCAACCCTTGCCTGCCTCTGTGCCTGTGTCCACCCCTTGCCTGTCTCTGTGCCTGTGTCCACCTCTTGCCTGTCTCTGTGTCTGTGTCCACCTTTTGCCTGTCTCTGTGCCTGTGTCCACCTCTTGCCTGTCTCTGTGCCTGTGTCCACCTCTTGCCTGTCTCTGTGCCTGTGTCCACCTCTTGCCTGCCTCTGTGCCTGTGTCCACCCCTTGCCTGTCTCTCTGCCTGTGTCCACCCCTTGCCTGTCTCTGTGCCTGTGTCCAACCCTTGCCTGTCTCTGTGCCTGTGTCCACCTCTTGCCTGCCTCTGTGCCTGTGTCCACCCCTTGCCTGCCTCTGTGCCTGTGTCCACCTCTTGCCTGTCTCTGTGCCTGTGTCCACCTCTTGCCTGCCTCTGTGCCTGTGTCCAACCCTTGCCTGTCTCTGTGCCTGTGTCCACCTCTTGCATGCCCTCTGTGCCTGTGTGCCACCTCTTGCCTGTCTCTGTGCCTGTGTCCACCCTTGCCTGCCTGTGCCTGTGTCCACCCCTTGCCTGTCTCTGTGCCTGTGTCCAACCCTTGCCTGTCTCTGTGCCTATGTCCAAACCTTGCCTGTCTCTGTGCCTGTGTCCAACCCTTGCCTGCCTCTGTGCCTGTGTCCACCTCTTGCCTGCCTCTGTGCCTGTGTCCACCTCTTGCCTGCCTCTGTGCCTGTGTCCACCTCTTGCCTGCCTCTGTGCCTGTGTCCACCTCTTGCCTGCCTCTGTGCCTGTGTCCACCTCTTGCCTGCCTCTGTGCCTGTGTCCCCTCTTGCCTGCCTCTGTGCCTGTGTCCACCTCTTGCCTGTCTCTGTGCCTGTGTCCACCTCTTGCCTGCCTCTGTGCCTGTGTCCAACCCTTGCCTGTCTCTGTGCCTGTGTCCAACCCTTGCCTGTCTCTGTGCCTGTGTCCACCCTTGCCTGTCTCTGTGCCTGTGTCCACCTCTTGCCTGTCTCTGTGCCTGTGTCCACCTCTTGCCTGTCTCTGTGCCTGTGTCCACCTCTTGCCTGTCTCTGTGCCTGTGTCCACCTCTTGCCTGTCTCTGTGCCTGTGTCCACCTCTTGCCTGCCTCTGTGCCTGTGTCCACCCCTTGCCTGTCTCTGTGCCTGTGTCCAACCCTTGCCTGCCTCTGTGCCTGTGTCCAACCCTTGCCTGCCTCTGTGCCTGTGTCCACCTCTTGCCTGCCTCTGTGCCTGTGTCCACCTCTTGCCTGCCTCTGTGCCTGTGTCCACACCTTGCCTGTCTCTGTGCCTGTGTCCACCCCTTGCCTGCCTCTGTGCCTGTGTCCACCTCTTGCCTGTCTCTGTGCCTGTGTCCACCTCTTGCCTCTCTCTGTGCCTGTGTCCACCCCTTGCCTGTCTCTGTGCCTGTGTCCACCCTTTGCCTGTCTCTGTGCCTGTGTCCACCTCTTGCCTGTCTCTGTGTCTGTGTCCACCCTTGCCTGTCTCTGTGCCTGTGTCCACCTCTTGCCTGCCTCTGTGCCTGTGTCCACCTCTTGCCTGCCTCTGTGCCTGTGTCCACCCTTGCCTGTCTCTGTGCCTGTGTCCAACCCTTGCCTGTCTCAGTGCCTGTGTCCACCTCTTGCCTGTCTCTGTGTCTGTGTCCACCTCTTGCCTGTCTCTGTGTCTGTGTCCACCTCTTGCCTGTCTCTGTGCCTGTGTCCACCTCTTGCCTGTCTCTGTGTCTGTGTCCACCTCTTGCCTGTCTCTGTGCCTGTGTCCACCCCTTGCCTGTCTCTGTGCCTGTGTCCACCTCTTGCCTGCCTCTGTGCCTGTGTCCACCCCTTGCCTGTCTCTGTGCCTGTGTCCACCTCTTGCCTGCCTCTGTGCCTGTGTCCAACCCTTGCTTGTCTCTGTGCCTGTGTCCACCTCTTGCCTGCCTCTGTGCCTGTGTCCACCTCTTGCCTGTCTCTGTGCCTGTGTCCAACCCTTGCTTGTCTCTGTGCCTGTGTCCACCTCTTGCCTGCCTCTGTGCCTGTGTCCACCTCTTGCCTGTCTCTGTGCCTGTGTCCACCTCTTGCCTGCCTCTGTGCCTGTGTCCACCCCTTGCCTGTCTCTCTGCCTGTGTCCAACCCTTGCCTGTCTCTGTGCCTGTGTCCACCCCTGCAACACCTCTGATGTAGACAACAGCCTTTCACCAAGGATGCCAAACGGGTCATGAATAAAGGCATGAATCTTTGGGTACCTGTTCGTCCCCACACAACCAGGAACCGAAACTTCCTGCCTTTCTTTGGGAATCCCTGGCGGCTAGATCCGGCGTTCTTTGCCTTCAGGGGTCGACGGCGATGTGGAGATGTGTTTGTGCGAGTTCTGGTATCCTGGATCCCTGGCGGCTAGATCCGGCGTTCTTTGCCTTCAGGGGGTCGACGGCGATGTGGAGATGTGTTTGTGCGAGTTCTGGTTTCCTGGATCTCAGAAGTGCGGCTTGAGCCTGCGCGCTGTTCTGAATAAGTCATGCCCTTTGACACGGACAGCTCTTCCCTCAAAGGGTGTCCTGGCCTTCGGAAAGACAGCCCACGTCAGAGGGTAATGGCTTTCGAACACACTGCCCTGCCATTGGCCCTTTGTCTGAGGATTCCCCGTCCATTAAAGACCTTGCACAGGATCCTAAAAGGCCTGCCTTGGGACCCTCATCAGACCAGTTAGAATGACCAATGCCCCCACTCGGCACTGGCCCGGGTATTCCTGGGCTGATACTACTTCAGGTAGTTCTTCAAAACAACCTGATGCTCGTGTACCAACAGTAAGTTTGGAGAACTGCCCCCCATGGGCCTAGTCGCACTCCAGAGTTCGTCTGCATGTTCAACTGACCATCAGCGAACGCTTCGTAATTGAGGCACACTTCCGCCCAGCTCGCTTGTATGCACACTATCC
>CM065734.1:63818808-63823808 GCA_033310375.1 Conus canariensis
TATCCATGATTTACTTTACAGCTTGAAGTAAATTTCACCTTTTTACGGGCGGAAAATGTTTCAAGTGCACGTGGACATAATCTGATTTGAAAAAAAAAATGCAAAGCATATAAACGTACTCCCAGTTTATCTTGAATACAAGTACTTTCTGAGATATTCCATAAAAAAGAAAGACCGTTTTGGGCCGTTACAATCGTTAGTAACGGCTATTCTGGTAAAATAAAACATCGGGCATCATCTGTGACGCATAATGAACATACGTACAAATTTTCAGAAAGATCGGCCCAGAAGTTTTGTCTGGAGCGAGTGGAACACATTTTGACCACGGACAGACACACAGACAGACACACACACAGACACACAGACAGCATTTCTTCGTTCCCTTTGTAACTGTTCAATAATAACTAGGAGACACATAGTTCAGTTATTAATCAGCTTGCAGCTTTGATATGCGGCTTCGTGATCGCGCTGGACGAACAAGAATTTGTCTTGACTTATATTCTTATGGCATTGTCATTTTAAAAAACGTATTTTTACGTATTTATGTATTGATTCGTTCTTTTATTCACTTATTTTCCGCCTGAGTCAAGTGATTGACGTTTTGTGTCAAAGGTTATTCTTTTTTTTTTTCTGCGTACGCAATTAAGGCAGCCATACTCCATCTTCGGGGAAGGTGCATGCCATGTGTAACGTGTCATCCATACCAAAGGCCAAACTGGCCTTCTCTTCCGAAAGTTGGTGATGGGATTTTACGTGTGTGCAAGATGTTATGCGTGCGTTCACACACGGAACCTCGCTTTATAGTCTCATTCGAAGGACTGTATGGGAAATGGAGTCAGAACTGATTTCCGAGGGAAAAATCCCCCTGTACCGAAACGGCCCGGCGGAGATTCGAACCCGCAACCATTGGATTACGAGTCCGGCGCTCTACCAACTGAGCTATTCCGGTCCCCAAAGGTTATTAATTCCCTTAGTCCCCTCTGGGTGTGTGTATGTAACAGACCGGAGACGGGTTATCATAATGTGTCATATGACCACCTTGGCCTAAATCCGCACACTTGAGAGAGAGAGAGAGAGAGACGCCGATTTTTGCTGCCGGAGTCCGCTAGGGCGACACGCAAACGGAAATGACGTGAGGAAACGGATATTGGAGTGAGTTGTCTCTACTTGCCTCTTCCTTCTTGGCTAGGGGCGAAGAACCTGTCGGCCTATCCAGCCAACAGTCCAACAGCCTCACGCGCCGCTGACACAGTGGTGCTTGTCATGTAGCAAAGCGGATTGAAGCCGATGCAGACTGGACAACATGGAACGAGTGGTTTTGTTGTGCTTTCTCTGCTTTGCTGGAATTGTCGCTCAAAGTCCTCCAACAAGTAAGTTGGCTGTCCCCGTTGTCATGCATCATCGCTGTCATACGACCGTTGTTTTGTAAACTGTTTGTGTCTTTATACGAATGCGCGGTTTTGTTCAAGACTGCCCTGTGGTTGTTGGTATGCTTTTATCGGTTCCGTTCAATGCTAATCAGCTAATTCTGAAATGTACATACATACGTCATGTACGTCTTGTGAGATACATAAGCCTGTAACGTGTTTTTTCCCCCAAAATTTTTAATGGTATTTTAAGAGAAAAGGGGAGGGGAAGTATTACGAAAGTATATTTCAGTGTCACAGTGCGTCCCAACCCGAGGACATTCAGCACTGAAAATTTTCCTTTTTGTACCTTGCCCTTGGTTTCTCCCTTCCACCCTCTCCCTTTCCGGTTGTCGTCCCTTCTTTTCAACCGCCAACGGTCCACCACCTTGTGAATTTAGGCCCCCGTTTCCTTCGTCCTGGACACTATGTCCTTAAGACCTTCCGTCTGAAAGGACATTAAACTCACCCCATGTGGAGCTTGTAGTTCTTCATCCGTAGCAGGCCGGCTAGACTGATCAATGCTGAGAACAAGGTAGAGAATTTGAACACTCTGGCATAGGCGCGGTCTGTTTATCGTGTATAGGTCTTTCGGAAATATGTCATTTTTTAAGCGCTAATGCGTAAAAAATATGTTTTGCATCGTCGGCCTTTTTTGTTGCGATGTAAACAAAATCTCAGTGATTAGATGCTGACAAAAAAAATTATGGCGCACTCCCTAATTCTAGGGGGGGAAATGTGTGATAAAAGTTGTTCAAATATGTATGTATGAAAACTGTTAATTTTTTTTTAAACAGAGACTTACGATTTTGTATCAGTTTTAGGGAAAAACGGGAAAGACGTGAAAATCGAAGAGAAACAAGGAGAGACTGATTTGCTCACACCGGTCAGTGCCGAACAGCGCCACGTGGAGCACAAAAAGGTTCCATGGATTGCATGCGTCCGAGGCAGAAAAATGGGTGTTCCTTCCCCTCCTTCACCATCCTTCACCTCTTCATCTTCCCCCTTTTCACCCCACCCCCTCACAATTTTTGTATGCTGTACTTTAAAAGTGGCTTTCTGCATTTAGAGGTGAAGCTGTCTTATCACAATCGCGTACGTGCACGCGGTTCTGCACGCACGCGCGCGCTGTCTGTCTGTCTGTCTGCGCATCCTTGTGGACTTTCCGGATCTCACTTTCAAGCAGGGCTGAAGAGGAAAATCAAGATAACAGAGGGTTCAATTGAAGGAGAGGAAAGTCATTTGGATTTTCCACTATCACCCCCAACAACACACACACGCGCACGCGCGCAAACACACACACATACACGCGCGCGCGCTTACACAAATACATACACACACACACGCTTACACACATTCGCTCACATACACATGCATTCTCTCTGTCTGTCTGTCTGCTCTGTCTGTCTGTCTGTCTGTCTGTCTGTCTGTCTGTCTCTCTCTCTCTCTCTCTCTCTCTCTTCCCGTGTCCTGTACGCTCCTCTGTCCTGTCTCTCTCTGTCTTCTCTCTGTCTCTGTCTCTATCTCTCTTCTCTCTCTCTCTCTCTCTCCTCTCTCTCTCTCTCTCTGTGATTGTTGGAGAGATGGGAAGAGAAGTCCACCGCAAAGATGACCTTTTTAACCTAAGGGGAAAAAACCCTAGTCGGCTAATGAACTGGCTTATCAGAAATGAAAACCGTAACGGCGCTTCAGAGAAACGGGTGGCCGATATCGGAATATCTCAGTGATGAATTAAAGTGACCGACAAAGCTGTTTGGACCTTCGCCACCATCTTCACATTTTCCTCCTCTTGTTCTCTTTGTTTTGATTCTTTTTTTCATCGCTCTCTTCTCTCTCTCTCTCTCTCTCTCTCTCTCTCTCTCTCTCTCTCTCTCTCTCTCTGACTGCCTGTGTGGGAAATGTTTATGCGCGGCAGGCGCGCGCGCGCGCGCGCGCACACACACACACACACGCACACACACACACACACACACACATATGTAGAAATGTGTTTTCGTGCTCGCATAGAGTGCGTGCATGTGTGTGCCGGGACAGAGAGAGAGAGAGAGAGAGAGAGAGAGAGAGAGAGAGCAGTGTGTTTAATAAGAAGATGATACAAGATTACAAACGTAATGTATGTGAATCACACATATTTACACAAAATACGTGAGAAACATAAATTTAAATAACAACGGTGCACTGACAAATATGCAACGGTCCTTTTATGTCGACATTATGGTTATTTTCTTTCTTTTGTTTTCTACTGTGAGTTCGCCGCTTGAATGATTCATACAAAAGCAAACAAATGTTCCTTAATGTTATTTCATTCTGGCATGAGCAAGAAAGTCAGGAATGAGCAAGGATTTCATAAAGAAATTTCTTGGTATATAGTCTTGTAAATCCAGAAAAGCAGGGCAAGACAAAAGGAATGTGCTTATCAGTTACGCGTAGTGGATACAGCATTTTGACACGTTCTGTCATAGGTCGATAATGAGGTATTACAAAGTCTAATATTCCAGATATAAATCTTGTGAAGCAACTATTGATATACTTATCCACGTCAAATTAAAGATATTTTTCACAACCTGAAGACGATTTTTACTTGTGTAAAACGAAAATCTGTTGCTATTCTGACTGTGCTCATTCCAACTTTGACACTTTTAAACATATAAATTAGTCTCTGTCGTTATTCTTTAGACCAAAACATTTGCATTCCCCATGTTTTGACTGAACAATACAAAACCAACTCCCATTTTGTAACAAAAACTCATCAATTTCTGACGCCAAAGACGTCTTTTCACGCGCTTCTAAATCAACTGACATCTTACGAGTTTTGAGCGGCACTCTGTTTTCATTCATATGCAGAATT
Source organism: Conus canariensis (assembly GCA_033310375.1). NCBI lineage: Eukaryota > Metazoa > Mollusca > Gastropoda > Neogastropoda > Conidae > Conus > Conus canariensis. The sequence goes on from CM065734.1 coordinate 63,823,063, forward strand.
TTTAACCGATATCTAATGCACCGTATATACGAGAGACAGACAGACAGACAGACAGACAGACAGACAGGTGGGGTGGGGGTGGGGTCAAAATAGTTCAGTAGGGCACTAGAGAAAGGTAAACCTACTGCGGCTGTCCAGACTACGGCTTCACACTATTCAGTGCGAATTCTCTCGACGCCCGACGTACAATTGTCCCTTACCCATCAAAATATGTTGTCGTTCTAGTGGTACCCATGTAGTGTCAGCTTGGGTCCTCTCCTCACGATCCTTTGTGATGGCTATCCCTATCTGACATATCAGTCACCTGAGGTGAATGTTTCCGTTACACCGTATGTAGCCTGCCTTTTTTCCGCCGACCCTTCTCCCCCCCCCCCCCCCCCCTCCTCCTCCTCCTTGAACTTTGCTGCCACCAGCCCAGCTCTCCCCTTCTCCTCCCACCCACATACAGGTTCGTTTTGCGCGAGTTGCCACGTCATCATTTTGTGTAAGCTGTCATTGTCAGTGGCGATCAAGCACCCCTCCCCTTCCCCAGTCCATCCCCTCCCCCGCCCCTCCAACCTGACCCCTCACCAGAGGAGGTTCCGTACCACCGCTAAATCACTTTTTTTCTGTCCCATCCTCTGCATGATCTCGGTGGCATTACTCCCCCCCCCCCCCCCCCCAACCCAACGCCGTTCACTCCGGCTCCTCGTCCACAGCCACACCCTGGCTTGTCGTGCCACAGCCCCGGAATCAGCAGTCCACAG
>CM065734.1:63828808-63838808 GCA_033310375.1 Conus canariensis
TTCTTCTCTGGTCCCAGAGTGCTTTTGTCAGAATATTGTTTATTTCAAGAACCGAATAAGGAATATCACATAAAACTGTATTCGATTTGCACATTGAAGCCTCTTTTGCACAGGTATCAGCCAGTTCATTCCCTCGAAGATCGCAGTGACCGGGTACCCATAATAATGTTATTTTGGAACCTCGCATCATTAACTGGTGAATTGAAAATAAAATTTCACTGACGAGATCAGGACGACTTGATGTATTTTGAAGGTGTAAAGCCGTTAAAGCAGACTTGGAATCTGACAAAATCAGTATTCTTTCTGGTAAGACTTGCACATCAAGAATGAAATTAATAGCTTTCATAAGAGCAAATAACTCAGCAGTGAAAATAGAACAACCTTTGGTAATATGAAATCTTTTTTCAATGTTAAGGGAAGGTATCACGAAAGCAGCACCAACCTCAGAAGTACACGAAACTGAACCATCAGTGAAAATATGCAGATAAGATTCATATTCAGTGTAAATCAATTCTTTAACAAGAGAAGCAAGCAAAAGTGGATTCTCATTTTTAGTAATATTACCATAGGAATAGAAAAAATCTGCTTGCTTCATCAACCAAAGGGGGAATGGGTATTTGGTCATTTTAACAATGTTGTCAAGCGAAAAGTTGCATGCATGTAAAAGAGGAGATACATAATCAGACAATGAAGTATATGCTTTTTTATTCCGTATCTCTCTAGAAACGTAGGTGCTTTCATCAAGTTCAGAAGTAACTGAGTTAGGGACTGTTCTTGCTCGTGCTGAGTAGCTACAAGCACAGAGCATCCTATGTTCATTTAAAGGCAAAACTCCTGCCTCTCTGTAAGTCATATCAATTGATGCCCATCTTGGAAGCCCCAAAGCAATTTTAAGTGCTAAGGAATCAATACTAGTTAACTTATGTAAATCTGTCTTTGGTGCAGTGAAAAATACTTCTTGACCATAACTTACAATCGAACGAACTGTCCCTAAGGCGACATGGATAAGATTAGATCCATAATTTATTAGAGGGATTCCAGTTAGGACTCGCAGTAACGCAATTTTCTTTCTTGCCTTTTCCACGAGATGATTTATATGTTTACACCAAAATAATTTATAGTGAAAAATAACGCCTAGAAATTTTACTTGCTTACTTGGGAAAATGAAAGAATCACCTATTTGTACTTTTACAGCGTCCCTACCTTCAAAATCGATATTTTTCTTTGTAAATATAATAAAAACCGATTTGTCCGTTGATAAGTTAAAACCGTTTGAATTCAAATAATTAACAAGTTTACTGACCGCAAATTGAAACTGTTCAACAATTTTATTACGCTTGATTTTGTTTTTTGTAAAATTACAATTTACATTTTTCCACATTGCAATATCATCTGCATAAGCAGCTAAAGTTGCCCCTTTCGTGTCAATCTGATTAAGATCATAAAGCATCAATGAGAAGAGGATTGGAGAAATGACACTTCCTTGAGGGACACCCATGTTAACATATCTTGTACTTGACAGCACACCATTTAGTTTTACTTGTAGCGTTCTTCCAGATAAAAATGATTGTAAAAACATGTGGAAACGACCTTTAATCCCAATTTCATGAGCCTTGGACAATAATTTGAAATGCCAAACAGAATCGTACGCTCTATGAATATCAAAAAACGTGGCTAAAGTAGAGTGTCGCTTAGCCAAGGCTTTTTTGACGTGTGAAGCTAAAAGACTAACATGATCAGTGACACCCCTCCCTTTTCTGAAACCAGCTTGAAATATTGGCAAAATCCCATTCTTTTCAAGGAAATGTTCTAATCTGAATTTCATTATCCTCTCAAAAAGTTTTCCAATGTGAGGAGTCAAAGAAATGGGTCGAAAATTAGAAGATTTTCTTTTTGATTTTCCTTGTTTATGGATAGGTACAACTGTTGCTTTCTTCCAAGCCATTGGCAGCTTTCCAGAATTCCAGCATAATTGGAAGAACTCTAATAATTTTTTCAAAAAGCATTGTGGAAAATGCTTTATCATGTTGTAAGAAATGGGATCAAATCCTGTTGCAATTTTACCAGATTTTAGACGGCGAAGTGAGTACAGAAGCTCCTCCATTGTTAGATTTTTATTAATATATAACGTGTTGTCATTGTCATGTGGTTCAATGTTTCTCCCTTCGTTTTCAATAGTTCTTCTTCGTTCTTGCTCTTCTTTAGGCAGATGTTCAGTCTGACTCATTGCTGCGAAAGTGTCAGCAAATAATTCAACTTTCTCCTCGTTTGTTTTATAGATTTTATCGTTTTCAATCGTGTGTCGTCATTTCCTATCAACCGAAGAAGAGTCTTGGTGGTGTATGCTCTGTCTTTTTTGTGTCATTGTGTAGCAACAGTGCCGTGTCTCCATCTGAAAGTTGTGGACCTACCTGGTTTGTGTGGTGCCTGTCTGTGGGAGGCGGTGTTTTGGTTTTCGTTGCGTCGTTTCGTTTGGGTTGTTCGTTTTGTGTCTTGTGCGGGACAGTCTTCGCCTTGTTGCCGTGGCCTTGAGGTGGTGGTCTGGCGCTGTTGGCTGTGGTCCCTTTCTGGACTGTTGAACGGGCCGGGGCTGTTCCGTTGGGATTGCGGGGGTCTCTGGTGGTCGGTTTGTGTGCCATCGTTGCTGTATCGCCGTGGATTGTGCCGGGTCGTCGGCGTTTTTCTTCTCGAGTGGCCGGACTGGGTTTTGTTGCTTGGCAACACCGTCCGTCCGGCTGATGGAAGGGGAATCGGCCTCATCCCCTTCTGCCGTTGGGGTGGCGGCGCCGTTCCGCGTCCTCCGCTGACTGCTGTGCTGTGGGTGGGTCTTGCGTGGTTTGTGGCCGCGTGGGACCTACTGAGACTGCCTGAATTTTCCAAATCGTGCTTCTTGTTTGTAACGTCTTTTTTTTCTCTACGTCTCACTGATATTGACGTCATTAACACAGCAAAATTTGCGTGTGCTGTCGTGTTTTCTTTCGTTACCTGGTTTTGTGTTACCTTGGTAACACCGCCTGTGTGACAGACACAATCGCCCTCATCCCTTTTGCCGTCCAGATGACTGCGGCGCTTCGCGTCCTCCGCTGACTGCTGTACCTTGTGGAAGCGGGTCTTACGACCTGCTGAAACTTCGACGGCAGTTTCAAATCATTCTTCTCGTTTATGACGTCTTTTTTGTTTACCCCTCGTCTCACAGATCTTGACGTCATTATCACAGCGAAAGTTGCGTGTGCTGGCGTGTTTGCTTTCTTTTTTCTTGACATGCTGGATTCTCCCGTCTACAATCAAGTCAGTGTGTGGTGCTAACTTCTCCCACCTCTTCTATCTCTTAAAATCCAAATTGTGTCATGTTCTAATACCAAAATCAGATTTCATTGATACCTCTCAAGCCTGTTAATTTGACTTGTACATTTTTAGATAGAGTAGATACAGGACAGCGCTGCACAATCAATTTTCCTAATTGATTATGTTTTCATCTAAATAGTATTTACTTTAAAAGTCGACAGTCTGGGACTGGATTATTTGAAAAGACCTCTCTTTGTTTAAAAAAACCCCCTAAACTAACGTGTTATATATAAATATATATTAATCATTTCTATCCAGACTCATACCATGTATGCTGTTTATTATTTCTATCAAACCCATACCATATAGTACTAGTCATAATTAGTGATGGGTTCCCGTATACTATCACTGTAGTGTTTGGTGTTGGACCTTCTGTTTGTTTGTTAGCTTGTTTGCTTTAAGTGTTGTTGTTGCTATTGTTGTTGTTGTTGGTGGTGGTGGTGGTGGTGGTGGTGGTGTGTGTGTGTGTGTGTGTGTGTGTGTGTGTGTGTGTGTGTTTCTAATCTAGTCACCTAAAGTAACTCCCTCCCAAACTCACCCCTCCTTCATTTCCTACTCACCCCTACCCCTTTCCCGCCGCACCCTTGCCCCCCATCCCCCTAGTTTCTATTTTTTTTCCCCACAAAAAAGAAGAAGAAGAAAAAAAAAAGGATCCTGCATGGCGTCTCCAAGCTCAGTGCAGTTATTAAATGAAAAGGAATTTGGTTGTCTGAATGATCTCAAAGTTTCACAACTTAAAAGAATCTTAGTTGAAAATAATCTTCCTAAACATGGCAAGAAAAAGCATCTTATTAATAGAATAAAATCTAAGCTTGGTGAGGGAAAAAACAGTTGTCCTGAAGAAGAATGTGCTGTTGATACCTCTTTAAAAACAGCAAAATCGTCACAATCTTGCTCTGTTTTATCGCCAGATGTATCATGCGCAAATTCGTCCACATCATCATCCCCTGTCCCAGCAACTGTTGATGTGAACACATCTTCCACAAATCCCAACTTTTCTCCAAAGAAATCATTTTCTTTTCGCTTTCCAGTACTTCTGGAAGATACGAAGAAAGGATCTGCCACACTGAGTGGTCTGGGCATTTTGAGCAAAAAGCTTTGGGTCAACTCCATTGGACCCATAGCCGGTCAGAAACAGCTCTCCTCAGGCAGGTGGTTGATCGGTTGTACTTCCGCCGATCAACAAAATCGACTACAAAAAACAACCAATTTGTCAGGAATTTTAATAAAATGTTCTGTACCTGAGGTTTTCACCGAAGGTGTGGTAAAGCCAATTCCTCTTGACATCAGTCTTTCTGACATTAAGAAAGAACTGAGTCATGTTTCTTCTGTTAAAAGACTTCCCAATAAAGATGGAAGTGAATCAAGAGCCATAAAAATCACTTTCTCTACATCAACACTGCCAAAAGAAATATGTATTGGGTTCCAGTGTTTCTCTGTTGATCCTTTTGTACCACCTGTCTATCGTTGTACTAGGTGCAACAGACTGGGGCACACAAAGTCTGCGTGTCGGGCTAAGCCGACTTGTGGAAGATGTGGTCACAATGACCATGTCTTGGAATCGTGTACCAGGGCCAAACATTGTATAAACTGTTCTGGAGATCATTCAGCCTCTTACCTTGGATGCCCGGAATATAAATTACGTGTTTTGGCCGGTAAGCTAAAGTCTTCCAACCACATGCCATATTCTGAGGCTCTCAGACAAATCACAGTTCAAAAGAGCAAAGGAGAGGTAAAGGTGCAGGAATTAAAAGAAGACCCCAGGGTGCCGGGAAACGATAATTCAATTAAAGCTAATAACCACATCAAGTCTTATTCCTCGGTTCTGAGTCAAGGAATGATGAAGGCTAATCAACAAAACCCGCTGCCCACTTCTTTGGATTCTAGCCCCCCTTCAATCTGGGGCACACGTATTTTACCAACTCATACTAATAGTTCAAATCAAACTAGTATTGCTGTCACAAATCAGACAAGTATAGGACAGACATCAAAAATTTCGAAAACATCTGTGCCAACTTCTCTTAAAGAAAAGTCTGACTCTTCAAGTTCGTTCAAAAAACAATCTGTAAATTTTGATCTTGAAAAGATTTTAATGTATCTTGAAAATCTCTCAGTGAAATGTCTGACCATCCTAACAAAAATTTCTGATGTCATGACTTCGTCAATCATTGAATTGAAAACAATTCTGTCCAATGCCTGTCTGAACTCCAAATGAACGTACAAAGAGAAGTTCTGTCAAACGTTATCCGTTTTTGGTGTTCTCTGTTGCTGGTATTCTCAGTTATAGTCCTTTTCCTTACGAATAACATGATGTGTATGAGGCCTGAACAAGTCAAACCTACTGGTATTTGCTCGTTTCTACAATTGAATTGTAGAAGTAAGTGCAATTTTGTATATTTGGAAAAATTTTTGCAGAAGCGTTCTTTTGACGTAGTTGTGCTTCAGTCATTGAATTGCCACAAAAATGACTTACCCAAGTTAAACGGATTCTTCTACCCACCTGTTATAGATGAGGTAAAAGCCAACGTTAAAATAAAAGTTGCTACATATGTAGCTTGCAATCTTATGTATCAACCGTGCAAAACACCGTGTTCTTCAATAGATAAACGTTTATATTCTTGCTGTATAGAAATTAAGGTTGATGGTAAATATTTCAACATTTTGAACTGTTATTATCCGGATGGAGTGTCTAAAGGTGAAGCTGACTGGATAATGGATTTAGACTGCTCTAGACAATGGGTTATTCTTGGCGATTTTAATTCCCACCACGCTTTGTGGTCCGAAAATCCCAATAATATTGTTAACAACAACGAATACCTTGCCAGTACAATAATCAACGCCAACTTAACCATTTTAAATGACGGCTCTATAACAAGAATTGCTGATCGATCAGATCAGCGTTGCTCATCGATAGATTTGTCTTTAGTTTCCCCAGACATAAACCCTTTGTGTACTTGGCAGGTTCATCAAATACCGTTAGGCAGTGATCATCTCCCTATTGAAATCCAACTTCTAGTGAGCCCTGAAAAAAACAATCTACAATTCTGAATGCACTAAATATAATGAAGATAAGGCTAATTGGGCGTTTTTCAATCACATTTTGACAGCAGGTTCGTCTTTTCTAAATTTCAATCAAAATACAGTGTTAGAGGAAGGTTTGGAAAATTGTTATTATGAATTAAGAAAACTTATACTTAAGGCTGCAGATTCTGCAATCCCAAAAGTCAAATTAAAGAATCATCCAAAGAAAGCGTCAAACCCTTGGTGGAATATTGCGTGTGAAGTCGCCGTGGGTGCGAAAACTAAGGCCTTCAAAAGCTGGATGATAAGCCGTCATACGCAGCCTAAAAGTAGAGTGGAACAGTTACACGCTGAGTACAAAAAAGCTAACACCAATAGTAACAAAGTTGTTGCTTTTACAAAGCAGCAATATTGCAAAAACTTAGTCATCAACTGTTCCAAACACCCAAACGATAGCGCTTTACTTTGGAAAGAAATTAGAAAATCTAAAGGTTCTTTTCATCTCCCAGATCCTGTTTTGATTGAAAACGATAAAATCTATAAAACACATACACACACATACACACACACACACACATACACACACATACACACACACACACACACACACACACACACACACACACACACACACACACATACACACACATAACACACACACACACACACACACACACATACACACACATACACACACACACACACACATACACACACATACACACACACACACACATACACACACACACACACACACACACACACACACACACACATACACACACATACACACACACACACACTACACACACATACACACACCACACACACACACACCACAACAGAGTGGAACAAAATCAGCACGAGTCAGCTGACACATCTGTCAGCCTCAAAGTGGTTAATTTTCCAGTCTTGTGGGTCAATGCTGCTGTAGTTTAAAACGCTGTAATTCATATTGTACTTCGATGAGAGCGAAGAAAATAATGCAGTGATGTTATCAGCGAAAAGAACAAAAAAAACCCACATTTTTTGCAGTATGGCCGGGACGGTCACGGAATCGGACAGAGGACGACGGGGGAGGGAAGGAGGTGCGGGTGGGGAGTGGGATGGGGTGCAAGTAACGGGGTCTTTTGATCCAACCAGCCGTAACAGAATGCGAGAGGAGGTGACACTTTTCCCTCTTTTTCAAGGCTATGAAGTCAGTCAAGCGTGTCACCCTAACAGAGAGAGGGTTTGTAGAGGGAGGAAGGAGGCGCGGAATGCACCGTCTTTCGTTTGATATGGGAGGAAACACGTCGCTAGTTAGGGTGGTACACCGCATCCTAACCTGCCTTAATAATAGAGCTGTTCATAGACATGTGGAGAGAATGCTCCTTTAACGACCCATGTGCTTTCCATGCTGTCCGGTACTGTTCAAAATTCTACTACAGAGGTGGATGACTTGTGGTGACAGGTTTCACAAAAAATATGACCAGTCTTCTGTTAAGGGGTGTACACGGAAATTCTACGATAAGTATTGACCAGTCAGACGACATATTATTTAAAGTGTGTGGGGAAAAAATAGGGATGATACATATGCAAGCTGTTGGGCCATGTTATGCAACTTCATACTGGAACACATCATTAGTAGAAGGAAAACATTGGACTATAGACCTTAAAACTCGAACTCTTAAATTAAAAAAAAACCCAAAAAACCAACAACAACAACAATAAAATAAAAAAAAAACCAACAAGCTTTAACAAAATAAAGTCATCTGATTTGCATCGAAGCCTAAGACGATCGTGCAAGAAAAAAGCTAGATCAGATACCTTGGCCCTTTCCCTCACCGTGCAATGCTCTCTTCTGTTCATCTGTATTAGTCAAAGGTATATGAGTCGGGTACGAAATTCGATGACCAGTTCAGACTACTTTCTGGTGATTGGTCGACGCTTGTTGCGTTTTACACCCGTTAAAGAGATGAGTCATGTATGAAGACTTTATTAGAACGGTCCTTTTGTCTGCTGTTAGATACATGATTATTTGTGGACATTCTTTTTTTTTGATAATCAAATAGTATTTTTTATTTCTGTTAGGAGACGACTATTCGGAATAGGTTGTCTGTTTTCTGTTAGAAGATGTATCTCATTCTTTGTGAGAAGTGTGTCGGAATAGTCTATCTGTGTTCTGTTTAGAGATACATGGTTATTTGTGGAGACTTTACCTCGGTATAGTCCATTTGCCTTCTGCCAGAATCAACATTTGTAAAGACTTTGTGAATAGTTCATTTGTTTTCTCTAAGGATTTTGTCTTCTGTAAGGATTTGCGCCTTTCTTTGTGAAACTGTTTTTTTTCCCAAATAGTCTTATTGTTTTCCGTTAAGGCATGCGTCATCATTTATGAAGACTTTATCTAAACGGTCAGTTTGTCTTTTGTCAAGAGGTACACCATAAGTTGTGAAGGTTTCATTTGATTAATTCTCTCGTCTTGTGTTAACATATACATCATTATTAGTGACAACAATATTGGAATAGTCCACTTGTCTTCGTTGAAATATACATCATAATTAGTGAAAACAAGATCAGAATAGTCCACTTGTCTTCTGAGAGAAGTCCGTTCATTCTTGGGCGTGTGTGTGTGTGTGTGTGTGTGTGTGTGTGTGTGTGTGTGTGTGTGTGTGTGTGTTTATTTGCATATCTGCCTTGGAGACTGAAGATGATGACACTGATTGGTGGATGGTTAGTGCCAGGGCGTGGTGTATTTTTTTAGAACATCTTTCTCTAAAGCCTACTTTCGGTCCTGTTCTTAATAACAAGGCGTATTTGAATTGGCAGTCCTCGGATCCGTCAAGTAGAACACCTTTTTAACTGATGCATAAATCGTGAACAGTTAAAATCAGAGTGTGTCCCCCTGCGACGGTTGCTACAAACGTGCCTCGATCAGTACTCTGGAGAATCCATGGCTGAACGAATCTCTCATCCTACGTTTCTTTGTCAGTGGACATGCTCTGAAACGACAGAAAATACACTCGACAGTCACAACATTTCTTGTCCAGACAGTACAAGATACGTTGTTTGGGGTGAAAAGTTCCTCGTTATAGACACGTCCCCGCGCGGCAAACACCATGCGGCGATATTACAGACGGCGAAAGCACAGAAAACAGCAAGCGAGAGTACAGACGGCGAAAGCACAGAAAACGGCAAGTGATAGAACAAACGGCGAACGCATCGGCGGCGGAAGTATTGGTCACCATTCCAGTACTGGCAGACAAAGCGTTGCCGCGGGTTGCTAAAGTTCCGCAAAAATGCATTACTTGGGTAAGCAACGACATTTCACGTACCGAAGCGCTTTCAAAATAGACAGAGCCCGCGTGCTGCCTGTAGTGTCGTTGTTCTCTTTTTATCGTAGGTGCTGTTCCTCTAATGACATTTGAATATGACCTGAACCGGAAGTGAAAGAAAAAGAAAATATACGGGAGTTGTAACGTCTGTTACCGAGTAAAGACGGCTCAACACACGAGCTGTGTTTCAGATGATATTATTTGATTGAAAGTCTGTATCATATTTAACTGTATAGTTGAATGACAGACACAACACCGCCCAAGAGCTATCAATCTCTCCCTTATCGAACTGCCCGTGAGGATAGCATGATCGACTG
>CM065734.1:63848808-63878808 GCA_033310375.1 Conus canariensis
GTGTGAATCCTCCCGCGGGTGTATGTGTGTTCACCTGACCGTCTGGGCGCGAACACCTGCATACAAGTGCAAGAGTGAAAGCAGAGTGCACGTGCACTGAAGGTTGACTTATGACCCGATGGACGGATGACGTGGCTGTGCAGCGTGCGACAACGGCTGGTACGGTGAGGGTTGCAGCAAGCAATGCAGTGTCCAGTGCGCCACGCTCCCCTGCAACAAGATGAACGGGGTATGCGCGCCATGCAAACCGGGCTACCAGTCTTCCTTGTGTGACACGCGTGAGTTGGCTTACCTGCTCGCACGTCTGTTTGTCTGCCTGACCTGCTTCGCTTTTGTTGTTGTTTTTTTGTTTGTTTATTAGACATAAGCTCTTGAAAATACCTTGTTCTTACATGTTTTGTCTGATGTCAGTTTATTTTTCATTTTTCTCGAGGAAATGTTTTTCAGTTGATCTGATTTATACATGAAATGTGCGTGGGTTTTTATTTTGCCTTTATCACAGACTATTGGGGATTTTTTACTGAAGATTTTTATTTTTGAATATTTCTATTAAAAATGGTCTTTTCGTAAATATTTCGTTGGTTGAGCTATAAACAGCATGACTCGATTTTATGTGCTCAAACGTTGTGCGCGCGCGCGCGCGCGCGTGTGTGTATGTGTGTGTGTGTGTGTATGCTTGCGTGCGTGCGTGCTTCTGTGTGTGTATTTGTGTGTGCGCGCGCGCGTATGCGTGCGTGCTTCTGTGTGTGTGTGTGTGTGTGTGTGCGTGCGTGCGTGCATGCATACTTGTGTGCGTGTGTGTGTGTGTGTGTGTGCGCGCGCGCGTGTGTGTGTGCGCAGCATGCGGTGACGGGAAGTATGGCCAGAACTGTAGGTTCGACTGTGGAAAGTGCAAAGGCGACAACGCGGTATGCGACAAAGTCATGGGTCAGTGCGCTAACGGCTGCTTACCTGGCTATACCGGCAACAACTGCCATGATCGCAAGTAGAGTAGGTGCAATCTGACACAGAGCAGTTTCCACATACATTTGCATCTACATCTGAGTACATGGACTTAGTGACACCTGCTTCTTTTTGTAGTTACGTAAAGCCTGTTTCAAATACGGTGAAAACCACAGAAGTGTGCAGCGACCCACATAATTCGGCAAAGTTCATGACAGTTCCATAATGCAGCCAGCTACATACACTACTCGCAAAATTTCGTGACACCTGCATGATAATGCCGCTAGCTACATGCAGTATTATGAGTGGTGACAATGTTAGAATTGTGCAGTGTAATGCTGTGGAATGTGGCGAAAGCTACAAAATGGTGTTCCTACAAACAAGGTAATTTGATAATAACAACACAATTCTGCGATAACAACAACATAATTCAGCAGGTGCGTAATTGTGCATTTGACTCTTAAAGGTCTGTTTGAAACACTGGCGATCATTTATCAGAAAAAAAAGGTCTGCATGTGATGTGACTTCACTGTGGGGGTTAGTTCATGACAAAAGAAGTTTGTCATGAAAAATGAAACATTGAAGATCCACTTTGGCTGACCTATTCCACCCCCAGCGCGGTGAAAGGAAAACTGTGATGACACTAGCTGCAGGCCTACTGACTCCATTCTTCATTTCAGTCAACAAAGCAGCTCCAAACGAAAGCACAACAAGCTGCCATCTCCCGCGAGAGTTCAAAAGATGAAAACAAAATTGCCCTTTCTTAACTGTATGCGAGTGCACCAGCAAATGGACAGGCAAATACTACTCTGTGCAAGTTTCAACTGACCTAGAAATTTACTGGAAAAAAAAAAAAAGGGGGGGGGGGGATGGGGTAACATAGCGGTCAGATTTAGGCCTTTGCTCCGCACTGGAAAGAAGCACTTGGTTATTTCAATACCGGCCATCTACATTTCAGATGTGGACCAGCGTTCATGTGTGTGTGTGTGTGTGTGTGTGTGTGTGTGTCCTAATATGCGTATCAGATTGTGTGGGTGTGGCCTTGTTTTGTAAGAAAGTTGCGCTTTTCTTCATTTGTTATCTCTTTTTTAATTCTAAAAAACGAATGAATGTTCTGCTATTTGTGATTTTGCCGTATTATTGGATGATGATGTTGTTGCTGACATTATATTACGAAAATCGATTTTCCCCATGGTCAGTATGTAATCTGGTGCTTGATTCCACAAATTAACATGGATAGAATTCCGTGAGGGCAGGGGGGGGGGGGGGGGGGGAGCATATACGTCAAGCCAATTTATGTCATGAAAGTTGACACATTTCGGTTTTTAAAAGTTTTTTACAATGTCCCACTGGGGCTGTGTTGGACAACATAATAACAGTTCTAGAGGGCTATAATGTGACAATATAACGTACAGAGTCAGCATTCATTTATAATCCAGTCTGAGTCTGCAAACATCGGATTAGATGGGAGCCATCTAGAAATAAAATCTCTACGTACAATTTCTCATTTTGAGCAATGTACTCTTCAGCTTTATTTCCCAGCTTAATGAGGAATATTTGCAGTCTAGGAAGTTTCGCCATTATATATTGATATCATAAAAGTGCCTTGGCCATAGGTCCAGCAACTCAAGCGGTGTGCAATTGTGTCACGTGCAGAATGTAAGGCAGGGTCTTACGGCGAAGGTTGCCAGAGCAGCTGCGGTAACTGCAAGCCAGCTGGGAGTCCTTGTAACCACATCAGCGGAGAATGCCCCAACCGGTGTTTGGCCGGCTTCAAGTCTGCATTGTGCAAAGACGGTGAGCTCACGGACAGCGGGCACGACTTAGACACCTGTCATTTCTTTGTGCATTGTTGCTGTGTAAGGGTTGTGGGCTGGCGCGTTTGTCCTGTACTTTGTCCCTGTTGTTTGGCGAACTCACTAATGATTCTTTTTAAAATTTGGGGTGGTGGTTTGTGTTCCTCAAATACCTCACATCTCTTGCGGTTTTGGGTAGTAGCTGAATGTGTTGTCGTTCTGGAGGTATTGTGTGTAGTGATTGAGAAAGCCACACCACCTCACCCTTCCCCTCCTTATGTTCCCTGTTTTCTTCCACTTCCCTACTCAGCTGCATTAACTGAGGTAGAAATTGATATGAAATCTGAATGTAACAAATCGATGTGTGTGTGTGTGTGTGTGTGTGTGTGTGTGTGTGTGTGTGTTCTTCTAAACTTCACAGTTTGTAAGGCTGGAACGCACAAGGGCGCTTAATCAGGACGAGCTGGAACAACCGACTATTCGAAAAGATTAGGGACAAAATTAGCGATGCAGGAAACTATTCCATATGTCGTATTCGGGAATAACCTAAGTGGCCCCCACCAGCCCCAATCAGAGGTGATAAACAGAATAACCATGGTGGCCATTCTTACATGCAGTCAGCAAAATGAACATAAGCTTAACAAACTGTAGGCTGTGGCGTTATATGCATTGTTAAAGAACAGACTGACTTGACTGGCCATCCAGTCAGTCTTCAGCAGGAAAAGTAGCAGACAACTGAAGGGTAGGTCAGTCACACCACGTGCTTTTCCATCATTCACGCTGCGCCTGTACCACACGCACCTGCAGTGCAGTGGCTTGAGGCAAGTAGGTCACCCTTCCTGTTCATCCACACCCCGTCACTGACGCATGGATGCCATTGATAGTTTTCTTTTTTTAAATGATAAAAGGGTTGACTTGACGCAGCTGGAAGGAATTAATGTTTGACTGCACAGAAATGAACTGAAAAGTCATTGTCAGTAACTCCGCCGGGTAACATGGACAAACAAATCACAAAACACAACGCGTTTCGAGCTCGTAGATCTTCTTCAGGCAAGAGAAGCAACATTCAGGACAACGAACATGAAGAACGAGCAGTCACCTATCTTGACAAGTTCGGCGCAAGATGGGCGTTGAATTACGGTAGTGAGTAAATTCACTCGATACTAGGCCACGGACACGACAGAAAACTCCGTTTGCTGTCACGTGCACTAGTGTGTGAACGTTTACGTATGCGTGAAAAGTCAAACTGAATATCTCTGTTCAAGCTAGCTGTCAGTGTTGTGTGTACTACAAACGACTTTGGGAAGAGGGCAGAAAAAGAAAAAAGTGGCTATTCCTATTTTTCGTGCTATCCAAGAATATCGAATTCGATTTTTCATGGATATCAGCCCACATTTCAAACTTTCGACATTTTCTAAAACGGAGATGGACAGGTGGAGGGAGAAACCACGAACTGTAACTATGCATCAACCGATCAGTCAGTCAGTGGAATTCCTTGAGACATCTTGTGATCTGAAGGGAAACGTTGAGGCGGATGACAAAGAATAGATTCATCTGTGTCAAGGGCCATACCAGTCGTAAGGCGATGACAAAGAATAGATTCATCTGTGTCAGGATCTATACCAGTTGTAAGGCCATGACAAAGAATAGATTCATCTGTGTCAGGAACCATACCAGCCGTAAGGCCATGACAAAGAATAGATTCAACTGTGTCAGGATCTATACCAGTTGTAAGGCCATGACAAAGAATAGATTCATCTGTGTCAGGAACTATACCAGTTGTAAGGCCATGACAAAGAATAGATTCATCTGTGTCAGGATCTATACCAGTTGTAAGGTCATGACAAAGAATAGATTCATCTGTGTCAGGAGCCATACCAGTTGTAAGTCGATAGACAAAGAATAGATTCATCTTTTGTCAGGATCTATACCAGTTGTAAGGCCATGACAAAGAATAGATTCATCTGTGTCAGGGGCCATACCAGCTGTAAGGCCATGACAAAGAATAGATTCATCAGTGTCAGGATCTATACCAGTTGTAAGGCGATGACAAAGAATAGATTCATCTGTGTCAGGGGCCATACCAGTTGTAAGGCATGACAAAGAATAGATTCATCTGTGTCAGGGGCCATACCAGTTGAAAAGGCGATAAACAAAGAACAGATTCATCTGTGTCATGAATCTATACCAGTGTAAGGCCATGACAAAGAACAGATTCATCTGTGTCAGGATCTATACCAGTTGTAAGGTCATGACAAAGAATAGATTCATCTGTGTCAGGACTATACCAGTTGTAAGGCCACGACAAAGAATAGATTCATCTGTGTCAGGATCTATACCAGTTGTAAGGTAAGGACAAAGAATAGATTCATCTGTGTCAGGGGCCATACCAGTTGTAAGGCATGACAAAGAATAGATTCATCTGTGTCAGGGGCCACACCAGTTGTAAGGCCATGACAAAGAATAGATTCATCTGTCAGGGGTCATACCAGTTGTAAGGCCATGACAAAGAATAGATTCATCTGTGTTAGGAGCCTTACCAGTTGTAAGGTGATGACAAAGAATAGATTCATCTGTGTCAGGGGTCATACCAGTTTGTAAGGTGATGACAAAGAATAGATTACATCTGTGTCAGGATCTATACCAGTTGTAAGGCGATGACAAAGAACAGATTCATCTCTGTCAGGAACTATACCAGTTGTAAGGTCATGACAAAGAATAGATTCATCTGTGTCGGGGGCCATACCAGTTGTAAGGCAATGACAAAGAATAGATTCATCTGTGTCAGGATCTATACCAGTTGTAAGGCGATGAACAAAGAATAGATTCATCTGTGTCAGGATCTATACCAGTTGTAAGGCAATGACAAAAAATAGATTCGTCTGTGTCAGGGGCCATACCATTGTAAGGCCATGACAAAGAATAGATTCATCTGTGTCAGGGATCTATACCAGTTGTAAGCCATGACAAAGAATAGATTCATCTGTGTCAGGAACCATACCAGCCGTAAGGCCATGACAAAGAATAGATTCATCTGTGTCAGGAAACCATACCAGCCCGTAAGGCCATGACAAAGAATAGATCATTCAGATCAACGTGTGATGCAAGATGATATCTTAGGAACAACAGTTGTAAGGCCATGACAAAGAATAGATTCATCTGTGTCAGGACTATACCAGTTGTAAGGCATGACAAAGAATAGATTCATCTGTGTCAGGAGCATACCAGTTGTAAGCATGACAAAGAATAGATTCATCTGTGTCAGGATCTATACCAGTTGTAAGGCCATGACAAAGAATAGTTCATCTGTGTCAGGGCCATACCAGCTGTAAGGCCATGACAAAGAATAGATTCATCAGTGTCAGGATCTATAACCAGGTAAGGCATGACAAAGAATAGATTCATCTGTGTCAGGCCATACCAGTTGTAAAGGTAAGGACAAAGAATAG
This sequence comes from Conus canariensis, assembly GCA_033310375.1. Taxonomy (NCBI): domain Eukaryota; kingdom Metazoa; phylum Mollusca; class Gastropoda; order Neogastropoda; family Conidae; genus Conus; species Conus canariensis. The sequence goes on from CM065734.1 coordinate 63,854,996, forward strand.
ATTCATCTGTGTCAGGACCATACCAGTTGTAAGGGCATGACAAAGAAAGATTCATCTGTGTCAGGAACTATACCAGTGTAAGGCCATGACAAAGAAAGATTCATACTGTGTCAGGATCTATACCAGTTGTAAGGTCATGACAAAGAATAGATTCATCTGTGTCAGGAACTATACCAGTTGTAAGGCCATGACAAAGAATAGATTCATCTGTGTCAGGATCTATACCAGTTGTAAGGTCAGACAAAGAATAGATTCATCGTGTCAGGGCCATACCAGTTGTAAGGTCATGACAAAGAATAGATTCATCTGTGTCAGGAGCCATACCAGTTGTAAGTCATGACAAAGAATAGATTCATCTGTGTCAGGATCTATACCAGTTGTAAGGCCATGACAAAGAATAGATTCATCTGTGTCAGGGTCTCATACCAGCTGTAAGGCCATGCAAAAGAATAGATTCATCAGTGTCAGGATCTATACCAGTTGTAAGGCGATGACAAAGAATAGATTCATCTGTGTCAGGGGCCATACCAGTTGTAAGGATAGACAAAGAATAGATTCATCTGTGTCAGGGGCCATACCAGTTGTAAGGCGATAAACAAAGAACAGATTCATCTGTGTCAGGATCTATACCAGTTGTAAGGCCATGACAAAGAACAGATTCATCTGTGTCAGGTATCTATACCAGTTGTAAGGTCATGACAAAGAATAGATTCATCTGTGTCAGGATCTATACCAGTTGTAAGGCCACGACAAAGAATAGATTCATCTGTGTCAGGATCTATACCAGTTGTAAGTAAGGACAAAGAATAGATTCATCTGTGTCAGGGGCCAATACCAGTTGTAAGGCGATGACAAAGATAGATTCATCTGTGTCAGGGCCACACCAGTTGTAAGGCCATGACAAAGAATAGATTCATCTGTCAGGGGTCATACCAGTTGTAAGGCCATGACAAAGAATAGATTCATCTGTGTTAGGAGCCTTACCAGTTGTAAGGTGATGACAAAGAATAGATTCATCTGTGTCAGGGGTCATACCAGTTGTAAGGTGATGACAAAGAATAGATTCATCTGTGTCAGGATCTATACCAGTTGTAAGGCGATGACAAAGAACAGATTCATCTCTGTCAGGAACTATACCAGTTGTAAGGTCATGACAAAGAATAGATTCATCTGTGTCAGGGCCATACCAGTTGTAAGGCAATGACAAAGAATAGATTCATCTGTGTCAGGATCTATACCAGTTGTAAGGCGATGACAAAGAATAGATTCATCTGTGTCAGGATCTATACCAGTTGTAAGGCAATGACAAAAAATAGATTCGTCTGTGTCAGGGGCCATACCAGTTGTAAGGCCATGACAAAGAATAGATTCATCTGTGTCAGGGGCCATACCAGTTGTAAGGCCATGACAAAGAATAGATTCATCTGTGTCAGGAACTATACCAGTTGTAAGGTCATGACAAAGAATAGATTCATCTGTGTCAGGGGCCATACCAGTTGTAAGGCGATGACAAAGAATAGATTCATCTGTGTCAGGGGCCATACCAGTTGTAAGGTCATGACAAAGAATAGATTCATCTGTGTCAGGATCTATACCAGTTGTAAGGCGATGACAAAGAATAGATTCATCTGTGTCAGGGGCCATACCAGTTGTAAGGTGATGGCAAAGAATAGATACATCTGTGTCAGGAACCATACCAGTTGTAAGGTGATGACAAAGAATAGATTCATCTGTGTCAGGATCTGTACCAGTTGTAAGGCCATGACAAAGAATAGATTCATCTGTGTTAGGAGCCATACCAGTTGTGATGACAAAGAATAGATTCATCTGTCAGGGGTCATACCAGTTGTAAGGTGATGACAAAGAATAGATTCATTTGTCAGGGGTCATACCAGTTGTAAGGCCATGACAAAGAATAGATTCATCTGTGTCAGGGGCCATACCAGTTGTAAGGCGATGACAAAGAATAGATTCATCTGTGTCAGTGGTCATACCAGTTGTAAAACCATGACAAAGAATAGATTCATCTGTGTCAGGATCTATACCAGTTGTAAGGCCATGACAAAGAATAGATTCATCTGTGTCAGGCTCTATTCCAGTTGTAAGGCAATGACAAAGAATAGATTCATCTGTGTCGGGAACTATACCAGTTGTAAGTCGATGACAAAGAATAGATTCATCTGTGTCAGGGGCCATACCAGTTGTAAGGCCATGACAAAGAATAGATTCATCTGTGTCAGGGGCCGTACCAGTTGTAAGGCGATGACAAAGAATAGATTCATCTGTGTCAGGATCTATACCAGTTGTAAGGCGATGACAAAGAATAGATTCATCACCAGCCGCCGTGGCGAAGTGGTTAGCGTCGCGGACTCCCGGCTGGGAGGTCGTGGGTTCGAATCCTCTCAGAGTCATGTGGATTTTTCTGCCCCGACCGGCTCCTACCCAGAGTTGAGTTTGCTGCGGACTCAGTTGGGAAGACTGGGACCACAGAGTCGAGTTTCATCCACTTAATGGATGCGTTTCTGAGAGTGTTGCTCAAATTTCCTGACCAACACTGCAGGTGCCTGTATCTCTCGGGCCTGGTTGACGCCGGTATATATTATGAAAGGAAGCGTAGAGTACAGCCCTGTCATGTAGTCTCAGACCGAAATGGAAATCCGTAGCATCATCTGAATCATCGTCATTCTCATCTGTCAGCATAAAAAAAATGTCTCAAGTTCTGTGGCCCTTCATGCCCTGCTCTCATGGTGACCTCAGTTTCGATGTCCTCTCCACGTCTGTGGCTTTGGTTTGGTTCCGTCGGGGTCACCGGTATCGGCGAGTCCTGGGGGCTGTCGTTGGACGGACGTGGTGGCGCCCTCCGGAGGGAGAGCTCACTCACGCCGGCTCCGCGACTAAGCAATTATTGTCGTCAGTAGGGGGCTTAGTAGGTGGTGTCCTGCGTATGTTAGATCAGAACAGGCGCCACTGAACACCACCGAAGTGACTCGGCAGCAGTGCAGTGTCTCCTCCGGTGGGTTGCCTCTTGACGACTTGAAATTGACAGCTCCCTGTGGATTGCCGGTGCCGGGGCTGCGGCGGGTCCGACAGAGCTGTGGCTGTGGACGGGGTGTCGGTATGAGCGGCGTGGGTGCACTGCCTCTGAGGTGACGCAGAGGTTGGGACAGCAAAAAAAAAAAAAAAAGAAGAATAGATTCATCAGTGTCAGGGGCCATACCAGTTGTAAGGCGATGACAAAGAATAGATTCATCTGTGTCAGGGGCCATACCAGTCGTAAGGCCATGACAAAGAATAGATTCATCTGTGTCAGGATCTATACCAGTTGTAAGGTCATGACAAAGAATAGATTCATCTGTGTCAGGACTATACCAGTTGTAAGGCCATGACAAAGAATAGATTCATCTGTGTCAGGATCTATACCAGTTGTAAGGCCATGACAAAGAATAGATTCATCTGTGTCAGGATCTATACCAGTTGTAAGGCGATGACAAAGAATAGATTCATCTGTGTCAGGAACCATACCAGTTGTAAGGCCATGACAAAGAATAGATTCATCTGTGTCAGGATCTATACCAGTTGTAAGGTAATGACAAAGAATAGATTCATCTGTGTCAGGATCTATACCAGTTGTAAGGCCATGACAAACAATAGATTCATCGGGGTCAGGATCTATACCAGGTGTAAGGCGATGACAAAGAATAGATTCATCTGTGTCAGGAGCCGTACCAGTTGTAAGGTGATGACAAAGAATGCATTCATCTGTGTCAGGATCTATACCAGTTGTAAGGCGATGACAAAGAATAGATTCATCTGTGTCAGGATCTATACCAGTTGTAAGGCGATGACAAAGAATACATTCATCTGTGTCAGGGGCCATACCAGTTGTAAGGCCATGACAAAGAATAGATTCATCTGTGTCAGGATCTATGCCAGTTGTAAGGCCATGACAAAGAATAGATTCATCTGTGTCAGGTGTCATACCAGTTGTAAGGCGATGACAAAGAATAGATTCATCTGTGTCAGGATCTATACCAGTTGTAAGGCCATGACAAAGAATAGATTCATCTGTGTCAGGTGTCATACCAGTTGTAAGGCGATGACAAAGAATAGATTCATCTGTGTCAGGGGCGATACCAGTTGTAAGGTCATGTCAAAGAATAGATTCATCTGTGTCAGGATCTATACCAGTTGTAAGGCCATGACAAAGAATAGATTCATCTGTGTCAGGAACTATACCAGTTGTAAGGTGATGACAATGAATAGATTCATCTGTGTCAAGGGCCATACCAGTTGTAAGGCGATGACAAAGAATAGATTTATCTATGTCAGGATCTATACCAGTTGTAAGGCCATGACAAAGAATAGATTCATCTGTGTCAGGAACTATACCAGTTGTAAGGTCATGATAAAGAATAGATTCATCTGTGTCAGGGGCCATACCAGTTGTAAGGCAATGACAAAGAATAGATTCATCTGTGTCAGGATCTATACCAGTTGTAAGGCCATGACAAAGAATAGATTCATCTGTGTCAGGAACTATACCAGTTGTAAGGTCATGACAAAGAATAGATTCATCAGTGTCAGGATCTATACCAGTTGTAAGGCCATGACAAAGAATAGATTCATCTGTGTCAAGGGCCATACCAGTTGTAAGGCGATGACAAAGAATAGATTCATCTGTGTCAGGGGCCATACCAGTTGTAAGGCCATGACAAAGAATAGATTCATCTGTGTCAGGGGCCATACCAGTTGTAAGGCGATGACAAAGAATAGATTCATCTGTGTCAGGGGCGATACCAGTTGTAAGGCGATGACAAAGAATAGATACATCTGTGTCAGGATCTATACCAGTTGTAAGGCCATGACAAAGAATAGATTCATGTGTGTCAGGATTTATACCAGTTGTGAGCATTAATAAATAGGTGAAACTAAAAACAAATCAGCATACAACACAGATGTTGGACAAAAGCACACATTCTCTTCCTACCCTGCATACATGCGTTAGAGTGAGAAAGCTCGCGCGCGCTAGAATGCTTACGCGCAAACACTCTCCACCCCCACCCCTCTTCTGCCCGCCCTCCTTCTCCCCACCCTTATAATAATAAATTGGGTATTTATATAGCGCCTATCCTCGGTCACAGACCAAGCTCTAAACGCTTTACAATAAACACACTACCTCACTCACTGAACGGGCTGCCTACCCAGGTAGAGCCGGCCGAAGAGCAGCCTACTGGCGCTCATTCAGTCGTTTCCCGTACCATTCAAATATTAGTCACTCATTTTCATTTATCCCTCCAGTTTCTCACATAGGATGCTGCGATGTTTATACGTGTCCTCCATTTCCACCGGTACACTATGGCACACGATAACAGTTAGTGACAATTTTTGTGGCTTGGTAAGAAATACCAGGCGGCTATCTTCAATCTACATCAATTTTGCCAGGGCAGCGGGGAACCCCCTGCTCTTTTCGATTTTCAACTGCCGTGGGTTCTTTAACGTGTGCAGGGGGCCAGGAAGGCACACGGGTCCGACTCGCTTATAGTCCCCATCCGATGGACTTGACGTTCAGTTCGATTTGTCATTCAAACTGGGAAAGAAAGGGCGAGAAAGGCAGGGCTCGAACCCACGCACTTCTCACACGTTGGATTGGCAGGCGAACGTCTTAACCACTCTGCCACCTTTCTTCTTTCTTCTACCCTTCCCCTCCGCACACACTCTCACACCCATGTACATTCTCTCAGTGTCTTCCAAGCTCACCTACTGTTTCCGATTGCCCGTCAGAGTGTGCCGCCAAGGAGTGGGGAGAGAACTGCCAGGGCACGTGCAGCGAGAACTGCCAGGACCCGACAGCCTGTAACAAGAAAACGGGCCACTGTGACTGTGTCTCTGGCTACCAGCGGCCCCTCTGCACGGAGAGTGAGTGCACGGCCACACAGCTCTCTGATATGTCTGTGTGCTGTTTTCCCAGTTGCTTACATTAAATGTGTACAGGCGCGCGCGCGCGCGTGCACACACACATGCACACGCACGCGCGCGCGCGCGCGCGCGCACACACACACACACACACACACACACTTACACACACACACTCACACACATACATACACACACATACACACACTACACACACAGGCACATCAGTCTATCTATCTATCTGTCTGTCTATCTGTCTAGCTGTTTCCATCTGCATATCTTCTCTCTCTCTCTCTCTCTCTCTCTCTCTCTCTCTCTCTCTCTCTCTCTCTCTATCTGTCTAGCTGTTTCCATCTGCATATCTTCTTCTCTCTCTCTCTTCTCTCTCTCTCTCTCTCTCTCTCTCTCTCTCTCTCTGTGTGTGTGTGCGCGCGCGCGCGCGCGCGTGTGTATGTATATGTATGTATATGTGAGTACACTTACACAAGCCTTGCATGCATGTTTAATATCATTCCATCCAGAAGAGCAGGCCATCGTGTGCTGTGTTGGGAAGTGTTGTTCTGTGTCTATTGTTCCTCTAGAGGCGCGCAGTGTCAGAGTGACGACACACAGCGCTGGAGGTCTGTCCCCTGACTGTGTGCAGAGTCAGTGTCAGAGTGACGACACACAGCGCTGTAGGTCTGTCCCTTCACTGTGTGCAGAGTGCACAGTGTCAGAGTGACGACACACAGCACTGTAGGTCTGTCCCTTCACTGTGTGCAGAGTGCACAGTGTCAGAGTGACGACACACAGCGCTGTAGGTCTGTCCCCTGACTGTGTGCAGAGTCAGTGTCAGAGTGACGACACACAGCGCTGTAGGTCTGTCCCCTGACTGTGTGCAGAGTGCACAGTGTCAGAGTGACGACACACAGCGCTGTAGGTCTGTCCCCTGACTGTGTGCAGAGTGCACAGTGTCAGAGTGACGACACACAGCGCTGTAGGTCTGTCCCCTGACTGTGTGCAGAGTGCACGTGTCAGATGACGACACACAGCGCTTAGGTCTGCCTGACTGTGTGCAGAGTCAGTGTCAGAGTGACGACACACAGCGCTGTAGGTCTGTCCCCTGACTGTGTGCAGAGTGCACAGTGTCAGAGTGACGACACACAGCGCTGTAGGTCTGTCCCCTGCCTGTGTGCAGAGTGCACAGTGTCAGAGCGATGACACACAGCGCTGTAGGTCTGTCCCCTGACTATCTCTGTAGGTCTGTCACCTGACTGTGTGCAGGGTGCCAGATGGGGAAGTGTGGATAGTGTCGCTGTCTGTAGGTCTGTCCCCTGACTATCTCTGTAGGTCTGTCACCTGACTGTGTGCAGGGTGCCAGGTGGGGAAGTGTGGACAGTGTCGCTGTCTGTAGGTCTGTCACCTGACTGTGTGCAGGGTGCCAGGTGGGGAAGTGTGGACAGTGTCGCTGTCTGTAGGTCTGTCACCTGACTGTGTGCAGAGTGCCAGGTGGGGAAGTGTGGACAGTGTCGCTGTCTGTAGGTCTGTCACCTGACTGTGTGCAGGGTGCCAGGTGGGGAAGTGTGGACAGTGTCGCTGTCTGTAGGTCTGTCACCTGACTGTGTGCAGGGTGCCAGGTGGGGAAGTGTGGACAGTGTCGCTGTCTGTAGGTCTGTCACCTGACTGTGTGCAGGGTGCCAGGTGGGGAAGTGTGGACAGTGTCGCTCTCTGTAGGTCTGTCACCTGACTATCTCTGTAGGTCTGTCACCTGACTGTGTGCAGGGTGCCAGGTGGGAAGTGTAGAGAGTGTCGCTCTCTGTAGGTCTGTCACCTGACGATCTCTGTAGGTCTGCCCCCTAACTGTGTGCAGGGTGCCAGGCGGGGCGCTACGGCCAGGACTGCCTTGGGAAGTGTGGAGAGTGTCGCGATGGGCACAGCGGTTGTCATCACGTCAACGGCAGCTGCACGCGCTGCAAGGACAACTGGGAGCTGCCGCTCTGTCAAAGTCTGTCTGTCTGTCTGTCTCTCTCCCTTTTCTTTCTCTCTCTGTCTGCATATGACTGTGTGTGCGCGCGTACGCGCATGGACGCACGCTTACATGCTCGTGTATAGTTTGCATGTGTCTATCTCTTGATTTTTCTCATTCGTTTCAGTATGCTTTCAGGTTTGAAACAAAAAGGCCAAATGATAGTCCACTTATTCCCAAAGTGAGCATATTTCGGTCACAATGGTCCACTCATTGACTGACCGGTCAGGATGCTTTTCAGCAGCAAACCACGAGGGTCGTGGCAGGGTTGTTAAAAGGACAATTTAGTAGCTACTCCCAACCAGGCATGAGGATGGCACTTTCATGAAGGAGACCAGAGCGGTGGGTGTAGATTGCGGTGCAAAGCAGACATAAAAAAGATGTTCCCATAGCATCCAACTTCAGCTGTTCTCAGGCCTCACATGATGAGCTGAGCGCCCGTCTCCTCTCCCGTCCGTTTTCCTTTAAAAGAACAGATACCTAGGGAAAAGGGGAAGGGGACGCGGGGACAGGGTGTGTGCGTGTGTGGGAGAGTGGGTGGTAAGAAGGGCGAGGGAGGGGATTGGAGAGTTCACACGAATATATACATTTGACAACCGTTGATCCAATCTGATAACTCATCGTCGTTCACTTCATACTTTGGGTTTAAGCACTGTCACCACCGCACTATGCCATACCCACTTGGTGTGAAACTACTTTCCATTTTTTTTCTCTGGTTATTTTCTTAATCTCATCTAGTTGAAAATACGCTATTCTTTTTTTTTTTTTTTTTTTTTTTTTTTGGGGGGTGGGGGGGGGTCAGTTGGATAAATGATGGTACTAGAAGGTTCATATCTTCAAGGAAAGCTGGCAATTTTTTTTTTTTTTTTTTTGGGGGGGGGGGGTTGTTGTTGTTGCTCATATGTCATCAGTATTCTCAGGTCAACAGATGTAAAATGCCAATGTCTTTCATTGTCATGAGACCAAAGAATGGGCTTAGTTACCCTTTTATTTTCTTTTTTTCAATAAGAAATTAAAGTGCTGATATGCATTTCTTCTTTCTTTATTTTGTCTATTTCTTTCTTGCTGATTTTCTCTTTTTTTTCATTGTTTCATTCTAGCCCTCTTTCTGTTTGCTTTCCTTTCGTCTCCTACAATCCTTGCCTCCTACTTATTTGGTTGTGAATGACACTGTATTTTACAACTTTACAGTCACAGCCTCTTTCTCTGTGTGAAACTTCGGTCCCCTTTGCCATGGAAGAGAGAGTCACTATGATGCGTCGTCACCAAATTTCTTTTTTTTTTTACCTGTTTGTAGCCAACATGTTTTCCCATCACAGTAATGTTTCGTTCGTTCCTCAGTGAGAGGCCACTATAAGGTCTTTGACGTGTGCTAAGTTCATGATACACAAGGGAGCTCGATTTGTTTTATCTGAAAGACCAGGACTGAGAGTGGCACTCAAGGTCTAGTGACTGAAACAAGGGGAAGAAAAACACAGCTATACAATCACCAATCTAGTGACTGAAACAAGGGGAAGAAGAACACAGCTATACAATCACCAATCTAGTGACTGAAACAAGGGGAAGAAGAACACAGCTATACAATCACCAATCTGGAATTGTCGCACTCCCAGGCTGAGTGTGTTGTCCACCAGATCACCTGCCTACCTGTGTTTTGCTTTCTGTCTTATTATTTGTCTGTTCATATCTGTTCTAGACCCCCCACCCCACCCCAGCCATCTTCTTTCTGCCTCTCTCCAAGTCTTCCCACTTTTATTTTCTCTCAGAAGTATCTGTCGTGTGCATTTCAATTCTGGTGTGCCAACTTTTTCTTTCTACACGTGTTTTTTTAAATCGTTGTTTGCTGCATTGATTCTGATGGCTTCTGTGGTGGCGGGGCTGTTAACAACATGACTTGAATGGTGCTTACATACTACATGTAGCTACGAAGGGAAAGGACCCGACGCAACACTGATAATGTGTCATTATCAAACACTTCAGCCTATTAATCTGTTCTATTAGCACTGTGCTCGATGTCCCATGACCTGTTTCATAAACGCTGTGTTTGTGTGCTTCTGAGTGTGTGTGTGTGTGTGTGTGTGTGTGTGTGTGTGTGTGTGTGTGTGGTGTGTGTGTGTGTGCAGGATGTATGCCAGGAAAGTTTGGCATCACGTGCAGTCTGGATTGCGGTGCCTGTGGAGGAGAGGGTCGCTGTCATCATGACACTGGCCTCTGTCTGTCCGCGTTTTGCCAGCCTGGATGGACGTCCACGAAATGCGATCAAAGTACGTGTGTGTGTGTGTGTGTGTGTGTGAGGAGAGAGAGAGAGAGAGAGAGAGGAAGAGAGTAGAGAATGTATTTGTGGGAGTGGGTGGAATGGATGAGTTGATTGATAGGCGGGAGGAGGAGGGGGGGGGGGGGCACCTCTTCAACTATGAGGTATTGTGTTCGTCAGAAGCCTTGAAGTGATGACGATGATTAAGGTACGTAACAGTGTCAAAGAAATGGTCCGTTACAATTTTTCAGATCAGAAAGATGGCGGTGAACAATGCTGCATTGAGTACTATGTATGCACATAGTGCACGGTGCGCGCGGAACCTCGGTTTACAGTCTCAGCCGAGAGACTGGCTCCCAGACCAACTCTTAGAGTCCAGTAGAAAGGGGCGATAAGCTCACCCTGGACGAACCATGGACCTGGTATTCTCTCGTTTCCGAGGCGAATGCATCACCCGCTGGATCACATGGCAGCTGGATGGGTTCACTTACTGTTTTGATGTTACCGGCCTCCGTGGTGAGGTGGTTAACTGGCGGACTCGCCGGTTTTGGAGGCCGTGAGTTTGATTCTCATTAGAGACTTTCTTACGCGGAATTATTCGGCCCCGCACAGCTTTTTCCCCGAGCTTAGTGAGCTGTGGCTCAAGTGGGGAGGCGGACAGGATGCAGTTGAGTTCAGTCCACATGATGGTGTAGCCTCTGAGAGTGTTGCTCAAAGCTCCTGTCCAATCTGCAGGTGTCTGGGTACGCTGGACTTGGTCGACGCCGGGATAACAAAGGATATATGATGTAGATTGCAGCCTTGTGATAAAGTCGCTGACCAGAGCAGAACTCCACAGCATCATCGTCATCTACTCCGTTGATGACTGTAGAGAACAGGTCTCAAATTCTGTCGCCTTTCATGCCCATTCTAGACGTGATCTCGGTTTTGATGTCCTCATTAACTCCGCTGAATTCAGCTGAATTTATTCATCTTGAACTCGGCGACATCAGCAAGTTTATAGGAACTGTCGCTGGCTGGACGTGTGTGATGGTGCGCGGGAGAGACGAGGTTGTTAGTTGCGGAGGGGGAGAGGGGGGGGGGGATAATGTAAAATTAGTGGACCCTTCTCCCTCCCCCTCCCAAGAAAAAATTCTTGATGTTTGTGATGATGGCGGCGGCGGTGGTGGTGATGATGATGATGATGAAGGCGATGATGAAGACAATAACGAATTTAAGCAGTTAAGCAGTTGTGTGGTTCATAGGATCCTATTGCAGTGTTCACTTCTTCTTCTTCCATAAAGCTGGTTCACTCAAAAATGAGTAGGTCACCAGCCCGCACGATGATGATGAGGGTTAACTTTTGCAACAACATAATAAAAACGGCTCAGAATCATCCAGTGATGTTGACTTTTTGTTTGGTAATATTCAGCGGGTAAATTCTCTTTCCACGGTCACACTATCAGGGATGGTAACTGCAAAACTATCCACATTCAAAGAGTGGGATTCGAATGAATCGTTATGACATTAACAATATTACATCACTATGTGATTATTGATCTTTACAAGAGCCGTATGTTATTGTATTTCATGTAACTATGTTTTAAGAAGAGTTAATTAATCAGAATCGCTAATTAATGATGGCGTTGGTGGACGTGTTCCCGCCATCGAGCATCTCAGAAGACTGAGTATAGCTACCTTAAGATCACAGTGATTGAACAGCTCACGAGTTATAGCCGAGAAACGAAGAAGAAGAAGAAGGAGAAAAGTCACCAAATGATTACGATCTGTCCAAAGAAAAGCTAAAGAGCTTGCAAATTTGTGGTATTGTGTGTCTGTTAAAGTCATCAGAGGCTGCTAGATAATTCTTTTAAACTAATACATAGAGCGTCCCTGGCTCGCCCCGTCGTTTCTACCGTGTGTTGTGAAGAATGGCTCGATCTCTGTGGTCAAACAATGCTCTAAGTAGCACTACGTCTTACACTAATAAATCCATGCGGCAGTGTGGTGCACCAAGGTTGGATGTGTGTGGTCAAACAATGCTCTAAGTAGCACTACGTCTTACACTAATAAATCCATGCGGCAGTGTGGTGCACCAAGGTTGGATGTGTGTGGTCAAACAATGCTCTAAGTAGCACTACGTCTTACACTAATAAATCCATGCGGCAGTGTGGTGCACCAAGGTTGGATGTGTGTGGTCAAACAATGCTCTAAGTAGCACTACGTCTTACACTAATAAATCCATGCGGCAGTGTGGTGCACCAAGGTTGGATGTGTGTGGTCACAGAATGCCCGCCTGGTTGGTACGGCGAGAACTGCACCCACCAGTGCGGAGCCTGTGGGAACGGCTCTCACTGTCGCCACGACAACGGGGTGTGTCAACAGGACTGCGAGGAGGGTTTCGAGGGAGTGATGTGTCAGCGTGAGTTTCTCTTGAGATTTTGGATAACAACACAACAACAACACACACACACACACACACACACACACACACACACACACACACACACACAACACAACAGATAGATCGATAGATATAGATAGTTAGAAATTTAGATATATTTGTCTATCTATCTACACATACATTCATGCATACATACATACATGCATACATACATACGTACATGCATGCATACATACATACATATATGCATACATACATATATACGTGTATACGTGCATGCATACATACGTACGTACGTACATACATACATACATACACACACACACACATACATACATACATACATACATACATACATACATACATACATACACATACATACATACACACACATACATACATACATACATACATACATACATACATGTAAACATGGATGCATGCATGCATACACACATACATACATACATGCATAATTAGATACATACATTCATGAGAAAGTTTTCTGGAGAACTGAACAGCACGGTGAGCCAGGATGTAGATAAAGGGGAAGGGGGGGGGGGCAGATGGAATGGAGTGTTGATGTTGTTGTCGTTGTGGTGGTGGTTTTCAGGGAGAAAGCCCAGTCTGGTGGGTCCCGTGGTGGGAGCCGTTGTGGCGGCTGGTATCTTGATCGCCGTGGCCATCGTCTTCTCTGTGTGGTAAGACAACGGTGTGGTGTCGCCCTGCGCTGTGCTGTCCGGCACTGCGCTCTCTTTCATTGTGCTGTCTGCTATTGTTCTGCCTCCTCATCCATTGACAGTAAGGCATGGGATGGGACTACAACAGGAGAGTGTCGTAGTCGGACTAATTGGATATAGCTGTGGACCTAACGGGCGTAAGGTCCAGTTGTATTGTATTGTGGTGCATTCCGGTCGGCTGGGCTGCAAGCAACGTTACCTTACCTTACCTTGCTTCCAGTAACCGACACGTAGAGAAACTGTCACTAATACGTCTTCCCTCCCATTCTTCCCCTATTAAGGAACACGCGACGAAAAACATTGTCAGTGCCAGGAAGATTCAAGGTGCCCAAACGCAGAGCATGAAATTTCATGAAATTAAGGTTCTTACAATGGGGAACCTGTCGCTTTGTCGAGCATAGTGTGTAAAGAACCTCAGTTTCTTTGCTTGTTTTGGTCTTTAGTTTTGAATATGTTGTTTCTTGTGTGTCAGGTTGCTGAAGTGTCGCCGTTCCAGATTCAAACCCATGCCTATGGCACAGTCCAAAGGTGAGTGTGGAGACACGTGTATTCCTCGTCAAGAAAGCTCATCACAGCATCGTGCTCACTGTCTTCTCCACCGTTTTTTTTGTGTTTAGACAAAAAATCGAGTCACACCAGACAGAAAAAAGACGGTGTATGGAAGTTTAAGCCTATCAAACACGCGCGTGGTGTGTGTGTGTGTGTGTGTGTGTGTGTGTGTGTGTGTGTGTGTGTGTGTGTGTGTGTGTGTTCAGAAGACAGTTTAACATTTTAAACATAGTCATTCTATTAAACAGAGATTTCAGTCCATCAACCAGACAATCTGTCAATCAAACGGCCTCACAGTCATTTATCATGTTAGCTCAGGAAACGGGTGGGGTACTGAAAGCAATTGATAACAGAGGATGTAGGCCACTAAGGGAAATATTGGCGATGAATTTCATATCATTCCGGATATCCTACACATGTTAATTCGAAATAGCCCCCTAAATATCATGTTCAATATCAACATTTTCTTAATGTGATTAATTTCAGATTGAGAAAATTGCACCTGAAGACATGCTAATTACAAAAGCAAAAACAAAACACACACAAAGAGGAACGGCTTAAAAACTGTGAGTCCTATTTGAAAGTGCCCGAAGTGTTTATTTCAGTAGGTCTTAAATTGATAACGGTGCAATTGTTCGAGATTTGTTTTATACCTTTACCTAATTTACTTTTTGTGAATCAATCAACTTTATTATGGTAGCCTCCACACCCCTAAAGGGGCAAAAGGTAACGTATTAATTTTTTTTTCACAGAACAAACGGGTGGCTAACGAATTGCTGTAGTCACTGCCCGTCTGATCAGTTTCTGGAAAATCGTTTCACAAATTATCTTCCTCCGTCCCCCCCTTCGCCTCCTCGCCCCAACCTTATCTCACTCCGCCTCATGCTATCCGTAGCACACACGCTCTGTCAGTAAGCAAGGGACATACATAATCGATTATTTCACAGTCAGTACAACTATAAAATGAATGATTGTTTCACTTCCTTAATCTTACTCCGTTCAAACCTGTAAGTAACTCCTCTTCTCTTTGGATTTTGAAGAATCGGCGATATTGCGATTTGATCTGAACAGAAAGTAACGGTTTTGTTGACTACAATGTTGAAGCAGCTTAGCATGTCTGAGGTCGTCCCGCAGGACATGTAGACGGCTGGAGAAATATAAGATGAGATCGACTCCCTCCTCTGATTCGTTAGGCTTACCGCCAGGTCGAGTCGGACATTCTGCCTTCGCTACTTTCATTCACTGTACGTTTAAAATGAAGGTTAAACAAAGCGCTCTTATTTTGTGAAATATGGGTAGGAGAAAAACTATTTGGTGAGACTGTGTGTCTATGTATTTCTAAACAAATCTGCTGTCAGCAGTGGTAGTGGTGTACAGGAAAAGACAGGGGAAGGACGGGTGGCAATAAGAAGCTGGAGATTAGTTGGATCTGTGGATTTTTCAGGATACACAGGAAATCTTAATTTCTTTGGTTCAGTGGCCCGAAGCGTCGTTGCCAAATACGTTCTTGCGCTAGAGTGGCTCCCTTTTCGTTGGTATCGTCACAAAATGGAACACACACGGTTAGCTGATCCACAGAGTAAATTTCCCGTCTTTCGTTTCTTTATACTGGTATTTTAATGACAAATACGGTTAAGATATATACACACACACACACACACACACACACACAAGTGTTGCCAACTTATGTGAAGTAAATCTAATTCATATTTGTTAAAAGCCAGATCATGAACACATATGGTTTAATTAAACTTGCAAATATTGTCTCTTCCAGAGCTTGAATGTTACGAAATCTAACTTTCGTTCGACATACTTTTGGTACATGTTTGCAGTGTGTACAATGAATATACATTCAGTGGTTGATTTCCTTATATGCTACTAACTTTGCATTAAAGTTTTCACAGTCTGAATCGTTCGTATGATCCATTTACATCACTACATAGCATGTTCAAGTTCAAATCACCCGCTCTGTGAGTGCAGTTTACATTCTTAGTCGGTTTGAATCTTTCATAAATTCTCTCTTAACAGTGATCACACCAAATCTGGTAATGTTAGAAGACTTAATTCTTAGGGAAGTAAAGTTTATTAAAGTCTTTTCAAACCCAGTTTACTGGGGTTTTTTGTTGTTGTTATTGTTTTTTTGTTTTTTTTTTGGGGGGGAGGTAAAATTAGTGAGATACGAGATTGGATGCTTGATGTGGGGCTCAAATTACCCCCCTTTCCCCTGATGATTGCAATAAAATCATGTTGACAAGGAACACGCAGGTAACAGCAAGTTCTTTTTATTAATGCCAGTGTGCAGCTTTATGGCATCTGGAACAGAGAACCTCCAGTATTCAGGCATTGCTATTAAATTCCTTTTGAAATGTTGGTTATTCAATTTGTGTGATTTCAAAGTTGGGTCCGTTTCAAGCAAATAATGTATACTGCTATTCATTGTGTGATTTCAAAGTTGAATCCGTTTCAAGCAAATAATGTATACTGCTACTTCATTGTGTGATTTCAAAGTTGAGTCCGTTTCAAGCAAATAATGTATACTGCTACTTCATTGTGTGATTTCAAAGTTGAGTCCGTTTCAAGCAAATAATGTATCCTGCTACTTCATTGTGTGATTTCAAAGTTGAGTCCGTTTCAAGCAAATAATGTATGCCGCTACTTCATTGTGTGATTTCAAAGTTGAGTCCGTTTCAAGCAAATAATGTATACCGCTACTTCATTGTGTGATTTCAAAGTTGAGTCCGTTTCAAGCAAATAATGTATACGGCTACTTCAGTGTGTGATTTCAAAGCTGAGTCCGTTTCAAGCAAATAATGTATACGGCTACTTCAGTGTGTGATTTCAAAGCTGAGTCCGTTTCAAGCAAATAATGTATACGGCTACTTCAGTGTGTGATTTCAAAGCTGGGTCCGTTTCAAGCAAATAATGTATACGGCTACTTCAGTGTGTGATTTCAAAGCTGGGTCCGTTTCAAGCAAATAATGTATACGGCTACTTCATTGTGTGATTTCAAAGCTGAGTCCGTTTCAAGCAAATAATGTATACCGCTACTTCATTGTGTGATTTCAAAGCTGAGTCCGTTTCAAGCAAATAATGTATACCGCTACTTCATTGTGTGATTTCAAAGCTGAGTCCGTTTCAAACAAATAATGTATACCGCTACTTCATTGTGTGATTTCAAAGCTGAGTCCGTTTCAAGCAAATAATGTATACCGCTACTTCATTGTGTGATTTCAAAGCTGAGTCCGTTTCAAGCAAATAATGTATACCGCTACTTCATTGTGTGATTTCAAAGCTGAGTCCGTTTCAAGCAAATAATGTATACCGCTACTTCATTGTGTGATTTCAAAGCTGAGTCCGTTTCAAGCAAATAATGTATACCGCTACTTCATTGTGTGATTTCAAAGCTGAGTCCGTTTCAAACAAATAATGTATACCGCTACTTCATTGTGTGATTTCAAAGCTGAGTCCGTTTCAAGCAAATAATGTATACCGCTACTTCATGACAACATATATTTCACTGCCTCTCTTCTCATCCCCCCCCCCCACTCCTTCTCTCTCTCTCTCTCTCTCTCTCTCTCTCTCTCTCTCTCTCTCTCTCTCTCTCTCTCTGTGTGTCTGTCCCTCGCATGCTCACTCCTTCTGTTCCTCTCTCTCTCTCTGTCTCTTTCCCTCTGTTTCCCTTTGTCTGTGTCTGTCTCTGTCTCTCTCTCTCTCTCTCTCTTCCCCCCCCCTCCCCCTCCCCGGATTCCCATACGCAATTCTGAAACCTCCCACCTCTTACCTGAAAAATCCCTAACGATGGGTGTGTTCTCTCAGAGGACTTCCCCACCATGGCGGAGATGACCGCCGTGGACCCCGAAGACATCCCCCCGACCCCCGGCACTTCCGAGGTGTACCAGAACATGCAGGTCAACCACGTCGGCGCCGACGCCGTCGAGGTCAACCCTGCCGCCAACTACGACCGCGTGGACATGGCGAAGAGAGCGGAGGAGGTGCACCATTACGAGGTGCACTCTGCCCTGCAGCCTGAGGCCGGGGCCTGCTGAATCGTCAGCAAGACGATCCTCTGTACCAGAACACCAACGACGTCATGGCTTCTCCCGCTGCCAACCAGCACCAGATGACGGCACCGGCGGAACCGGAAGCCACCTACGGAAACCTGTAATTTGGGTCCGGGGAAGACGGAGGTCAAGGCGAAGCTGTTGGCTGAAATTCTGTGAGCTGGGGGAGTGATCATTGCATCAAAAGGACAGGGACAGGTTTCCAAAGCAAAATGAATCAACAGAACAACAAGAAATTAAAAGGAAAAATCTGCTTGGTTTTAATGGAAAGAACAGCTTTCTTTTTCTTTCAAAGAATAGTGTTTCGGAGATTAAAGACCTTTGAAACAAAGTAATACTTTTATCAACAGAAATGAAAGAGAAAAAAAGGGATGTTGAATACATTTTGTATACAGATTGCGTTTATCCGAGTAAACGTCATACTTTACAGCTGATAATGAAAATGAGGATGAAGAAAACTGACGTTTGTTTTACCCGAAAGGTTTGAACAGAGGCCTTGCATTTAATCTGAATAGACTCCGGCTTTCTCTGAGTTGATGAAAATGAAGATGACCGTTTTCCTTCCTAGCCACTTGATCTTCCCTTGGCATCCATTAGTGCAAAGACTGGTGTTCCCTTTCACCAAGGCTGGAAACCCTTGGAAGAAGATCCATGAATGATAGGGGATGTTTCACATGCAGTATGTGACAACCATGACAAAGATCTTTCTGGGTGTCCCAGCTGTGGGCACTTTTGCTTTTTCTCTGGGTACTCCGACTTCTTCTCAGGGTATCCACCATTCCTGTCCAGGTTCTCTGGACACTCGGCTTCTCTCTACACTATCTCAGCTCACGTTGACATTTTCTCCGGGCACTCTAGTTTCTTGTCTGGGTACGTAAACTTCCATTGCTTTTAAAGTGTGTCTTCTTAGCGTATTCCAACTTCCTCTCAGTGCCTCTAAATGTTCCTGTCTACTCTTCTTCTCAGGGCACTCCGAACTTTCAACCAGGGTAATCCTAATTTCTTCCAAGGTCTTCCATCTTCATGTCTGAGTGTTGCAATGGTCCTGTGTCATCACAGATTCCCTAGGAACAGGGGTTTCATGTCTGGATTACCCGACTTCTCCGGGTACTCCTGCTTCTTTTTAAAGTTCCTTCCCTGGGTCTGCCTCTTTTCTTGGTGTCGTAGAGTCCTTTGTATGACGAACTCCTTGGCTTCTAGGTCTTTTCCCTCGGGAGGCTTCTGTTCTGAGCGATGCGGCCTCTTCTCTAGCTAGCTCTTTTTCTCTGTCAGCAGCACCTTCTCTTAGGCTGCTTCAGCTTCTTTTGTTTGTTCTTCGGTTTCTGGGGTTTCCCAGGTTTTTCCCCGGACGCTCGAAATTCCTTTAGGTACTCCAAATTGCCTGGGTATTCAGACTGTTTTTCTTGGCTCCCTAAAGTGTCTAGGTTCTGAAGGTTCGTCTCCGTGTGATGATTGTTTTTCTTGGCTCCCTAAAGTGTCTAGGTTCTGAAGGTTCGTCTCCGTGTGATGATTGTTTTTCTTGGCTCCCTAAAGTGTCTGGGTTCTGAAGGTTCGTCTCCGTGTGATGATTGTTTTTCTTGGCCCCCTAAAGTGTCTGGGTTCTGAAGGTTCGTCTCCTTGTGATGATTGTTTTTCTTGGCTCCCTAAGGTGTCTGGGTTCTGAAGGTTCATCTCCGTGTGATGATTTTTTTTCTTGGCTCCCTAAAGTGTGTGGGTTCTGAAGGTTCATCTTGTTTTTCTTGGCTCCCTAAAGTGCCTGGGTTCTGAAGGTTCATCTCCGTGTGACGAGTTTCCTGTTCTATGGACACTGCAGCTTTCTGGTAGCAGTAGTTCGTATATATCCATGACAACAACTGGTGTTAAGACAGTCTGGTTTCTTTTTTTTTTTAATCGTGTGTGTGTGTGTGTGTGTGAGAGAGAGAGAGAGAGAGAGAGAGAGAGAACACCGTAGACAGTATTTTCTGATTTTGATGTCATGTGTAATTAATATGAAAAAATACCGGAACGAATCCATTCTCTCTCTCTCTCTCTCTCTCTCTCTCTCTCTCTCTCTCTCTCTCTCGCTCTCTTTCTCTCTCTCTCTCTCTCTCTCTCTCTCTCTCCCCCCTCTCTCTCCCCTCCCTCCCCCCTCTCTTCCTCTCCCTCCATCCCTGTCTCTCTGTCTCTCTTTCTCTCCCCCCTTTTTCCCTCTTCCTTCTCACTAAGATCTTAATTGATCCTACGATCCTAGAATCGTTGAAATTGGATTTTTTTGTTTGTTTTTGTATCTGTACAACAAAGGCCTTTTCCATGTTTTCGTGTTCAATTTCCGGTGCTCTTGTCTTTCACGTTTTGTTTAGACAGTGATAGAGCCTATCTCTATCTCTGTCTGTCTGTTGCTGCTGTCTGTCTTTCTCCCTCTCCCTCTCTCTCTCTCTCTCTGTCTCTCTCTCCTTCATCACGCACACACACACACACACACACACACACACACGCACACACACACACACACACGCGCACACACACACACACACACACACACACACACACAGAGTGTATCGGTTTTCTTTGTTCATTTGTTTTGTCTCACAATGCACTGTATCTTTGGGAACATTTTGAGATGTGTGTCTGCTAGTGTATGAAATAAATGAGCAAAAAATATTTTCTGCTTTGTATTACAGGGAATATGGGGGCGGAGGGGGGGGGGGGAGGTGGTAATTTTCTGCCACAGGTGCATTAATAAAGAGCGTGGCACAGTTATCTAGCAATGTGTAAGGAATGTTCTGTTGTCTGTGTATGCCTTACAGTTGACAATAATGAATTCGCTTGGACTTGACTTTGCTTGTTTCATGTACATAATAGACCTCTATGTTACGTACTTTCAAATAGAATGCACGAATATGCAAGAAAGAGAAGTTTTCAACAGCCGACTATGTTTCTAAATGCGTGAGGTCGGTTCCAAGTGAATTCTCATACTGTTATGGATGTGTCCTATGATGACACGATCATTTGGCAAAGGTCTCCTCCAGATCTTCACATTGTTGGTTCATTTATGCGAATGTGTACATTCTATTTGTGGTGTAATGGCAACGTTCTTATAGCCCAGCCGACCGCAAAGAGCTTTATCACGGCCGTGTGTGGGGTGGTATCGAGTGTGTGTGTGTGTGTGTGTGTGTGTGTGTGTGTGTGTGTGTGTGTGTGTGTGTGTGGAGAGAGAGAGAGAGAGAGAGAGAGTGTGTGTGTGTGTGTGTGTGTGTGTGTGTGTTGTTTTTAACTCAAACTTGGGGGATGTGTGTTCGTGTGTGCCTGCACGCATGTTTGTTGGTTGGAGGGAGGGGGGAAGGAGAGAAAGGGGGGGGGGGGTCTTGGAAATGTTTGCTCCACAAGATTTTTTTATATTTTAATAATGGTATATTTGTTTCAGTTAAATGGTATAACGTTTTAATTTAATGATGGTATATTTGTTTCAGTTAATGGTATAACTTTTCCTGGCTTTTTAAAATTTTAATGATGGTATATTTGTTTCAGTTAATGGTATAACTTTTTCTGACTTTTTAAAATTTTAATGATGGTATATTTGTTTCAGTTCAATGGTATAACTTTTCCTGACTTTTTAAAATTTTAATGATGGTATATTTGTTTCAGTTAAATGGTATAACTTTTCCTGACTTTTAAAAATTTTAATGATGGTATATTTGTTTCAGTTAAATGGTATAACTTTTCCTGACTTTTTAAAATTTTAATGATGGTATATTTGTTTCAGTTAAATGGTATAACTTTTCCTGACTTTTAAAATTTTAATGATGGTATATTTGTTTCAGTTAAATGGTATAACTTTTCCTGACTTTTTTCTTTAAACACAGGCTTTCACATTCATTGATTTATTCGTTAATTGCTTTATCATGTGGCTAAATGAGAATTAAGAAATTCTTATTGTTTTATCTGTTTACATTATTTCGTTATAATGATGCGCTCAAAGCATAGAGAAAATAGTCTATGATTGTATGTAAGACTACTTCAAAACAATTTGAACGGAATAACTCGCCATATGCATACGTGCTTCTACGTCAATCTATGGATGAAGAAACTGTACATTTGTTCTTTCAGACTGTTTCTGTATCCATTTTTTTTTTTACCAAAGATTGGCTGATCTGTCATATGTCGTTCAGACTGGCTGATCTGTCATATGTCGTTCAGACTGGCTAATCTAACATATGTCGTTCAGATTGGCTGATCTGTCATATGCCGTTCATATACTAGCACTGGTATATACTCTGCAATGTAATTTTGATTTGAGGAAAAAAAACTTTTTTATACAGCTGTTCATCATCTCTCATGACATGAAAAAGAAAAAGAGGGGAAAAAATGAAATTAGGAAGAAACAAGAACTGTTAAGTTTTTGACTGAAGGAGGTAAGACAGAGGCTCCAATTTATCAGGTGCGGAAAACAGTAAAAAAAATTATTGGGAAAACCCTAGAGCTGTTTGCTGTAACGTTGTTTTTTTATATCTCATGAAACCGAAATCCTTAAACCGACCAAACATATTTCTCGATGTAAAGTCAGTGCAGTGCAATGTACACACTAGTGCACCACATAGCCTATAATTGTGCAGTGCAATGTACACAACAGTACACCATCTAGCCTATAATTGTGCCGTGCAACACGGTAATTAGTTTGGAGTAAAAAGTGTCCGCAGTTAACACGAAATGAACCTGGACACTTCGTTCAGGACAAAAAAAGGCTGAAGAAATCCCACCAACATTGGTCTGATGAAATACCAATCTTCCACCCACCAACATTGGTCTGATGGAATACCAATCTTCCACCCACCAACATTGGTCTGATGGAATACCAATCTTCCACCCACCAACATTGGTCTGATGGAATACCAATGTTCCACCCACCAACATTGGTCTGATGAAATACCAATCTTCCACCCACCAACATTGGTCTGATGAAATACCAATCTTCCACCCACCAACATTGGTCTGATGGAATACCAATCTTCCACCCACCAACATTGGCCTGATGGAATACCAATGTTCCACCCACCAACATTGGTCTCATGAAATACCAATGTTCCACCCACCAACATTGGTCTCATGAAATACCAATCTTCCACCCACCAACATTGGTCTGATGGAATACCAATCTTCCATCCACCAACATTGGCCTGATGGAATACCAATCTTCCATCCACCAACATTGGCCTGATGGAATACCAATCTTCCACCCACCAACATTGGCCTGATGGAATACCAATCTTCCACCCACCAACATTGGCCTGATGAAATACCAATCTTCCACCCACCAACATTGGCCTGATGGAATACCAATCTTCCACCCACCAACATTGGCCTGATGGAATACCAATCTTCCACCCACCAACATTGGCCTGATGGAATACCAATCTTCCACCCACCAACATTGGCCTGATGGAATACCAATCTTCCACCCACCAACATTGGTCTGATGGAATACCAATCTTCCACCCACCAACATTGGCTGATGGAATACCAATCTTCCACCCACCAACATTGGCCTGATGGAATACCAATCTTCCACCCATCAACATTGGTCTGATAGAATACCAATCTTCCACCCACCATCATTGGCCTGATGGAATACCAATCTTTCACGCCTTTGCTGCGACTCTAACTCCACCATAGCGCTCCGGTGACTGGTCAAATTCTCCAAATCCCTCCTTTGAAGATACTGGCTGTCCAACAACCGCTTGAATCTGGATGAAGATGTGCCAGATTTTAGATTATAATGCGGACGGATAGACAGACAGATAGACAGGTAGACAGACAAGCAGAGAAGATCGAAGACAGAGTCACATGCGGAATTTTATTCCCCCCTGTGTGCTGTCTATTGACAATTCCTTATAACCAAATGTCACATCACCGAGCAAAATATGTGTATGCG
>CM065734.1:63883808-63886308 GCA_033310375.1 Conus canariensis
CTTGTGTGTACGTGCGTGCGTGCGTAATAATTCCACAACACGGTCGCTATGGTATTAATATGTGATGATCAACAACAACAACAACAAATACAGTTTTGTCACTGTGAACATCACGTAGTGAGCTATGTTTTAGATCACACATTAAAACGAGGCCCCATGGACACCATGCGTGTAGAATAACACATGGCAACGAAAGGAGTTGTCCCTGGCGAAATTATGAAGAAAAGCTTCCTTTAGAGGACAAAAAATATAGACAGGACATTGGTCTTGCAGACTATGTGTGGGTTTGGCCTCAAATCAGTCAAATGATACACGAACGTTAAACTTGTTTCGCTGTATACCATTAAATCCAATCTCATTTAATGCACACTGCGACACCCATTTTCCTGCGAACATGATTTTTATCTGTCCTGTTTTCTTCGCTTCAGAAATAAAGAAATAATTAGAAAACACCCTAAATATTCTTCAAATGCCATTACATATAATCGGCACATTTCAACTCATTCGTCCTTAACATTTGAGGTGGTCACTTCTACAGGGACGTTATCCGGTAGGATTGTGAACAGGTGGCCCCTAAACTTCAGGATTATCATCACTTCAACAGGGACGTTACCCGGTAGGATTGTGAACATGTGGCCCCTAAACTTCAGGATTATCATCACTTCAACAGGGACGTTACCCGGTAGGATTGTGAACAGGTGGCCTTTAAACTTCAGGATTATCATCACTTCAACAGGGATGTTATCGGTAGGATTGTGAACATGTGGCCCCTAAACTTCAGGATTATCATCACTTCAACAGGGATGTTACCGGTAGGATTGTGAACATGTGGCCCCTAAACCTCAGGATTGTCATCGCTTTATCCTCAACCGATACAAGAAAACTATGACAACAATGTGTAGAACCTGTGGCCGATAAAAACCGACTTAATTGCAGTCATGCTTTCCATCCAGGCGACTGCAGGGGAGGAGGGGCCCGCCCTGTGACACCTGCCATCATGTCGCACTGTCCTCTGACACTGACCGATCATGGAGGGCGCCCCCTGCCGAGCGCCAGGGGGCCACAACCCATGCGGTCTGTAATCTCATCTTGTCCTTTTCCCCCCCGATTGAGTTTCTCCGTGGAGGGCGGGAGAGGAGGAGGGAGAGGGCGGGAGAGAGGTGGGGATGGGAGTCGTGTGTGTGTGGTGTGTGTGTGTGTGTGTGTGTGTGTGTGTGTGTGTGTGTGTTTACGTCAGAGGAAGCACTGTGATTTTGTGTTGTTTGTTT
The DNA here is from genome assembly GCA_033310375.1 of Conus canariensis. Taxonomy (NCBI): domain Eukaryota; kingdom Metazoa; phylum Mollusca; class Gastropoda; order Neogastropoda; family Conidae; genus Conus; species Conus canariensis. Next base: position 63,885,077 of record CM065734.1, read on the forward strand.
ATTTATCCGCGAAATATATCTAAAACAGATTGGCGGATTATAAAGTGTTACCTTTGAGGAAGGAGGGAGAGTGAGGGTGAGGGGATAGTTTGGGAAGGAAGTTGTGTTGATGTGATCAAGGGCTCAATTCTATGGACTAGATGCGAAAGTGAAGACATTTTGAAGGAAAAAAAACATCGGTGTATCTTGATTTGTTCAGGGAATGAGAAGAAAATATCGGTGAAAGGATCGGTCCTGTCCAGTTTTCATTACATTACGTGTGGAGGTGTTCGTGTTTTCTCTTTTGCTGCTTTGTTGTCTGTGGTCACTGTTTATACACGATGTATGCTCTTATGGTCACTGTTTACACAGTGTATGCTCTTGTGGTCACTGTTTACACGGTGTATGCTCTTGTGGTCACTGTTTACACTGTGAATGCTCTTGTGGTCACTGTCACCGCTTTGTTGTCTGCGGTCACTGTTTATACGGTGTATGCTCTTGTGGTCACTGTTTACACGGAGTATGCTCTTGTAGTCACTATTTACACAATGTATGCTCTTGTGGTCACTGTTTACACAGTGTATGCTCTTGTGGTCACTGTTTGCACGGTGTATGCTCTTGTGGTCACTGTTTACACGGTGTATGCTCTTGTGGTCACTGTTTACACAGTGTATGCTCTTGTGGTCACTGTTTACACTGTGAATGCTCTTATGGCCACTGTCACCGCTTTGTTGTCTGCGGTCACTGTTTACACGGTGTATGCTCTTGTGGTCACTGTTTTACACAGTGTATGCTCTTGTGGTCACTGTTTACATGGTGTATGCTCTTGTGGTCACGGTTTACACGGTGTATGCTCTTGTGGCCACTGTTTACACGGTGTATGCTCTTGTAGTCACTATTTACACAATGTATGCTCTTGTGGTCACTGTTTACACAGTGTATGCTCTTGTGGTCACTGTTTACAAAGTGTATGCTCTTGTGGTCACTGTTTACACGGTGTATGCTCTTGTGGCCACTGTTTACACGGTGTATGCTCTTGTGGTTACTGTTTACACAGTGTATGCTCTTGTGGTCACTGTTTACACGGTGTATGCTCTTGTGGTTACTGTTTACACAGTGTATGCTCTTGTGGTCACTGTTTACATGGTGTATGCTCTTGTGGTCACGGTTTACACAGTGTATGCTCTTGTGGTCACGGTTTACACGGTGTATGCTCTTGTGGTCACTGTTTACACGGTGTATGTTCTTGTGGT
>CM065734.1:63898808-63901308 GCA_033310375.1 Conus canariensis
GATGCACGGCGGCTATATCTTCGTCATGTTCGCACATGGCGTAGTCTCGTGTAAATACATTTTGTAACTCTGCCAAAGTATGAAAAATTGAATGTCTTCCATGTGACAACTGTTACATTCACTGCGGTGCAAGAATGCGATTTACTATTTGTTTGTTTCTTTCTCTTTCTCTCTTTCATATACAACTTGTGACTCGGCCAAGGTATGAAATACGGAATGTCTTCCATATGACAACCGTTACGTTTATTGCAGTGCAAGAGTAAAGGGGAAATACAGTTTGCCATCTCTCTCTCGCTCTGATTATAAACATCTTCACATTCTTCCATTCAGCCAGAGACTCAAATACAACAAAGGGCTAATGATGCACAAGATTCTGACCGGGAATGCTCCAACAACTTTAATGAGACGATTCTCAAAAGTCTCGTCGAGAAACTCCCACAAACTCCATATCCCAATCCCCAGAATTGACCTATTTAAATCAAGTCTAACGTACTCGGGAACCTCTTTGTGGAACTCCCTTCCAGAATCCATCAAACAAATCCATTGTACCACAACTTTCAAAAACACTTACCTTACCCATCTTCTGCGGTAAAAAAAAAACAACAACAACAAAACAAACAAAAAAACATAAGTAATACCAACAAGTGATCTCAAAAGCATAAATCATCCCCTTTTCATGTACTTAACCAATATGTCTTTTCTATTTTTTTCTTCTTTTTATCATGTATCAAGTATTTTTATATATATGTATACGTGTATGTATGTGTATGTGTATGTATATATATGTATATATGTATACATATATATATATATATATATATATATCACCAATGTGTGTGTATGTATGTAGTATGTTTGTATGTATGTATGTATGTGTGTGTATGTGTGTATATGTATGTGTACGTGTGCGCATGTATATGTATGTGCGTGTGTATGTGTGTGTGTGTATGTATGTATATGTATATATATATATATATATATGTATATGTATATGCATGTATGTGTATGTGTGTGTGGGTATATATATGTGTGCATATGGATATAATCTTATGAAAAATGATTATATGTTGTGCCCTTTTTTCACTCTCTCTCTCTCTCTCTCTCACTGTCTCTGTCTCTCTCTCTCTCTCTCTCTCTCTGTCTCTCTCTCTCTCTCCCTCTCTCTTTTTCTCTCTCTGTCTGTGCGTGCGTGCGTGTGTATGTTCCGAATTCCGTACATACTTTGTCATATTCTTTTTTACTGTCTGATTTTATACATGCTAATTGTTGTACGTTTTAGTACATTTCCATTCCAAATCGTTACATTTCATGCTGTTCCCCCTCTCCCTTCCATCCTCCTCTCTCTCTCTCTCTCTCTCTCTCTCTCTCTCTCTTTTTTTTTTTTTTTTTTTTCTCCTCCCCTCCCCCCTCCCCCAATTTCATCTCACTTTGCTTAATACCTTCTACGTATTTTCATGCCTTGCGAAAAATGATTACATGTTGTGCCTTGCTCTGCCTCTCTCTCTCTCTTCTCTCTCTCTCTCTCTCTCTCTCTCTCTCTCTCTCTCTCTCTCTCTGCGTGCGAGCGTGCGTGTATGTGTGTGTTCAAAAATATGTACGCACTTTGTCATATTCGCTTCACTGTCTGTTTTCATACATGCCAATCTTGTACGTTGTAGTACATTTACATATGTTCCCCCAGCCCACCTCACTCCCTACCCCCACTCTCTCCTTCCTCTTCATTATTGTTATTCTCATTTTTATTTTTATTTTATTCTTTTATTATTATTTTGTTTGTTTTGTTTATTATTATTCTTATTTTTTGTTTTGTTTTCATTTCTCTTCTATTTTCATTTGATGTTCCTCTATGATTACATGACCGCTTTGCTTGCTTCTTTGCTTTCTTACATTAATTGATTTCACTGCATGTTGTAGTCCCTACTCAGGGCGAGGACTGGATGTAAAAAAGCACGTCAGTGCTTATCTATTATCCTCGTAAATAAAGAATTTTGTCTTGTCTTGTCTTGTCTTCTCTCTCTCTCTCTCCTCTCTCTCTCTCTCTCTCTCTCTCTCTCTCTCTCTCTCTCTCTCAGTCAGTCTGTCTGTCTGTCTAGCTATCTGTCTGTCTGTCCGTCTCTCTGTCTGTCTGTCTGTCTCTGTCTCTGTCTCTCTCTCTCTCTCTCTCTCTCTCTCTCTCTCTCGTCAATCTGATATTTCCTGTCTGCTGCCCTGCCTGTCTGTCTGTCCCTTCTTTTTCTGTTTATTTTTTTCCATTTCGCTTCCTCTTTCGCATTCTTTCCTTAGTTCTTTTGTATCTTTCTTGTTCTCTAACATTCTTTATTTCTTTCCTTTTTCTTTGTATTTTTGTTGTCATGTTTTTTCTGATTTAAATTCATTTGCTTTTTAAGCATACATTTTTTCATTAGCTTGTTTGCTGTGTGCATTGCTAGCACTGTGCAGATTTGTATAATTCGATGCCGAACAAATGTTGTATAGTTTGCTATCAGGGCACACAACTTTA
>CM065734.1:63903808-63926308 GCA_033310375.1 Conus canariensis
CACACACACACACACACACACACAGTGGGCTGTCTACTCAATCTGTCTCAATTAATAACAAGGAAGCTTAGCTGTTCAGTTCAGTTCAGGTCAGTGGTTTATTTAAGGTCTTTTCATCGCCAGATATTAGACACTAATTTTTAAAAAAAACGAAAAAAATAACGAAAAAGAAAGAAAGAAAACAGCTCCACACTTAACTTATTATCCACGTTAGTACTTTCAATCACACATCTGATATATGCATATTTACATAAGTGAAATACCCTAGTGGTACACAAAATTGTTGATCTTTATATATAAAAATTTTGCAACCTTTGACTGCGAAATACCCATGGCAATTTCAGCAACATATGAACCAAATAAGACAGTACTGACATTATTAAAGTTAGTCATCTCAATACTTCTCTCCTGATAAAGCGAGGTGAACACTGAGCATTCAAACAAGAGATGATGTACAGAAATGTTTTCTCTGCAGACATAAGTAATACCATGAGAATATTTAGTCTTCCAAGTATTCAGCCTTGATTCATGAATCAATCTAATAATGTGCCTTGGGCACGATTTCAAACTAGCCATTTTTGTAACTTAAATTCTGCTTATGTATATATTTTTCCATAATTTGGATTAATTCACAAGAGGATAAATCTAAGGGATTGTTTAAAATAAATTTTCAGCGTTTCTGTTTGCTCCTTCTTTTGCAAGACTGTCTGCTATTTCATTCCACTTTGTACCACAGTGAGACAGGATCCAACAAAAATCAGCTCTTATGCCTAAAGTTATGAAACAATGCAGTAGATGTTTTATTTCAAAAAGCTAATCTTTTCTAGGTTTGCAGTCCCAACGTTCTAGTGATTGTAAAACAGATTTGGAATCAGCTTAGCTGTCAAGAGAGATAAAAAAAAAACAAAAAAAAAAACATGCGGTTCAGAGGATGCGAGCCATTTCGCTTGATTCAGGTCTGTTTCCCACATTGCTGAAAAAAGAGCAAAAATGATAATAATAATGATAATGATGATAGTAATAATAATGGTAATAAGATTGATAATAATGATAATAATAATAATAATAATAATAATAATAATAAAAGACCATATTAGTGTAGCAAAAAATAAATGAGAAATACCATATTAGTAAACAGAATTACAAACAGGACAGCTAGTTCTTATTCAGGTGATCAAAACTCTCACCACGTAGTCTTCTTATAGCAACAAGAAGAACAATTTAATTCATGGTCTTTAAAGCCAAGTCGACCGTAGGGAGGGGGTGGTGGTGAGAGCGAGGGGGATATCAGGACTGTCACATCGCTAAAATCGGTTCCATACTTGTTTGTGAGTATGTTTGTTTTTAAACGGGCATCAACAAACCAGTTTCTTCCAAACAATACTCAAACCATCTTAAAACTGGATCTACATTATACATACACAAAAAATGACATGTGAAATACTTCACTCTGATAGAAAAAAAAATGGCATCCCGTGGACCATCCCTGAACAAGGTGCTCATAGAATCTTCTGTGGCGTGTTTGTGGAGTGTCCTGTAAATCCCTGCACTCCATGAACACATGCCTTTTAGTAAGTGGCTCATCATACGATATGCACCAGGAAACCGCCCTACCTGTCAGAGCATACGTGTGGGTGAGTGTCCCGTATGCAATCTAGCACAACACTTTTTTTCTTTGCAGCCACCAGTAGCAGATGGTAGGAACTCCTTCAGGTTTTGACGAATCTATAAAAGTTAATAATCCATTTATGTGTGCCAGTCCTCATGCCTGAGGTTTTTGACACAACTATGAACTTTGGGTGTGAGACCTATGTAGGTCATAGATGATCCAGACTTTTTTTTTTAATTTGTGGGCATTCTTGACAAGATCATCAACCATCTCATCGCTTAAAATGCCGACATGACTGGAAACCCTAGCCAGAACGGTATTATAACCATTAGATTTCAAAGAGATATACACTTTAAAAAATCATGAGTTGGCGGCGGTTAAGGTTACAGCTAGTTAGAGCCTCCAGAGCAGAAAGGAAGTAAGAGAGAATGGAAAAGTCTGTATGTTTGGACTGACAGATCATTTTGAGTGCCAGCAATGTAGAAAGAAAGTCAGAGAGAATGGGAAAGTGCATGTTTGGACTGACAGATCATTTTGAGTGCCAGCAATGTAGAAAGAAAGTCAGAGAGAATGGGAAAGTTGTATGTTTGGATGGCTTGTCTGTCAGCAAGATCACGTTGGTTGGCTTGTCTGTCAGCAAGGTCACATTTGTGCTTGTCTGTCAGCAAGGTCATCTTGGTTGGCTTGTCCGTCAGCAAGGTCACGTCCATGTTGGTTGGCTTGTCTGTCAGCAAGATCACGTTGGTTGGCTTGTCCGTCAGCAAGATCACGTTGGGTTGGCTTGTCTGTCAGCAAGGTCACGTTGGTTGGCTTGTCTGTCAGCAAGGTCACGTTGGTTGGCTTGTCTGTCAGCAAGGTCACGTCCAGTTGGTTGGCTTGTCTGTCAGCAAGATAACGTCCATGTTGGTTGGCTTGTCTGTCGGCAAGGTCACGTTGGTTGGCTTGTCTGTCAGCAAGGTCACGTCCATGTTGGTTGGCTTGTCTGTCAGCAAGGTCACGTCCATGTTGGTTGGCTTGTCTGTCAGCAAGGTCACGTTGGTTGGCTTGTCTGTCAGCAAGATCACGTCCATGTTGGTTGGCTTGTCTTTCAGCAAGGTCATGTAGATGTTGGTTGGCTTGTCTGTCAGCAAGGTCACGTCCATGTTGGTTGGCTTGTCTGTCAGCACGATCACGTTGGTTGGCTTGTCTGTCAGCAAAGTCACGTCCATGTTGGTTGGCTTGTCTGTCAGCAATGTCATGTACATGTTGGTTGGCGTGTCTCTCAGCAAGGTCACGTCCATTTTGGTTGGCGTGTCTGTCAGCAAGGTCATGTACATGTTGGTTGATCGTCTGTCAACAAGGTCATGTACTTGTTGATTGGCTTGTCTGTCAGCAAGGTCATGTACATGTTGGTTGATTGTCTGTCAGCAAGGTCATGTACATGTTGGTTGATTGTCTGTCAGCAAGGTCATGTACATGTTGGTTGATTGTCTGTCAGCAAGGTCATGTACATGTTGGTTGATTGTCTGTCAGCAAGGTCATGTACATGTTGGTTGATTGTCTGTCAGCAAGGTCATGTACATGTTGGTTGATTGTCTGTCAGCAAGGTCATGTACATGTTGGTTGATTGTCTGTCAGCAAGGTCATGTACATGTTGGTTGATTGTCTGTCAGCCAGATCACGCAGAAGCTGAAGAATCGACCTTAATGAAACTCGGTAGAAATGTGAAAAGTGGCTCAGGGACGAACCTTTCAGATTCTGGCGGAAGGCCATGGTCCCGAAACGGCAGAGGTCAGCGCCTTCTGATTCTTGGTGTTTCCTTTTGTCAGGCATTCTCCTCTCTCGTGTGAAGCCGGCCCAACAGCTGTCACAAAGAACGCCAGTCACTGAAGCGTCTTGCCAGAGAGAAATACCTATAGTAAAGGAGTATATGGCTAGCCTATTTTAGCCCCATTTTCAACTCCTACTCCAAAAAGAATGCTGCGAATTTTACAGTTTAATCTCCATAACAATGCTGGGGGTACCCTCTCCCCTTCCCACCTCCCTCCTCTCCCCGTCTTTTTCTTTCCTCCCTTCACCCCCTATCCACACACACCCCGAAAAGAATTTGAGCAGAAAGCAAAAGACCAGTTTGAATAAGCTACCTAGCAGGGCCTTTCCGCGGGTACTAGGTCTCTTTGCCAACACTCCGCGTTGCTGTGGAAACACTAAACTTCTGGAGATACAGTAGGGGATATGTGTGGAGTGAGGAGGGAGGGGTGGGGAAGAATGAGGGGTGGGCAGAGGAGGGGGTAGAAGGAAGGGGGTAGAGCGGGGGGGGGGGGGGGAGAAGCAATACCACCCGTTCTGCTACCAGTACAAATATGCCGGGGGAGGGTGGAAGTTTGGACTGAAGGGAGAGAGGAGGGGGTGATGTTGATGAGCAAATATTCTCTATTTCCGTGACCTCCTTCTTCGCCTCCCCCCCTCCCTCCCCCCACCTCTCTTTCTCTTTCTGTTGTGTGTGTGTGTGTGTGTGTGTGTGTGTGTGTGTGTGTGTGTGTGTGACTGACTGCAAGTGTGAAAAATGGCTAATTCAACCCAATAGCTTTACTCTAAAATAAGGAATAATATCTATCTGTCCGTCTGTCTGTCTCAGTCTCTCTCTCTCTCTCTCTCTCTGCCTGTCTATCTCTGTGTGCGTGCGTGCGTGCGTCGTGCGTGCGTGCGTGGTGTGTGTGTGTGTGTGTGTGTGCGTGCGTGAGTACGTGTGTGATGTTTATCATAACACGGAGACAAATCCAGAAATGAATTTTGATTCGATTAGAGCTCACTTCACATGACCATCGTGTTTCATCCCACGTAAGCTTTTTTTTTAATTTTCATAGAATCAGTGACGTGTTCTTCGGACAGCTATAGTTAAAGTAAAGAAACAAACAGAAAAGAACTATGAAGAAGAAAGGGGCCAGAAGGGCCAGGAAGGGGAACTGATGATGTCGCCTGTTTCGCTAGGAATGCCTCCACATCGTGTGTGGGCGGTTGCAAACCGGGCCGGGGTCTGTATCCTTCTGTTGCAACTCTCTGGTCACTATTGCGTATACACGGATGGACACTGCACGAGCCAGTATTATACACTTACACGGGTGCACACCATACACTCGCTCGCGCACTCTACATACACACACGCGCGCGCACGCACGCACACACACACACACACACACACACACACACACACACACACACACACACACACACACACACACACACGCACGCATGCACACACACGCACGCACGCAGGCAGGCAAGCACGTTGTGCACAGTTAGTCCCATATCATGCTTATATCTGGAGACTTAACTCTCTCTCTCTCTCTCTTCTCTCTCTCTCTCTCTCTCTCTCTCTCTCTCTCTCTCTTCCCAAAACGAAGGTTCCCTATCCCCGTATCAAATTCCTGAGAAGCAACATTTCTGGGATGCTTGGGCATTGTCAACGAGGCTTCATAACAACAGCTGCGGGTCGTTTTCCGCTGAGCATTGTTCTGCTTGATAGGTCACGCATCCCTTAGCAGTAGAGAAAAAAGAGAGAGAGAAGAAAAAAAAAAGAGAAAAATGACTGAAGAAAGAGAAAAACAAACAAACACACAAACAAGGAACGAAAAAAGGAGGACAATACAAAATGCAGATTCTTGCCGCATTGCTTGTGAACAATAGAGAGAGGCAAGAGTTGGGGTGTGGGGATGGGGTGGGGGAGGGGAGTATAAAACGATACGAGAGGGAACAGATTTGGCATGATAACCGGCGGAGCTAAAGGACGACAAATGCCGTCCACATGTGACGAGAAGTGAATGCCATCGAGCTTTCGCGCAGGTCAGGAAATAAAGCGCTGACGCAGCAGTGCATAATAATAAAATCACGTGTTCGACTTGAGATCATGCTCGTGAATAGGGTCGTCTTCGGGTGGCGGCGAATGAGCGCAAATAGATAAAGCGGTTTCCGCGTAGTGTGAGTCACAGGCTGCAAAAATTGAGAGAGAGAGAGAGAGAGAGAGAGAGTCAAACGGTTGATGGGATTCGTTTCGATGTTCAGTTTTTGTTCGCTCTTTTTTTTTTTTTTTTTTTAAATTACCGTTTACAGTCCGCAACAAAAAACGATGTTCAAGTGATTCATCCTAACAGCAAAATTATGACTTTTTCAGGGACTGTGTTTGCTATACAATTTTCAACGTTAAAGGCAGTTAAATCTGCAATATAAGCTTACATACAAGTGTGAAATTTAAGAGAAATGTCGCAGTGAAGAAACTAAAGAACAGATTAGCTCTTTGATGGGGTAATAACGACTGATGGAGAGTTTTGAAATCGTAAGCATTAATGAATCCGTTTTTTTGGAAATAATTTGGTTTAAGGGATCGAAGCTGAAACCTACGAACGGCATCCACGAGTGATTACAATCTTAGATTTGTATTTCGTTCGAGTTCTGATTTCATATTTTTGAAAGCGATAAGTGAAGAACTCGTTTATAAGTTGTCCTTTTGGTTTAACAGAACTGATTTGTAAACTAAGCGGGATATTTTTCAGGGTTATCTCGGTATTTCAAGAAAGTGTTCATATTTGCGGTTTGTGTGTGTGTGTGTGTGTGTGTGTGTGTGTGTGTGTGTGTGTGTGTGTGTGTGTGTGTGTGTTTTGTTTTTGTGTGTGTTATTCTCCTGTTTTCAAAGAACTTCACAGGATATTCTGGCTTTATCAGTTAAAAAATTGCTTAGTAAGGAAGTATTTGTTGATATTGCTTGAGCTTGAAAACTATTTACATGGCTTAATGATTATGCGATGATGCACGGCGGCTATATCTTCGTCATGTTCGCACATGGCGTAGTCTCGTGTAAATACATTTTGTAACTCTGCCAAAGTATGAAAAATTGAATGTCTTCCATGTGACAACTGTTACATTCACTGCGGTGCAAGAATGCGATTTACTATTTGTTTGTTTCTTTCTCTTTCTCTCTTTCATATACAACTTGTGACTCGGCCAAGGTATGAAATACGGAATGTCTTCCATATGACAACCGTTACGTTTATTGCAGTGCAAGAGTAAAGGGGAAATACAGTTTGCCATCTCTCTCTCGCTCTGATTATAAACATCTTCACATTCTTCCATTCAGCCAGAGACTCAAATACAACAAAGGGCTAATGATGCACAAGATTCTGACCGGGAATGCTCCAACAACTTTAATGAGACGATTCTCAAAAGTCTCGTCGAGAAACTCCCACAAACTCCATATCCCAATCCCCAGAATTGACCTATTTAAATCAAGTCTAACGTACTCGGGAACTCTTTGTGGAACTCCCTTCCAGAATCCATCAAACAAATCCATTGTACCACAACTTTCAAAAACACTTACCTTACCCATCTTCTGCGGTAAAAAAAAAACAACAACAACAAAACAAACAAAAAAACATAAGTAATACCAACAAGTGATCTCAAAAGCATAAATCATCCCCTTTTCATGTACTTAACCAATATGTCTTTTCTATTTTTTTCTTCTTTTTATCATGTATCAAGTATTTTTATATATATGTATACGTGTATGTATGTGTATGTGTATGTATATATATGTATATATATATACATTATTATATATATATATATATAATATATATCACCAATGTGTGTGTATGTATGTAGTATGTTTGTATGTATGTATGTATGTGTGTGTATGTGTGTATATGTATGTGTACGTGTGCGCATGTATATGTATGTGCGTGTGTATGTGTGTGTGTGTATGTATGTATATGTATATATATAATATATATATGTATATATGTATATGCATGTATGTGTATGTGTGTGTGGGTATATATATGTGTGCATATGGATATAATCTTATGAAAAATGATTATATGTTGTGCCCTTTTTTCACTCTCTCTCTCTCTCTCTCTCACTGTCTCTGTCTCTCTCTCTCTCTCTCTCTCTGTCTCTCTCTCTCTCTCCCTCTCTCTTTTTCTCTCTCTGTCTGTGCGTGCGTGCGTGTGTATGTTCCGAATTCCGTACATACTTTGTCATATTCTTTTTTACTGTCTGATTTTATACATGCTAATTGTTGTACGTTTTAGTACATTTCCATTCCAAATCGTTACATTTCATGCTGTTCCCCCTCTCCCTTCCATCCTCTCTCTCTCTCTCTCTCTCTCTCTCTCTCTCTCTCTTTTTTTTTTTTTTTTTTTTTCCTCCCCTCCCCCCTCCCCCAATTTCATCTCACTTTGCTTAATACCTTCTACGTATTTTCATGCCTTGCGAAAAATGATTACATGTTGTGCCTTGCTCTGCCTCTCTCTCTCCTCTCTCTCTCTCTCTCTCTCTCTCTCTCTCTCTCTCTCTCTCTCTCTCTGCGTGCGAGCGTGCGTGTATGTGTGTGTTCAAAAATATGTACGCACTTTGTCATATTCGCTTCACTGTCTGTTTTCATACATGCCAATCTTGTACGTTGTAGTACATTTACATATGTTCCCCCAGCCCACCTCACTCCCTACCCCCACTCTCTCCTTCCTCTTCATTATTGTTATTCTCATTTTTATTTTTATTTTATTCTTTTATTATTATTTTGTTTGTTTTGTTTATTATTATTCTTATTTTTTGTTTTGTTTTCATTTCTCTTCTATTTTCATTTGATGTTCCTCTATGATTACATGACCGCTTTGCTTGCTTCTTTGCTTTCTTACATTAATTGATTTCACTGCATGTTGTAGTCCCTACTCAGGGCGAGGACTGGATGTAAAAAAGCACGTCAGTGCTTATCTATTATCCTCGTAAATAAAGAATTTTGTCTTGTCTTGTCTTGTCTTCTCTCTCTCTCTCTCTCTCTCTCTCTCTCTCTCTCTCTCTCTCTCTCTCTCTCTCTCTCAGTCAGTCTGTCTGTCTGTCTAGCTATCTGTCTGTCTGTCCGTCTCTCTGTCTGTCTGTCTGTCTCTGTCTCTGTCTCTCTCTCTCTCTCTCTCTCTCTCTCTCTCTCGTCAATCTGATATTTCCTGTCTGCTGCCCTGCCTGTCTGTCTGTCCCTTCTTTTTCTGTTTATTTTTTTCCATTTCGCTTCCTCTTTCGCATTCTTTCCTTAGTTCTTTTGTATCTTTCTTGTTCTCTAACATTCTTTATTTCTTTCCTTTTTCTTTGTATTTTTGTTGTCATGTTTTTTCTGATTTAAATTCATTTGCTTTTTAAGCATACATTTTTTCATTAGCTTGTTTGCTGTGTGCATTGCTAGCACTGTGCAGATTTGTATAATTCGATGCCGAACAAATGTTGTATAGTTTGCTATCAGGGCACACAACTTTAAACCAATGCTACCCATCAGCTAGTACGTGCATGAATTGCACGATAGAGGCTTCCTACTCTGTCAATGGTTAAAAGAAAAGAGTTTGAACAGCATTGGTTCTTGTATAGAAGTCTGTTGATTGAACTTGAGCAAAATGTGGACACGTACATACAAACGGGGCACATGCCCAGTGTTCTGTCTATGTAAGATTCATCCTCAGCCCGTTCTTTCGACTTTTAAAAAAATCGAAACGGGAGACTGTTTAACAAGAATGTACAACATGCGTGTGCATATATCTTTGTATGCAGACATATATATATATATAGGTATGGGTAGATGGATGGATAGATATGTGTATGAGTGGATTTGTGTGCGTGTGTATGTGTGTGTGTGTGTGTGTGTGTGTGTTTGTGCGTGCGTGCGTGCGTGCGTGCGTGCGTGCGTGCGTGCGTGCGTGTGTGTGCGTGTGTGTGTGTATGTGTGTGTGTGATCACTATGTTGATGTTGCATTTGATATTACAGCTGTTGTGAATTGCAAGATCCTTCTCTTAAAAAAAAAAAAAAAGAAACTTCGCCGCAAGGTGAAAAATAAAATATATTAAAATAACATAAAATTGGAATGAAATAAGTAAACGATAAAATGAAATAGAACGAAATGAAATGAAATAAAACGAAATAAAAGTTGAATAAGATCAAATGAAATGAAATCAATGTAAAGTGAAACAAGATAAACAATAATAAAACAAGATGAAATGAAAGCACGCAGACCAAACCTCTCTTCCTTTCCATCTCCCCACCTCCCTCCCTCTCCCCTCCTCCTTCCTTCTCCTCCCTACCCGCAAGGCAGGGGTCCAAGGCTGCTGGTACACCCTTCAACCGACGTGCGTACAGTGACAACAACTGAGGACATGTGCAAACACGAAGCACGAATCAGCCTGTCCTTCTGATCCCCCTAGTGAATAAAGATGTGGCGTGCTTGTGAGGGCCCGCTTCTTCTGCGGTTATTGCAGTTTACGTATGTCGTGTAAAGGGTCTGGGAGTGGGCTTGGCGCCCCGCTCCCGTAACATTTCTTACTTCTTTCACTTAGTTAGTCAGTTAGTGGGTTGGTTAGTTGGTTGGTTGATTGGTTGGTTGAATAGTTTCTTAGTTATTTAGATAGTTAATTAATTAGTTAGTTTGTCTGTTTATTTGTTTGCTCGTTCGATCGTTCGTTTGTTCGTTGGTTGGTTGGTTGGTTGGTTGGTTGGTTGGTTGGTTAGTTTGTTACTTCGTTCGTCGCTTCGTTCGTTAGTTCGCTCCTTTGGTTGGTTGGTTGGTTAGTTAATTTGTTAGTTCTTTCGTCGCTTCGTTCGTTAGTCCGCTCCTTCGCTCGTTCGTTTGCTCGTTCGTTCGTTCGTTCGTGAGTGACTGACTGATTTACTTACATACTTACTTAGCTGGTTAGATGACGTACTGCACAGTGGGAGCCACTGTTAAGGCACAGGGCATGATCTTCACCCGTTGTGTCATCTGCTACTGGTTGCACTCTGCGTTGCCCTTCTGTCCACAGACATTCTGAGCCCGTCAGCAGTTTTGAAAAAAAAAAGGTCATCCAGTTAGTGGCGGGGTCAAGGGTCAAAGAATCTGTGTAGTGTTACAGCGACCAGTTGGATGCTGTCTGTACAGTAACGCTGCGAACAGATTGTGCAACAGGTGAAAAACGGTCTTATCGGGCACCAGTCGCGAGGAAGCTTTCGCAATTTGGCGAATCACCTGGCTCAAGACATGCATGAACTGATGTAAATAACAGAGATAGAGACACAGATGAAAAACACATTCGTTGTTCTTACAGCCTTGTCTCTTGTTCAGCTTCTCTCTTGACAATCCCATACAGTGACAAATAAGATAAGCGCTGTCTCTTGGCGATATAGATCACACAGGAAATCTCGTTTGATTACGTACTCCCGTTACTTTCTTCTCTTTTTTTCGTGCAACATATAATGTGATTGGTGCGTGAAGCGACTGGTATTCTTACTGTGTTTCCGAGAGGTGCCGGAGGTTAAAAGGAAAAGGTGCGAGTTACAATAAAAGCTTCGAAATCAATGTGATCTCTTTCTTTCTTTCTTTCTTTCTGTCTTCCTGTTTTTCTTTCTTTCTTTTCTATTTTTTTTTTTTTATCTTTGTCTTGTTCTTTTTCTGTCTTCAGTTCTTTCTGTCTGTTTATTTGTCTTTGTTTCTTTCTTCTCTCTTTCCATTCTTTTCTTTTCTTTCTTTCTTCCTGTCTGTGTGTCTGTCAGTCTTGCTTTTTTCACTCTTTGTTTCTTTCGTTACTTTGTTTGTTCCTTCTTTCTTTCTTTCTTACATCATTTCATTGCCATAAAAATCCCTTTGTTTACTAACATATTTATTAGATTATTGGACTGATTTCAGTTTCATTTTAACCATAGCACAGGCGACTGCATGAGGCGCTATAGAAACGAGTCCTGTCCTAAAACACACACACACACACACACACACACACACACACACACACACACACACACACACACACACACACACAGTGGGCTGTCTACTCAATCTGTCTCAATTAATAACAAGGAAGCTTAGCTGTTCAGTTCAGTTCAGGTCAGTGGTTTATTTAAGGTCTTTTCATCGCCAGATATTAGACACTAATTTTTAAAAAAACGAAAAAAATAACGAAAAAGAAAGAAAGAAAACAGCTCCACACTTAACTTATTATCCACGTTAGTACTTTCAATCACACATCTGATATATGCATATTTACATAAGTGAAATACCCTAGTGGTACACAAAATTGTTGATCTTTATATATAAAAATTTTGCAACCTTTGACTGCGAAATACCCATGGCAATTTCAGCAACATATGAACCAAATAAGACAGTACTGACATTATTAAAGTTAGTCATCTCAATACTTCTCTCCTGATAAAGCGAGGTGAACACTGAGCATTCAAACAAGAGATGATGTACAGAAATGTTTTCTCTGCAGACATAAGTAATACCATGAGAATATTTAGTCTTCCAAGTATTCAGCCTTGATTCATGAATCAATCTAATAATGTGCCTTGGGCACGATTTCAAACTAGCCATTTTTGTAACTTAAATTCTGCTTATGTATATATTTTTCCATAATTTGGATTAATTCACAAGAGGATAAATCTAAGGGATTGTTTAAAATAAATTTTCAGCGTTTCTGTTTGCTCCTTCTTTTGCAAGACTGTCTGCTATTTCATTCCACTTTGTACCACAGTGAGACAGGATCCAACAAAAATCAGCTCTTATGCCTAAAGTTATGAAACAATGCAGTAGATGTTTTATTTCAAAAAGCTAATCTTTTCTAGGTTTGCAGTCCCAACGTTCTAGTGATTGTAAAACAGATTTGGAATCAGCTTAGCTGTCAAGAGAGATAAAAAAAAAACAAAAAAAAAAACATGCGGTTCAGAGGATGCGAGCCATTTCGCTTGATTCAGTCTGTTTCCCACATTGCTGAAAAAAGAGCAAAAATGATAATAATAATGATAATGATGATAGTAATAATAATGGTAATAAGATTGATAATAATGATAATAATAATAATAATAATAATAATAATTAATAAAAGACCATATTAGTGTAGCAAAAAATAAATGAGAAATACCATATTAGTAAACAGAATTACAAACAGGACAGCTAGTTCTTATTCAGGTGATCAAAACTCTCACCACGTAGTCTTCTTATAGCAACAAGAAGAACAATTTAATTCATGGTCTTTAAAGCCAAGTCGACCGTAGGGAGGGGGTGGTGGTGAGAGCGAGGGGGATATCAGGACTGTCACATCGCTAAAATCGGTTCCATACTTGTTTGTGAGTATGTTTGTTTTTAAACGGGCATCAACAAACCAGTTTCTTCCAAACAATACTCAAACCATCTTAAAACTGGATCTACATTATACATACACAAAAAATGACATGTGAAATACTTCACTCTGATAGAAAAAAAAATGGCATCCCGTGGACCATCCCTGAACAAGGTGCTCATAGAATCTTCTGTGGCGTGTTTGTGGAGTGTCCTGTAAATCCCTGCACTCCATGAACACATGCCTTTTAGTAAGTGGCTCATCATACGATATGCACCAGGAAACCGCCCTACCTGTCAGAGCATACGTGTGGGTGAGTGTCCCGTATGCAATCTAGCACAACACTTTTTTTCTTTGCAGCCACCAGTAGCAGATGGTAGGAACTCCTTCAGGTTTTGACGAATCTATAAAAGTTAATAATCCATTTATGTGTGCCAGTCCTCATGCCTGAGGTTTTTGACACAACTATGAACTTTGGGTGTGAGACCTATGTAGGTCATAGATGATCCAGACTTTTTTTTTTAATTTGTGGGCATTCTTGACAAGATCATCAACCATCTCATCGCTTAAAATGCCGACATGACTGGAAACCCTAGCCAGAACGGTATTATAACCATTAGATTTCAAAGAGATATACACTTTAAAAAATCATGAGTTGGCGGCGGTTAAGGTTACAGCTAGTTAGAGCCTCCAGAGCAGAAAGGAAGTAAGAGAGAATGGAAAAGTCTGTATGTTTGGACTGACAGATCATTTTGAGTGCCAGCAATGTAGAAAGAAAGTCAGAGAGAATGGGAAAGTGCATGTTTGGACTGACAGGTCATTTTGAGTGCCAGCAATGTAGAAAGAAAGTCAGAGAGAATGGGAAAGTGCATGTTTGGACTGACAGGTCATTTTGAGTGCCAGCAATGTAGAGGAAGTCAGAGGAAGATTGGGAAAAGTGCATGTTTGGACTGAGGGTAAATTTTGAGTGCCAGCAATGTAGAAAGTCAGAGAGAAGGAAAAGTGCATGTTGGACTGAAGGTACGTTTTGATGCCAGCAATGTAGAAGAACTCCAAGAGAATGGGAGAAGTCTGGCATGATTTGGATGACAGGACATTTTGAGTGCAGCAAGTAGAAAGAAAGGTGAGAGAATGGGGAAAGTCTGTATGTTTGGACTGACAGATCATTTTGAGTGCCAGCAATGTAGAAAGAAAGTCAGAGAGAATGGAAAAGTCTGTATGTTTGGACTGACAGGTCATTTTGAGTGCCAGCAATGTAGAAAGAAAGTCAGAGAGAATGGGAAAGTGCATGTTTGGACTGACAGGTCATTTTGAGTGCCAGCAATGTAGAAAGAAAGTCAGAGAGAATGGGAAAGTGCATGTTTGGACTGACAGGTCATTTTGAGTGCCAGCAATGTAGAAAGTCAGAGAGAATGGGAAAGTCTGTATGTTTGGACTGACAGGTCATTTTGAGTGCCAGCAATGTAGAAAGTCAGAGAGAATGGGAAAGTCTGTATGTTTGGACTGACAGATCATTTTGAGTGCCAGCAATGTGGATGGAGCCGTCAGTAGGAAGCTGTTTTGAAAAGGATGGACATCTTTAACACAGTTCGGCAGAGGAAGTGTTGTTTACCAGAGAGCTGATGAAATAAAGTGTAGCAAAAGATTAAAACGTGAAGGAGACGTGGCAAAGACGGTGTAATAGAGCAGCATTGTGGAGACTCTCTACAATAAAGGAAGAGAAGGAGGACACAAAGAGAGAAAAGAACAATATTGACGATAACAGAGAAAGATAGAAATAAAAAGAAGGGGTGGGATATGGGGAGTAGAGTAAAATGGAATGAAAACAAAGAGGATGTTACTCGCATGGAATCGTCAGAATTCGGGGATAACTTGCGTTGTTGTCGGTTCTGATAATCTTGTTTACTCGATTTGTCTTCCCTTAACACAAAGTGAAATCTTCATGTTCGTTGTTTGGTTTTATGTGTCTTCGTCTTAATGATGATCTGCCGCCCAGTGCCGAGCGTTTTGCCAGTCCTTCTGCCGGCAGACAATCTGAGAATGTCGGCAGTATTGAGGGGCGGTGATTTACACTTAGAATTTCGGGTTAAAGAACCCATGCGGTGCTGCGGTGATGAACTGCATTTTGCCTCTTGCCTCAATGGTAATGCTTTGAACAGCTGGCGCGGAGCTGCCAGGAATTCAGGAGAGAAAAAAAAGACTCATGTGTGTTATGAAACTGAGAGAGAAGTAGGTCAAGGGTGGAGGCGGTGGTGATGGTGGTAGCGTGTGTGTTTGAACAGTTTCTTTTTTTGTCAGTTCATAACGGACGAGAGCGGAGGAAAGTGTGGGGGAGAAGGGGGCGGGAGAGGGTGTGAGTATGTGAGCCTGTGTGTGTGTGTGTGTGTGTGTGTGTGTGTGTGTGTGTGTGTGTGTGTGTGTGTGTGTGAAAGAGAGAGAGAGAGTGAGTGTGCGCGCTCATAGTTGTGCACGTATGTGTGTGTGTGTGTGTGCGCGCGCGCGCGCGTGAGTATGTTGTGTGTGTGTGTGTGTGTGCGCGCGCGCCTGCACGTGTGCGTGTGTGTATGTATACGTACGTGTAGTTGCTGGTGCGTGTTCTCGTTTCGCACCTCGTAAGACGTGGTTAAAGGCAGAGGATGTTTTGTGTCGAAGTTTCTGGCCTTTTCCAAAGGGGAAATCTGGCAGATCTGTTTCTGTGCTCCAGCTGCAGCCATGCATCCAGTGAGTACCGCTGTACTGTGAAGGTGGCACACTTATGTGCCGGGGCAAGAATCCTGCTGGTTACATCATTTGGCAGAAGGCATTGGACACATCCTTCTGTGCCGGGGCAAGAATCCTGCTGGTTACATCATTTGGCAGAAGGCATTGGACACATCATCCTTCTGTGCCGGGGCAAGAATCCTGCTGGTTACATCATTTGGCAGAAGGCATTGGACACATCCTTCTGTGCCGGGGCAAGAATCCTGCTGGTTACATCATTTGGCAGAAGGCATTGGACACATCATCCTTCTGTGCCGGGGCAAGAATCCTGCTGGTTACATCATTTGGCAGAAGGCATTGGACACATCCTTCTGTGCCGGGGCAAGAATCCTGCTGGTTAGATTATTTGGCAGAAGGCATTGGACACATCATCCTTGATCAGGAATCTGAAGCTTAAAATGAACTGTTTGCGTACTGGAAGGATCTCTGGTCTGGCTTGTGGTTGCATCAGTCATTTGCCTAGCACATAGCTCAAATTGTAATTATTGAGTGAAGGTTGCAATGCAAGCTTCTAATGAACTGGACGCATTTTCTTTCTTTCCTCCTGTCTTTTTCTTTCTTTTTCTTTTCAGGCGAGCAGAGTATATACGGAATAAAATCCCAGACCAGAAGGGACAAGGAGAGAAAAAAGAGCGTTCAACTTGTGCTGTGTGTGTGTGTGTGTGTTTGTGTGTGTGTGTTGTTTCGGTGGTGGTGGTGTGTGTGTGTGTGTGTGTGTGTGTGTGTGTGTGTGTGTGTGTGTGTGTGTGTGCCGAGAGAAGGGGGGTTGGGTGAGGTGGTGGGGGCGAAAATTGAGATTCTTGATTTAAGACACAAAGTGATCCTCCCATATCTTTCCGCTGTTAGTGTTATTGTTGTGTCAGTATCTACAAAGATGTTTAGTTGCAACAGTGACAAAATGCCATCGATTTAAGGGGGGGGGATAAACGTCAAAAGGTAAAAGCGTCTCTCAAACGAGTGAAAAAGAAACACCGTTGAACGTAAGTTAAAGTTTCAAGTCAGTTATGAACCAGTAGCAGGTAACAGGTGTTCGCAAGCAGATGAAAGAAAAAAGAACCTTACTGAAGTATGTACAAGGTATGTGTTTTGTAAGCAACTAAAAGGTAAAATCTATTCTTCAGCAAGTAAAAGGTAAAGGCTGTTCTTCAGCAAGTAAAAGGTAAAGGCTGTTCTTCAGCAAATAAAAGGTAAAAGCCCTTCGAGAAGGACTAAACGGTAAGAGCTGTTCGCTAGAAAATAAAAGATGAAAGCCGCTCGCAAGTGTGTACAAGATAAAGGTTTTGAGTGACAGGTAACAGCTGTTCGAAGCGTATATGGTAAAGACCGTTTGAAGCAAGTAAACCTTTACAATTTTCAAAAAAAAAAAAGGTAGAGGTTTTCGCAAGCAAATGAAGGGTAAAGCCGTCCACAAGCAAGAAAAAACGTGAAAGTCGTTAAGTAAGTAAAAGGTATACCTGCTGTTCGAAAAGACAGACGCCCCAATATTTGCGATGTTCATTTGACCCCGTCAGAGCATCGAGGTCATCCTTCACGCTGCTGCATCTGTCGAGCGCGTTGTTAACATCAGCACTGCGCGCGTCTCACGTGATAACCATGACAGGTATGTGCTGAGTTCACGACCTCCGCAAGAACGTTATTTTTTTTCACCCACGCTTGCGACTTGGTATGGAATGGCTCGCAAGAACGGATCCGTAAGATTTTGATGTGGATCTGAACCAAAGGGTGGATGCAGGACTCGTTCGACAAGAATGTAACTAATTTTGCTCTGAAAACGGACACTGTGAAGACACTGTTTACGAATTGATAACCATCTATAAAGTAGAATGTGTTTTTATGGAATATTAAGACTTCCTTGCAATACAAACATTTACATTTTGATTTTTCGAATATCGTATAAAGAAATGTACGGGGAAGTAACTCTTTGAGTCCGTCTATACCCAAGGCGGAAAAGTACACTCTTTTTCACCTGTGAATAGACTTACTCATAGAAATTCGGGGGGGGGGGGGGGGGGGGGGGGGGGAGGGGGGTGCGAAGCCTATCACTTTTTTTTTCTTCCGTATTACAGTAAACAGACCATTGTTGTCATAACTTCTGATGCAAATCCGAAAAAGAGGGAGGAGGGAGGGCAGGAGGAGGGTCTAGGACCCGTTCGATCTTGGTAGAAGTCAACCTCCTCCCCCCCCCCCCCCCCCCCCCCCCCTTCCCCCATCCTCCCCATGCCCGTATAATTACAAACACTTTGCGCTTCCCGCTTTTTACGACGTAATTACGCCAAGAATATTGAGAAGCGGAGCTCAGCCGGCGGAATGTCGGGTCACAGAAGCCCTGGGCTGGTGCAGCTATAAGCTGAATATTGCCTCACCACAAAAACATGGAACAGAGCACTTGCCAAGAATAATTTAAAAATTTAAAGAAAAAGACTCCCGGCTGTCTGAAGTGGTGCTAAGAGAGGAGACGGACGGGGTGGGGTGGTGGTGGTGGTGGTGGTGGTGGTGGTGGTGGTGTGTGTGTGTGTGTGTGTGTGTGTGTGTGTGTGTGTGTGTGTGTGTGTGTGTGTGTGTTCCCGTTCGTGAGACATGCTGGAAGTTTGAAAGTGTTAGCCGATAGGGACAGGACTGTGATGGGTGTGAGTTCGGGGAAGGGAGTGGGGGGGGGGGGGGGGGGGTCTGCATGTGAGAACATCCACAGCTCTGTAATCTAGCTGGAGCCATGCTTCAAGTAAGCCCCACTCTTTCATGAACAGAATGCCATACATTCTACCAGTTCTGGGAAATGAAGATGCCCACCATTCCACTCACCAGTCAGAGCACATCACTGTTGGCAGTGAATGGAAACATGATGGCTGTACACAAACTTTCCTCTTTGGTCTCCACCCCTTTAAAGGCAAAATTTATGTCGCTTGTATTCAGAAGTAGATCTTAATCGGAAAGGACCCGAATCAGAGACAAAATTTAAACTTCATCTTCGATTTTCATCGATATTGTAGTATGAGTGTTGATATACGTGATTGGCCGATTTATGTAAACTTGGCTACGATTGGTGTGTGATAAGATGTGATTCGCCGGCTGGTGTGTCACAACAGGAATCCTGTTCGTCAGGTTTTGAGGTGAACGCGCTGCAATGACCCTGTGTAAAGACCTTAGGTGTGGTTTTGTAGCTTTCTCAACGGTTTGCTTTTCTCATTTGCTCTCACGTCATTACTTTCACATATAAAGCGCATAATGTCTATGTGTATCTCTGTCCCATCTTTGTTGTTACACAAATCCACGGTTTTCTGGACTTTTCAAAATTTTGCACGATGTTGACTCATTCGCATGCTGAGCGAAGTATACGTGAGTTAGACATTGATATTTGCCGCATGTGTGGTGCTACAGAAAATGAGAGAATATTACTGTAGACTTTCGGAGGACTGCCAAACTTCGAGGCCTTGGAGATTCAACATGTATATCTAAATGTATGTACAAGTATGTAAATTGAGAGCGGAGAGCAAAATGAATGACTATGGTAGAAAACAGCTCCATGTCCCCTCTCGTACCCGCTTTTTAAAAATCTGTTGCTTATCTTTTCATCTGTCTGTTTATTTATGCCAGACAGCCTACCTTTACCGCTTTTGTATCTCCCTCCTCCGGTCTTTCTGTAACTAATATCTTTGGTAATTTGATTTCATTTGGCTACATTTACCTTTCTCTCTCATTTTTTCCTTTTTATAGATTTATTTTTCCTTTCCTTCATACCATAAGAGCAGGACTAAGATCTAAGATTTTTTTTTTTTTTTAAAGGATAACGTTACAGGGAGAAAATATTCCTGATGTTACAAGTTCACTAAGAGAGGAGAATGACGGCTATGGATAGACAGTGAGGATATGAGGATTACGATTCTCTCCCCACCCCACTCACGTATTTATTTGATTATTTCTCACTTCGGTTTTTTTTTTTTTTTTTTTTTAATCACCACTTCTTTGTTGCAATGTTTGCTACAATCCATAGCTTGCTGATACGAGTGTTCAATGATAATCATTAGTAACGCTACTGACTTTGAAAAAGTCATAGACATCATGCGTTTTTATATGTATACATGCATCTTTAGTGCACGTGACTGCCTATGATGGAGAGTCTTTTCCCCTCCCCGTCCCGCGCCGAATAACTGCCTTCCCCCTTCCCTTTTCCCACTTCCTCTAATGTACTGAGCCGGGGGGGGGGGGGGGGGGGGGTACGGGGGGAGGGGTTGTGTGTGGAGTATTTGATTGACCATAGGAGTATGGATGGATCAGCGATTACGAATTTAAATGCTTACATAAACGTCTATTTGTATAAATGTGTCTATATATTTAATTCAGCTGTATGTGAAGGGTTGTCTAGTAGGAGGTAAGAACTTGATCACGTGCAGCTGTAGGTGCGCATGCTTATGTGCACACAGCTTCTCCATTTCCCCCTTTTTTTTCCTCATGTGTGTGTTAAGGGGATTTTATATGCATATTTAATCCTTATATTGCAACCATGTCAGAGACAACAAGAGACACGGAAACGCGATGAATGAAAGATATGGTAGCGAGAATGGTAAGAATGATCGAGTGAGAAGATTGGAAAAAAATTATCAGTTTTGTTTCGCTTTGTTTTAATGATAGAATGCAGAATATTGATGATTATAGTGTACTTTCTGTAGGTGGCATGTTAAAGTACAATCTTTACTATCCACCACTGTAAATATGAAATGACTAGAATCACAGTTGTATCTCTATGAACTGTCAAGGTTTGGGGGACTTTAAAAAAAGAAGAGACGTCTTCCATTATCTAAGACAAAGAAATTATAATGTATACTTCATACAAGATACACATTTTGATCCAAAACTTGATAAATACTACTATGCAGAGTGGGGGTTTACTTCCTTCTTTTGTTCAAATACTACTAATTCAAGAGGTGTGGCAATACTTTTTAATAACAATTTTGAATTTAGAATAAATGGTGCATATAGCGATAACGCAGGAAATTTTCTAATGCTACAAGTGCATACACTGGACTTAGATTTTGTCTTGGTGACAATATATGGACCTAATAGGGATAATCCTGATTTCTATGAACTAGCAAATAAGAAAATAAAAGAATTAAACCGTGCTAATCTTATTATTGCAGGAGACTGGAATTTAGTATTAAACCCAAACTTAGATTACTGTAATTACAAACATGATAATAATGTGAAGGCTAGAGAAAAAGTAGAGGAGATGATAGATGACAATTTCTTGGTAGATATTTGGAGAGAATACAATCCGCACTCACAACGTTTCACTTGGAGAAGAAGTAACCCATTACAGCAGAGCAGATTAGACTTTTTTCTTACTTCTGAGAATGTATGCAATTATATTACCTCCGCAGATATTTTGCCAGGATATCGAACTGATCATTCATTGATAACAATGGAAATGACTTTTGGAGAGAAAAGCAAGAAAAATACATTCTGGAAATTTAACTGTTCATTGTTAAAAGATCAGGAATACAATAACGAAATAAATGGTCTCATAGACATGATAGTTTCACAGTATGCTGCGACCCCGTATGATAGAAATAAACTACCGGAAATACCAACTTCAGATATTCACTTTACTATCTCAGACCAGCTACTCCTTGATGTTTTATTGATGGAAATTAGAAGTAAAACCATCGCTTACTCTACAATGAAAAAGAATGCAAATAAAGAGCTAGAAAACGGTCTAGAGAACGAAACTGAAGAGTTAGAAAAACAACCAATTAAAAACAATCATGTGCTCCAAGAAATAGAAAACAAAAATAGAAAATTAAGAGAAATTAGGCAAAAGAAAATGGAAGGTGTTTTAATACGCTCAAAGGCTAGATGGGTCGCTGAAGGTGAAAAAATAACGAAATATTTTTGTGGGTTAGAAAAAAGAAACTATATAAATAAACAAATGACAAAAATTGTACGAAACGATGGTACCCTTTTAGACAAAACAAGTGATATTGTCTATGAAACAAAATCCTTTTACGAAAAGTTGTATGAAAAAAAAGACATGATCAACTGTGAAATAGAAGAAATGGTACAAAATATACCCACATTGTCGGAAAATGAAGCCAAACGTTTAGAAGGTGAAATAACGCTTGAAGAAGCCACACAGTCTTTGAAAAATATGAATAACGGCAAGAGTCCAGGATCGGATGGGTTTACAGTAGAGTTTTTAAAGTTTTTTTGGCGGAAAAGAATTGGTGAGCTGGTCGTGAGGTCTATAAACGAAGGCTTTATCAAAGGAGAAATGTCTCAAACACAAAAGGAGGGAATCATTATATGTCTCCCAAAAGATGATAAATCGAGAGAATATCTAAAAAACTGGAGGCCAATCTCTCTTTTAAATGTTGTGTACAAAATTGCTACAACATGTATTTCTAGGAAATTAAAGAAGGTTCTCCCAAAGCTTATTAGCGAAGATCAATCAGGATTTATGACTAATAGATATATGGGTAATAATATAAGATTAACATATGATATTATTCATTTTTGCAAAGTACAGAAAACTGCAGGACTATTATTGGGTATAGATTTTGAAAAGGCATTCGACTCTCTTGACTGGGGTTTCATGTTTAAAGTTTTAGACGCATATGGTTTCCATAAAGACATAAAAAGGTGGATCAAAACTTTCTATCACGATATCAAATCAACAGTTCTAGTAAACGGTCAATCGTCTCCATGGTTCGAAATAAAAAGAGGCTGCTGTCAGGGTGACCCGATTTCGCCATATTTATTCATACTCTGTGCTGAAATCTTAGCAATTATGATACGAGAAAACACAAGCATCAAAGGAATTCAAATAGGACAAACAGAACATAAGATATCCCAATTTGCCGATGACACCGAACTATTCCAACACGGAGACAGAGAAACATTTGAATTAACTTTCAAGGTATTAACAGATTTTGGAAACAAATCGGGATTACAACTTAATGTTGGGAAAACGTTTGTTGTTTGGCTCGGCAGAAAGATGAACAGTGACATCAAATTCATGCCACACCTCAAATTTAACTGGAATCCCC
>CM065734.1:63931308-63933808 GCA_033310375.1 Conus canariensis
ATGCCCCATATGTCCTGAGTGCAGGCTGGAGGACGTAATGCAAATAAACATCAATTAGTGATGCAGCTTCCACTGGAGACTGCGTTACCGATATCACTTTAAACAGCTGGGCTTGGAAGAATTGAAAGACTCCTGGTTTTTTGAGGTGGTTTTGCACTCGGGGAAGAAGAGGAAGGGGTGGCGGAAGTATTTACCTGCGCTGTTATTCCCTAAGACAGCGCAGTGCCTACAAGTCGATCGTCACTTAAAACTTGAACAGAGTATGAACACCATCACTGTTAGGAACCAATGATGTTGTTACGGTCATCCCGCACTACTGCTACAGACGGTTGACGTTGACAGCGTTTAGAAAATGGGACTAACGTTTCTGATGGCAACTCGCCGCTTCGTAATTATCAGTCATAATTATCTGGCATTTGTTTGGGACTGTGGCTTATTCGTCTTCAAGTCACTGGTTTCTTAACATTGCCGACATTATCAGTCAGTACTTTGAAACAGTGACTAAATTCCGTGTATTAGTCTCCGCTTCGTAGTCCTGTCATCATAATTCGTCAGTTTCCATCTGCTTAGGGTGAATGAACCCATTTTTGATGTTGCTCTAACGGCACTGCCGGTAATGCTTTAAACAGACGAGCTGGCAAGACGTGGCAAAAGACTCCTAGTTGTTTGAACGGTGGTGCAAAGAGAAAAAGCAGGTTGTTGATATTTGTGGTGATTGTGATTGTGTGTGTGTGTGTGTGTGTGTGTGTGTGTGTTGTGTGTGTGTGTGTGTGTGTGTGTGTTTGTTTGTGTGTGTGTGTGTGTTGTGTGTGTGTGTGTGTGTGTGTGTGTTGTGTGTGTGTGATGAGAGAGAGGAGAGAGGAGAGAGAGAGAGAGAGAGAGAGAGAGAGGAAGAGAGAGAGAGAACGAACGAACGAACGAACGAAATTTTATTTTACCAGGGTAATGAGATAAGCAATACAAATGCTTTTTTCCACCCAGCCCTGGGGCAAAAGAAAGGGAAACAATGTAAAGATCAAATTAATGCATTTAAAGATCAAATTAATGCAAATACACATATAAAAAGAACAAAGTATAACAAGATCTTGTACAGTTCAAAACAAGTTTAGCTATTGTCCATATTATTGACAAACGAATGCAAATAGAAAAGCGCGTGAACATAGCGAACAAGGGGAAGGAAACGGGAAAGGAAAAGGCCAAGGGAGAGAGAGAGAGAGGGAAGCACGCTGGCACGCGTTCTCCTGTCGGAGAGATGTGTTTGAAGTCTGGAATCGTTTAAACTGTGCATGTGCCTGGCGTTCACTGATTGAGGAAACCAGAGGATGTCTAATCCAGCTGCAGCCATGCTTCATGCTCTTGCCAGTTTGGTTAGGGGAGGTGCCACGCTCTGTGCCTGGTCTGTGCCACAAGATGAATCCTCTACAGACATCTCTCTCTCTCTCTCTCTCTCTCTCTCTCTCTCTCTCTCTCTCTCTCTCTCTCTCTCTCTCTCTCTCTCTCTCTCTCTCAAGTGCACATACTGGACACATGTTTGATCTTGAGAGGTTGTCACCACAATGGACAGTGTAAAGAGATGTCACGAGTGAATCATGCGGCCTTCTCAGTATGTTCCTCAGTTTATGACTGCCCACCTTGAGCCCTTCCCACATTTCAATTGACAAGCTGCACACTGTACAGACAAACATTTGAGTTGTAGCTCGTACTCAAAGATATCGGACAGCTAGGTAGAGTATCACCAGTCCAGTGCATCACTGTAACTGAACTTCTTTAAAAGAAAGGCTTTATGCTACAATGTTGCCACTTCCGAGCTAGAGAGAGGAAGGGGTATGATGTCCAAAATGTTATTAAGCTGTATAAACGGTAGTGCGCTAGCTAACGGAAAAAAAAGTTGGGGGATGTGAATGGCCATGGAGGGAAGAAGGGAAAGGGATGAGTGCCTGCATGTAAGAAAGCAACTGGGCAAGATCTCTGGTCCAGCAGGAGCCATGCCTGAGGCCCAGTACGTGGTGGAGCCAGGTGCTACACTTTCTGCAGGTTCAGGGGCTGGAGTCATGCCTAGAGGCCCAGTACGTGGTGGAGCCAGGTGCTACACTTTCTGCAGGTTCAGGGCTGGAGTCATGCCTAGAGGCCCAGTACGTGGTGGAGCCAGGTGCTACACTTTCTGCAGGTTCAGGGGCTGGAGTCATGCCTAGAGGCCCAGTACGTGGTGGAGCCAGGTGCTACACTTTCTGCAGGTTCAGGGGCAGGAGTCATGCCCAGAGGCCCAGTACGTGGTGGAGCCAGGTGCTGCACTTTCTGCAGGTTCAGTGCCCCGGCAGGACTCCCGCCCGTTAAGTTTTGGGGGGGAACTCACTGAAAAGATCTTTGATCTTGTGAGTTAATCTTTCAAAGGGAACACCAGTGTGCAGATCTTTGGTGTAATTCCATGACTCTCTGATCGTCTGCATTAATTAGATGCTCCCGTGTATGTGTGCCTGCATAGGTGCGTACGTGCATCCGT
>CM065734.1:63938808-63946308 GCA_033310375.1 Conus canariensis
TTGTTGACGCTGAAGGCTTTGACTCTGACTGATGACAGTCACTATGAAGTTGTTGACGCTGAAGGCTTTGACTCTGACTGATGACGGTCCCTATTCCCTATGAAATTGTTGACGCTGAAGGCTCTGACTCTGACTCGCGACGAATATGGATGTGACAAAGAAAATCGAAACTGACGACTGCACCACGGCGGTTGATTTCTTTATGCCTTTGTTTGTTGTTGTTGTTGTTGTTGTCGTTCCTCGGCTAAAAGACTCCAGGGATCATCCTAACAGCCGAAGTACTTGAACACTATGCTACAAATGCATCAGCTGGGGATGAGAACATGACGTGTGTCACCGTTTTTGATTACCCCGCCACGTGGGCAGCCACACTCCGACTTCGGGGGATTTTGGAGACTGATAATTTTATGCTAGAAGCTTGTCACAACTGAAGACAATCCTTGCATAACTATGCAGAGCATAACAACATTTTGATGTAACCTTGGTGTTCTAGCCTATGTCAGTTGGCCTGACACAGCCTTAAACCAAGGCGGTTTGCCTTTGTTTCATTCTTTATTTCTTTTTTTTTTTCAATTCGATTTTTTCCTCTTGTTTTTCCCCCTTTCTCTTTGTATTCCTTTTTTTCTTTTCTTGTTTTCTTTTTCCTCTTTCCTTCACTCTTTCTGTCCTCATTCTTCTCATCCCTCCCCTTCTACCCTCTTTCTGCTGCTGCCGCTGCTCCTCCTCTTCCTCTTCTCTTTTCTTCCTCTTTTTTTTCTTTTTCTTCTTTTCATTCTTTCTCGTTGTCCTTTTTCTTCTTCGTCTAATTTTCCTATCTTCTTGTTCTTCTTCTTGTTCTTCTTCTTGTTCTTCTTGTTCGTGTTCGTGTTCTTCTTCTTCTTTCTTCTTCTTCTTCTTCTTCTTCTTCTTCTTCTTCTTCTTCTTCTTCTTCTTCTTCTTCTTCTTCTTCTTCTTCTTCCACCTGTTCCTTTTCTTTGCACTCCTCCGCCTCTTCCTCAAATTCTTCGTTTTTTATGTTCCGACACTCTGACAGAATATTTACCCAAACAAGCACGCGGTGTACTTGGCACATCCACACGTAGCATAGCATCGATTCAGAGGAGTGAGGAAAAAACAGCACAGACAAGGGAAGCAGGTGTATGAAGGGGTAACAAACGTACAATTAGGAGTCGGAGCAATGGGGAGAGAGAGGGGAACAGAAAAGGAGGGGGACCAGAGAGAGAAGCGGAGGGAGAAAGTGTGTGGCTGGCTGCCGGCTATAATTTTTTTTAAAATGGATAAGAAATAAAAGTCTGGAATGAAGAAGAGAACGAGGGGGAGAGGTGGAATAGAAACAAGAGACAAGTCTGAACATTCCCTGGCGTTTAATTAAACAAGACATTTTAATCAAATTCAGGTAAAAAGAGACAGATGAACACTTTTGTTCTGTTGTATACTAGCATTTTCTGTGTGCTATATATGCTTTGCAAACCGTTTTTCTCTTCTTCTTTCCAAGAAGAAAACCTCATTAAAGACAGGGAGAGGGGGAGGGGGACACGGAAGGTAGAGGTGGGGGGTGGAAGGAAGATGAGGGATGGGAGATACAGGCTGAATGTGAGGGGAGAGGGAAGGTAGAGGTGAGGGGCACAGGGAAGGTAGAGGTGGGGGGCACACGGAAGGTAGAGGTGGGGGGTGGAAGGAAGATGAGGGATGGGAGATACAGGCTGAATGTGAGAGGGAGCAGGAGGTAGTGGGGGCACACGGAAGGTAGAGTGTGGGGGGGGTGGAAGGAAGATGAGGGATGGGAGATACAGGCTGAATGTGAGGGGAGAGGAGGAGGGGCACAGGGAAGGTAGAGGTGGGGGCACAGGGAAGGTAGAGGTGAGGGGTGGAAGGAAGATGAGGATGGGAGGTACAGGCTGAAGTGAGGAGATGGAGGGGGGCACAGGGAAGGTAGAGTGGGGGGCACAGGGAAGGTAGAGGTGAGGGGCACAGGAAGGTAGAGGTGAGGGGTACAGGAAGATGAGGGGATGGGGACAGGCTGAATGTGAGGGGGAGGAGGTGGGACACAGGGAAGGTAAGGAGGTGGGGGGCACACGGGAAGGTAGAGGTGGAGGGGTCAAGGAAGTGAGGTGGGATGGGACATACGGGAAGGTAGAGGGAGGGGCACAGGGAAGGTAGAGGTGGGGGCACAGGGAAGGTAGAGGTGAGGGGTACGGGAAGGTAGAGAGGGAGGGGTACAGGGAAGTGAGGAGGAGGAGGGGGCACAGGGAAGGTAGAGGTGAGGCACAGGGAAGGTAGAGGTGAGGCACAGGGAAGGTAGAGGTGGGGCACAGGGAAGGTAGAGGGAGGGGTCACAGGGAAGTAGGAGAGAGGGAGGGGCACAGGGAAGGTAGAGGTGAGGGGCACAGGGAAGGTAGAGGTGAGGGCACAGGGAAGATAGAGGTGAGGGGCACAGGGAAGGTAGAGGTGAGGGCACAGGGAAGGTAGCAGGTGAGGGGCACAGGGAAGGTAGAGGTGAGGGGCACAGGGAAGGTAGAGGTGAGGGGCACAGGGAAGGTAGAGGTGGGGCACAGGGAAGGTAGAGGTGAGGCACAGGGAAGGTAGAGGTGAGGGGCACAGGGAAGGTAGAGGGTGAGGCACAGGGAAGGTAGAGGGGAGGGGCACAGGGAAGGTAGAGGTGAGGCACAGGGAAGGTAGAGGTGAGGCACAGGGAAGAGTAGAGGTAGAGGGGCACAGGGAAGTAGTAGAGGTGAGGGGCACAGGGAAGTAGAGTGAGCACGGGAAGTAGAGGTGAGGCACAGGGAAGGTAGAGGTGAGGCACAGGGAAGGTAGAGGTGAGGGCACAGGGAAGGTAGAGGTGAGGGGCACAGGGAAGGTAGAGGTGAGGGGCACAGGGAAGGTAGAGGTGGAGGCACAGGGAAGGTAGAGGTGAGGGGCACAGGGAAGGTAGAGGTGAGGGCACAGGGAAGAGAGGTAGAGGTGAGGCACCAGGGAAGGTAGAGGTGAGGGCACAGGGAAGGTAGAGGTGAGGGGCACAGGGAAGGTAGAGGTGAGGCACAGGGAAGGTAGAGGTGAGGGGCACAGGGAAGGTAGAGGTGAGGGCACAGGGAAGGTAGAGGTGAGGGCACAGGGAAGGTAGAGGGGAGGGGCACAGGGAAGGTAGAGGTGGGACAGGAAGGGAGGTGAGGCACAGGGAAGGTAGAGGTGAGGGGCACAGGGAAGGTAGAGGTGAGGGCACAGGGAAGGTAGAGGTGAGGGGCACAGGGAAGGTAGGTGGCACAGGAAGGAGAGTGGGCACAGGGAAGGTAGAGGTGAGGGCACAGGGAAGGTAGAGGGGAGGGGCACAGGGAAGGTAGAGGTGGAGGCACAGGGAAGGTAGAGGGGAGGGCACAGGGAGGTAGAGGGGAGGGGCACAGGGAAGGTAGAGGTGGGGGCACAGGGAAGGTAGAGGTGAGGCACAGGGAAGGTAGAGGATGGGCACAGGGAAGGTAGAGGTGGGGCACAGGGAAGGTAGAGGTGAGGCACAGGGAAGGTGAGTGAGGTACAGGGAGGTAAGGGAGGCACAGGGAAGGTAGAGGTGAGGGGCACAGGGAAGGTAGAGGTGGGGACACAGGGAAGGTAGGGTGGGGCACAGGGAAGGTAGAGGTGAGGCACAGGGAAGGTAGAGGTGAGGCACAGGGAAGGTAGAGGTGAGGGGTACAGGGAAGGTAGAGGTGAGGCACAGGGAAGGTAGAGGGGAGGGGCACAGGGAAGGTAGAGGTGAGGCACAGGGAAGGTAGAGGGGAGGGTCACAGGGAAGGTAGAGGTGAGGCACAGGGAAGGTAGAGGTGGGGCACAGGGAAGGTAGAGGTGAGGCACAGGGAAGGTAGAGGGGAGGGGCACAGGGAAGGTAGAGGTGAGGCACAGGGAAGGTAGAGGGGGGCACAGGGAAGGTAGAGGTGGGGCACAGGGAAGGTAGAGGTGGGAGACACAGGGAAGGTAGAGGTGGGAGACACAGGGAAGGTAGAGGTGGGAGACACAGGGAAGGTAGAGGTGAGGGGCACAGGGAAGGTAGATGTGAGGGGCACAGGGAAGGTAGAGGGGAGGGGCACAGGGAAGGTAGATGTGAGGGGCACAGGGAAGGTAGATGTGAGGGGCACAGGGAAGGTAGAGGTGAGGGGCACAGGGAAGGTAGAGGTGAGGAGGCACAGGGAAGGTAGAGGTGGGAGACACAGGGAAGGTAGAGGTGAGGGCACAGGGAAGGTAGAGTGAGGGGCACAGGGAAGGTAGAGGGGAGGGGCACAGGGAAGGTAGAGGGAGGGGCACAGGGAAGGTAGAGGTGAGGGGCACAGGGAAGGTAGAGGTGAGGGGCACAGGGAAGGTAGAGGTGAGGGGCACAGGGAAGGTAGAGGTGAGGGGCACAGGGAAGGTAGAGGGGACGGGCACAGGGAAGGTAGAGGTGAGGGGCACAGGGAAGGTAGAGGTGAGGGGCACAGGGAAGGTAGAGGGGAGGGGCACAGGGAAGGTAGAGGTGAGGGGCACAGGGAAGGTAGAGGTGGGGGGCACAGGGAAGGTAGAGGTGGGGGGTACAGGGAAGGTAGAGGTGGGGGACACAGGGAAGGTAGAGGGAGGGGCACAGGGAAGGTAGAGGTGGGGGGCACAGGGAAGGTAGAGGTGAGGGGCACAGGGAAGGTAGAGGGGAGGGGCACAGGGAAGGTGGAGGGGGAGGGGCACAGGGAAGGTAGAGGGGGAGGGGCACAGGGAAGGTAAGGTGGGGGGACACAGGGAAGGTAAGGTGGGGGGCACACGGAAGGTAGAGGGGAGGGGCACAGGGAAGGTGGAGGTGAGGGGATGGAAGAAAGATGAGGGATATGAGATACAGGCTGAATGGGAGGGGAGAGGAGGGGGGCACAGGGAAGGTAGAGGTGGGGGGATGGAAGGAAGATGAGGGATATGAGATACAGGCTGAATGGGAGGGGAGAGGTTGGAGCTTTTTTTCTGACAGACCAGCGCGAAAGGCACTGTTCTTTGTTCATGACTGAATACACAGATTGAATACTAATACAGAATCGACCTGGAGGACTGAACTTTAACGACAGGCGTGAACACAGACATCTGTCCTTTTGCTGTCACATCACTGAACTGTTGTACACTGACATCGGAATAGCCACTTCAAGGTGCTTTACCATCATCAGAATACTCTTAACACTCGGATGCGCCGTAGAGAGATTCACCAAATGGTTTGTTACAACGTGTGGTGTTTATTTGTCTTGGTCGTTTCTTCTTCTTCTTCTTCTTCTTCTTCCTCTCTCTCTCCTCTCCTCTCTCTCTCTCTCTCTCTCTCTCTCTCTCTCTCTCTCTCTCTCCTCTCTCTCTCTCTCTCTCCTCTCTCTCTCCGCCACCTCCCCCCAGATGTACGTGAGGCTGGCGACACTGAATGGGCGGCCTCATTTCCCACATCCCCCAGCAGGAGCTAACCGGTACAGTCGCTCGGCAATCGGCGTGCACGGCATCAGTATTAATTAGTCACACCTTTTTCATATGCTGTTGGGTGGGGGTGGGGTGAAAGGGGTGGTGATGTTGGGGGGAGGGTTGGTGGACATGCCGGTTGGTGGTGGCGTCACTGTCGGTACGTTTGCGGCTCTGGCTGTTGTGTAGTGGCCCACTGTAGGCTCGTGCGTTGCAACACGTGCTGATTATCACCACCGTCCCTACTGTTATTATTATTAATGCTACTGATGCAACGTGGTTACTACATGCGCGGCGCGCGCGCGCGCGCGCGCGCGTGTGTGTGTGTGTGTGTGTGTGTGTGTGTGTGTGTGTGTGTGTGTGTGTATGCGTGTGTGTGTGTGTGTGTGTGTGTGTGTGTGTGTGTGTGTGGTGTGTGTGTGTGTGTGTGTGTGTGTGTGTGTGTGTGTGTGTGTGTGTGTGTGTGTGTGTGTGTGTGGATATGCGTATTGTTTACGATTCTGCTTTGTGCTGTTATGGCAGTGTTACACTTTGGTGTGCTTCGATCATAATTATTACAATCATTATTTCATTATTATTGATGCTGCTGACGCCTCGCAATGACGTGTGTGTGTGTGTGTGTGTGTGTGTGTGTGTGTGTGTGTGTGTGTGTGTGTGTGTGTGTGTTGTGCACACGCGCGCATGCGTGCGCGCGCGCGCGCGCGCGTGTATGTGTGTGTGTGTGTCTGTGTGTGTGTGTGTCTGTCTGTGTGTGTGTCTGTCTGTGTGTCTGTGTGCGCGCTTGCTTGCTTGCTTGCTTGCTTACGCGATGGTGAAAATGACGATAGTTGATAAGAGTTACACTTAAAACCCAGACATAAGCATTGTGATTTTCACCGTTGTTTATTTGTTTGTTTGTTTGTGCTTGTTTCGTCTTTGCATCGCCCAGATCGAAACAAACACTTGCTCATAATGGCTCAGAGACAAAACAACTAAAAATGATTACGTTTCATTTAAACTTGCTGTGAATCATACTAGCACCCGGTATGTTTTGACTGTAATGATGCCTGTGCTCTGCGAATAAAGAAACGGAAACAATATAGTCCAAACCATGGTTTACTTTTATTGATCTCCAAGAAGGAATGACAAAACCACGTGATTTTTGTGCCTTAAAAAGGATTGAAAATCATTTTCCAAAGGAATGACAAAACCACGTGATTTTTGTCCCTTAAAAAGGATTGAAAATCATTTTCCAAAGGAATGACAAAACCACGTGATTTTTGTGCCTTCAAATGGACTGAAAATCATTTTCCAAAGGAATGACAAAACCACGTGATTTTTGTGCCTTAAAAAGGATTGAAAATCATTTTCCAAAGGAATGACAAAACCACGTGATTTTTGTCCCTTAAAAAGGATTGAAAATCATTGTCCAAAGGAATGACAAAACCATGTGATTTTTGTGTCTTAAAAAGGATTGAAAATCACTTTCCAAAGGAATGACAAAACCATGTGATTTTTGTGCATTAAAAGGGATTGAAAATAATTTTCCAAAGGAATGACGAAACCATGTGATTTTTGTGCCTTAAAAAGGATTGAAAATCATTTTCCAAAGGAATGACAAAACCACGTAATTTTTGTGCCTTCAAATGGACTGAAAATCATTTTCCAAAGGAATGACAAAACCACGTGATTTTTGTGTCTTAAAAAGGGTTGAAAATCATTGCCCAAAGGAATGACAAAACCACGTGATTTTTGTCCCTTAAAAAGGATTGAAAATTATTGTCCAAAGGAATGACAAAACCACGTGATTTTTGTGTCTTAAAAAGGATTGAAAATCACTTTCCAAAGGAATGACAAAACCATGTGATTTTTGTGCATTAAAAGGGATTGAAAATAATTTTCCAAAGGAATGACAAAACCACGTGATTTTTGTGCCTTAAAAAGGATTGAAAATCATTTTCCAAAGGAATGACAAAACCACGTGATTTTTGTGCCTTCAAATGGACTGAAAATCATTTTCCAAAGGAATGACAAAACCACGTGATTTTTGTGTCTTAAAAAGGATTGAAAATCACTTTCCAAAGGAATGAC
>CM065734.1:63953808-63958808 GCA_033310375.1 Conus canariensis
CAATGGTTGGTAATGTTCATGGAACTAACGCCCCTGCCGATCAGTCATACTGCTTTCCCCAGGGCCACCAATGGTTGGTAATGTTCATGGAACTAACGCCCCCTGCCGATCAGGTCATACTGCTTTCCCCAGGGCCACCAATGGTTGGTAATGTTCATGGAACTAACGCCCCCTGCCGATCAGTCAACTGCTTTCCCCAGGGCCACCAATGGTTGGTAATGTTCATGGAACTAACCCCCCTGCCGATCAGAGTCATACTGCTTTCCCCAGGGCCACCAATGGTTGGTAATGTTCATGGAACTAACGCCCCCTGCCGATCGAGTCATACTGCTTTCCCCAGGGCCACCAATGGTTGGTAATGTTCATGGAACTAACGCCCCCTGCCGATCAGTCATACTGCTTTCCCCAGGGCCACCAATGGTTGGTAATGTTTATGGAACTAACGCCCCCTGCCGATCAGGTCATACTGCTTTCCCCAGGGCCACCAATGGTTGGTAATGTTCATGGAACTAACGCCCCTGCCGATCAGAGGTCATACTGCTTTCCCCAGGGCCACCAATGGTTGGTAATGTTCATGGAACTAACGCCCCCTGCCGATCAGAGTCATACTGCTTTCCCCAGGGCCACCAATGGTTGGTAATGTTCATGGAACTAACGCCCCCTGCCGATCGAGTCATACTGCTTTCCCCAGGGCCACCAATGGTTGGTAATGTTCATGGAACTAACGCCCCCTGCCGATCAGTCATACTGCTTTCCCCAG
Organism: Conus canariensis; assembly: GCA_033310375.1. Lineage (NCBI taxonomy): Eukaryota > Metazoa > Mollusca > Gastropoda > Neogastropoda > Conidae > Conus > Conus canariensis. The sequence continues at coordinate 63,954,569 of CM065734.1, forward strand.
GGCCACCAATGGTTGGTAATGTTCATGGAACTAACGCCCCCTGCCGATCAGTCATACTGCTTTCCCCAGGGCCACCAATGGTTGGTAATGTTCATGGAATAACGCCCCTGCCGATCAGTCATACTGCTTTCCCCAGGGCCACCAATGGTTGGTAATGTTCATGGAACTAACGCCCCCTGCCGATCAGGTCATACTGCTTTCCCCAGGGCCACCAATGGTTGGTAATGTTCATGGAACTAACGCCCCCTGCCGATCAGGTCATACTGCTTTCCCCAGGGCCACCAATGGTTGGTAATGTTCATGGAACTAACGCCCCCTGCCGATCAGGTCATACTGCTTTCCCCAGGGCCACAATGGTTGGTAATGTTCATGGAACTAACGCCCCCTGCCGATCAGTCATACTGCTTTCCCCAGGGCCACCAATGGTTGGTAATGTTCATGGAACTAACGCCCCCTGCCGATCAGTCATACTGCTTTCCCCAGGGCCACCAATGGTTGGTAATGTTCATGGAACTAACGCCCCCTGCCGATCAGTCATACTGCTTTCCCCAGGGCCACCAATGGTTGGTAATGTTCATGGAACTAACGCCCCCTGCCGATCAGTCATACTGCTTTCCCCAGGGTCACGAAGGCAACACCCCTCGCTGCCCCATTGTCTCGGCAGTCAGTTGGCCCTCCATTCTCTGAATGTCTGGGCACCATCTGGGTACCAGTCACTCTTCGAGTATGATTGATCCACGTAGTTCGTTCTGCTTGGTTAGTTTTGCCAATGATTTTTCTTTACAACGTGGTTAAAACTTTTATTGATTGTGTATAATTCACAGTTCTTAGTTGCTGTCAGCACTTATGTGACTGAAAATGGTTAGTTTCAAAACGGAGTGACTGAGGGCGGAGAATGAAGCAAAACTTAGGAAGAGAGGGGGTTAGTTACCGCCAAGGACATTGACAATCCTGTGCTTTGTTTGTCAATGTCCTTGGCGGTAACTAACCCCCTCTCTTTTTAAATTTTGACAATGGTTAGGTTACTGAGCAGTAGAGCTGACCACTCTGACTGTTGACACCTTTTGACCTCCCCTGTTTTCCTCAAACATGGGCTCAACCATTTCTCCAATATTTATCCCATTTTATAAAATGATCGTCATTTTTCAGCAACGTATTTCCTTCAGGTGTTTTCTTCTCGTTTTCCTTTTCTACCCTTCACTGTCCGCTCTGTGCTGCCGTTGGATTCTGTTGTTAAAGCCTCGGTGGTGGGAATACCACACGATTCATGTTTGAAGCCAAGGGAGGACCGAGACCATCAGCTGTGTCCCACTGATGACTCAAACACAGACCATCAGCTGTGTCCCACTGATGACTCAAACACAGACCATCAGCTGTGTCCCACTGATGACTCAAACACAGACCATCAGCTGTGTCCCACTGATGACTCAAACACAGACCATCAGCTGTGTCCCACTGATGACTCAAACACAGACCATCAGCTGTGTCCCACTGATGACTCAAACACAGACCATCAGCTGTGTCCCACTGATGACTCAAACACAGACCATCAGCTGTGTCCCACTGATGACTCAAACAAAGACCATCAGCTGTGTCCCACTGATGACTCAAACACGGCGGACGAAAAGCCTCTGGGCTGGTAACACGGATGGTTCTGTTTTCAGATGCACCATGACGGTGTCCACATGACGCTTGTGAAAGATGTTAGTACCTGTGGTGTAACGCCTCCTGTCTCATTCACGTTGTCTTTCTCTCACAGCTCTCTCAATTCTTTTTTTTTTCTTCGTTTTTCTTTTTCCTCGCCAAGTCATTGCTGTAATGATAGAGAAATTTCTTGGCTCGCACTTGTTCACCCCACTACTTATTTGTTCAGTGTACTGTTTTCTCTGTCTCTCTGTCTCTGTCTCTGTCTGTCTGTCTGTCTGTCTGTCTGTCTGTCTGTCTGTCTGTCTGTCTCTCTCTCTCTCTCTCTCTCTCTCTCTCTCTCTCTGTTTTCAAACCAGTCTCTGATGGTTCCCATATGTTTCTAGTGAAGGGTTTAATAGTAATACTGGGATTAGTTTTAACTTTTTCATTTCACATTTTATTTCTTCTTATTCTCCTCCCTCACACTATTATTGTTACGTTCTTCTTTTTGTTACAATTCCTCATATACAGATTTTTTTCAAACAACAAGCATATTAATTTTCCCCAATATTTCGAACTTAATAGGTCATTTCCAAGGATTTTGTGTTTGCAAACTCCGTGTTTTCATGATGGAAGAACAGTTAGTCAGCATTTGGTTCCCCCACTGCTTATTTGTTCAACGTGAGAGAGAGGAAGAGAGAGAGAGAGAGAGAGAGAGAGAGAAGAGAGAGAGAGAGAGAGAGAGAGAGAGAGAGAGAGAGAGTAGAGTGCTCTGTATTGGCAATAGTAGATTTGCCTAACAAATTGGTTCCAAACGACATGGGTTAGTCGTCGGCTCTTTTCCCTGCTTCATAGTCGCACATCCAGCAAAAACAACAACAACAACAACAACAAAAATCTACCTCACTAATTCAACACAATCTGAACCAAGCAAGGGTGGAGAGGACTTAGAATGGGTGGGCGGGTGGAGGCACGGGGGAAGGGAAGGGGGTGGAGAGGGCGGGAGGAGGTGCAAGAGAGAGAGGAGAGAGAGAGAGCGCAGGGTTGGGATGCTGTGTGGGAGGGGGAGGGGCATGTGTGGAGGAGGAGGAGGGGGGGTGGAGGAGACCTGACTTGCAAACTGGGGTGTTCGGCGTTTGCAGCCGGCGCCTCTCACTGGCTGTTGGGCGGTGCGAGTGCCGGGGTTGGTTGACGACTTGTCTGCCGAGCGGAGAACGAGGGAGCTAGTACAGGAGGCAGGAAGGAGTGCAGGAGACAGACAGACAGTCACAGGGAGAGACACGGTTGGGACACCAACGGAAAGACGAAAGAGAGAGAGGGGAAAAAGAAAGCCTGAACCATGACGGTGAGTACAGTTTGTGACTTTGTCCACTTTCTTCTCCGTCATCTTGGTTGTCTGTCCATCAGACTGATTTTTCCCCATCATGTTCTCATTTAGTTGTGTCCTTTCTCCACTGGTCACGTTCATCGCCGTCGTCGTCTTTTTTTTTTTTCTTTCTTTCTTTTTTTTTTTTTAGACTTTATTGTTCCTCTTCTACTTCTCCGCGTCCTCCTCTCTCTCCTCCTTCTTCTTTACGGATCGAGTTTCCTTCTCTCTTTGATCAGATTCTTTAAAACACACTGATTCATTTAGCAATTATGGTTCACAAGTCTGATCAACATCGCTTTGTTTCATTCTGCTTTTCATCCTTCGTTTTCTTCATTCTGCTTTTCATCCTTCGTTTTCTTCAAGTTCTTTTCCTCTTGCCGTTTGTTTTCCTTCCTCAGTTATGATGGGCTAGACTATGTTAATTTGACAAGAGGAAAACACTTCTTCTTCGTAATAAGAACTGAAACTGTGTCATTACATTTCCTTCCTATCCACAGCTCTCTCTCTCTCTCTCTCTCTCTCTCTCTCTCTCTCTCTCTCTCTCTCTCTCTCTCTCTCTCTCTCTCTCTCTCTCTCTCTCAATTCCAACAGAAATATCGCGTATACCACGAATCATTGACAAACATCACTATGTGTGAACTTATTTGCGAACACGTGTACGCACGGACAGGAAAAAAAACAACAACAAAAAACGAGCGTGCGTGCAAACAGTGACCTCGCCCTCTCTTCTTCTTCCCACACCCAACCCCTGTCTTCCATCTTCTGACAACTGCTGTCACCTTGAAATGCTGAATGTTCCGAGAGCAGCTCCAGTACTCGATCTACATTGATGAAAAATCATCAGAAAAAATGTTACTCGTTCCAGACAAAGTGATACTGTCGTGTTTCATTGTGAGGGAGTGTAAACCGATTAGAAGAGCGGTTTTTAGCTCTTTTTGCAAGACACACCCATTTTGATCGGGCTTTTAGGGTGTCAGTTCTCTTTATCAGATACACTCAGCTTCGTCCTATTATTATGCAGATTTATTGCAGATTCATCCACAGTTTAATAAAGGATAAAGAAATTTGTGACTACAGTTTTCTTCTCCCTCCACATTTCCTTTCCCCCTTTTCCTTCTTGTTGTCCAAAGTGCTTAGCTAGGCCCAATCACGCTCCACCGGCGGTTCCCGGTGTTCAGTTACAGGAAACCTTGCCAAATCGAAGGGCGTTTCCGGCCTTGCTCACTGAGCATGCGCCAGCCGCCG
>CM065734.1:63966308-63973808 GCA_033310375.1 Conus canariensis
TCCCTGCACCGGATTGAACGTCTACAAATTCACTGTTGGAAATATCAGACAACAGTACATGATCTACACCAGTCCCCCCCCCCCCCCCCACCCCTCCCGCCACTTCAGGTTGTTCACCTCCCCTTTCCCGTCACCCTATCCTTTCTTCTTCCCCTCTCTCCCTCTCACCTCTCCCTCCGCCCCAACTCCCTCTCCCCCCCCCCCTCCTCCCCGACCCCACCGTCTTCCTTATGTTTCCGTATATGTGCATGGAACCTTCCCGATGCACCGTGTGATTGGTGCGGAGAAACGCCATGACTCAGCACGTGATCTGTATTAGAGCGCCTTGATGATGCAAATTGGGGTTCTTCGTAGCAACGTAATGAGTCCACATGTTGAGTTGAGGCGGGGTTTTGTGGATTTTTATTGAAACCTGGGCAACGAACCGGCTCGGCGTGGGAACAACGTAATGCTCCCCACGTGTGATTCGAACTGAGTAAGCGTGACTCATTGTTTGGAGAGGATGAATGTTGGCGTTTCCGATAACAGCCTGACTGTGCCGCCTGCCACATCATAGGCTGGTCTGTCTAGAAGCCACGTAAGTGTAGGCGTTGATAGATCAGGGGGCCTTCCATTCTGATAGCAGAAGACATTCCTTGAACAATTACAACTTCTGGGTATGAAACTGATCTTAACAAAGTAACGTAAAGCACACTCTTCTTCTTCTTCTTCTTCTTCTTCTTCTTCTTCTTCTTCTTCTTTCTTCTTCTTCTTCTTCTTCTTCTTCTTCTTCTTCTTCTTCGTCTTCTTCGTCTTCGTCTTCTTCTTCTTCTTCTTCGTCTTCTTCTTCTTCGTTCTTTTTCTTCTTCTTCTTCTTTCTTCTTCTTCTTCTTCTTCTTCTTCTTCTTCTTCTTCGTCTTCTTCTTCTTCTTCTTCTTCTTCTTCGTCTTCTTCTTCTCACCACCACCACCACACCGCCATTACTACGACTACTATTGCTTCAACTGCTTCTGCTGCTGCTGCCACTGCTCCTGTTGCTGCTGCTGTTGCTGCTGGTATTACTACGGCTACTACTACTATTTCCACTACTATCATTGCAACTGCTGCTGCTGCGGCTACTACTTCTACCATCACTACCATCACCACCACCACACCACCAATACTATTACTACTACTACGACTACGACTACTTCTGCTCCTACCTTCACCACCACTACCATCACCACCACCACACCACCAATACTATTACTACTACTACGACTACGACTACTTCTGCTCCTACCTTCACCACCACTACCATCACCACCACCACACCACCACAATTATAACTACCACACAGCAGCAGTTAAAACCGTAATAAGAATATACTAATGCTGGTACCACTACTTCGAAGCTAATGATGGTGGCAGAGAATTCACTGATGATCGTGCGCGTTCTGTGGATGCGTTTAGGTTGGGAGTGAGAAAGGGGAAGGGGCAAGATGGGGACAGGAACGGGGATGGGGGGGGGGGGGGGAGGGGGCTAATAATCATCCAAGGCTGCCCAGAAACCTCGGCAGCAGGATATCCTGTGATCTCTAAGGGCTGACTTCAAGCCTCCCGTCAGATGGTTTGTGTGAACTTGGCTGAAGGGGAGCGAGTCTCTTCGTCTCCCATTGGTCCACCTCAAGTGCTAAACGGCCTGCCTCCTGCCCTGATCCACTGTCGGTCGGGTTGTTGGGTGTAACCTTTCTACGGGGGGTGCTGCAGCAAGTATGGGTGTACATGTTATCAACCAAGGTGTCGGCACCTCGCTTCTCCTAGTGCTGTGTGTGTGTGTGTGTGTGTGTGTGTGTGTGTGTGTGTGTGTGTGTGTGTGTGTGTGTGTGTGTAAGGCCTTTTTTTTGTTGAGGTGTTTTCTTCTTCTTCTTTCTTCTCTCTCTTTCTTCTTCTTCTTTCTTCTTCTTCTTCTTCTTCTTCTTCTTCGACGTCGTCGTCGTCTCATCGTCTTCTTTTCTTCTTCTTCTCATCTCTTCTTTCAGCTTCTTTCCTCTTATTTCTTCTTCCTTCTCTCTTCTTTTTCCTCTTCCTTTTTCTTCTTCTTCTTCTTCTCTTAATTTTCTTTCCTTTTCTTCTCTTTCTTTCTCTCCTCTCCTTCTTCTTCTTCTTCTTCTTCTTCTTCTTCTTCTTCTTCTTCTTCTTCTTCTTCTTCTCTTCTTCTTCTTCTTCTTCTTCTTCTTCTTCTTCTTCTTCTTCTCTTCTTCTTCTTCTTCTCCTTCTTCTTCTTCTTCTTTCTTCTTTTTCTTCTTCTTCCTCTTCTTGTTCGTCTTTTTCTTCTTCTGTCTGCCGTTCAATGTGGGGTTTCAGAGAGAAGCACAATGGAAGCGGATCCAGTTTTCCTTTTGTACAGACCTTGAACTGTCTGCTTTGGTCTCCCCATTACACACAGCTTACCCGTTGTGTAAGACACTGCAACAGGTATCTCTCCAAACAGTCTTACCTTGTATAGTCCATTCACGGACACCTGCTTCTCTCTTTTTCTGATTTCTCTCTAAAAAGTGAGTGGGTGGGTGCTTGTGTGTGTGTGTGTGTGTGTGTGTGTGTGTGTGTGTGTGTGTGTGTAGACTGAAAGTAGCAGGTGAGGGCATGAGCACTGGTGTGTCCGCTGGGAAGATCGGGGTGGGAGGAGGAGAAGGGGTGAGGATGAAGAGCGTGGTGGAGGGGGGGGGAGAGGCTTACACGTTGGTGTTTCAAGTTGTCCGATGGGTCTGTGTGCGGCTCGGTGGGTGGGGATTCTCTGATTCACCGAATGCTGTAAACTTTCCTTCCACTGGTACCGGAGAGCTAAACACACTGCAAGAAACGTGCGCGCGCGTGTGTGTATGTGTGTGTGTGTGTGTGTGTGTGTGTGTGTGTGTGTGTGTGTGTGTGTGTGTGTGTGTGGTGTTGTGGTGTGTGTGTGTGTGTGTGTGTGTGTGTGTGTGCGCGCGCGCGCGCGCGCGCGTTTGTTGTGGTGTGTGTGTGTGTGTGTGTGTGTGTGTGTTGTGTTGTGTGTATGTGTGTGTGTGTGTGTGTGTGTGTGTGTGTGTGTGTGTGTGTGTGTGTGTGTGTGTGTGTTACAGAAGGTTTGAGTCGGTTGGGGGATGACTGTACATGTTAGTGTGTCTGTGGATATGAAGAGCGTGATGTTAAGTTTGTTCAGCTGCGCCTCTCATTAGGGAGCGGTGGTCCGTACAAAAAGCAACTATGCATAGATTCAGTCTGCACCTACAACGCCTCCTCTCTCTCTCTCTCTCTCTCTCTCTCTCTCTCTCTCTCTCTCTCTCTCTCTCTCTCTCTCCAGCTTATTTTTCATAGTCTGCTCTGTTAGGAGATTGTAAAACATATTTTGTTTCTTCAGCTGTAGGCCAGAGCCCTGTGTATTGAAGGTTCTTAGTGGAACAGATGTGGTGTCGCCTGTATGGACTGGTTCACACACAGGGAGGCCTCGTTGGTGAACTTGAAAGTGAACGTGAGGAGACAAGCAGAATTTTTTTGTTGGAAAAGGTCTCACTGCGGAATATAACTATGCAGCTATCTTAGATCGAGCACATTTGCGGGAGGAACTTTCACTGTCAATTCATGTTGACTCACACATTTACACACACACACACACACACACACACACACACACACACACAACACACACACATGTCATACAACACACACAAAACACACACACACACACACACACACACACACACACACACACACACGCACACACACACACGCATACACATGTCATACACACACACACACACACACACACACACACACACACACACACACACACACACACACTACAAATACGCTCTCTCTCTCTCTCCCTCTCTCTCTCACACACACACACACACAACACACACACACACACACACATACGCGCTCTCTCTCTCTCTCACTCACACACACACACACACACACACACACACACACACACACACACACACACACACACACACACACACAACACACACACACACACACACACACACACACACACACACACACACACAACACTCACCACATCTATTACACCACAGACAGGGAAACAATCAACACTACATACAGACGATGAGGAGAATACAGACAGTCCCGATAAGCCGCCCCCTCCATCACCTGTGCCGCGGACTGAGTCACGTGCCGGCAGGGAGACCTTGGACTCCACAGCGGGTGTCAGCAACACCAGATACGGAGATTAAGTTCTCTCTGCCCCCACCCCGACATAGCCGCCATGTTTCAAGACACCCACCCGAGTCCTGTCAGTTCGCCCCCTTTCCCATCTATCTCTCCCTACCTACCCTCACACCTCCTCCCCCATCCCGCTTTCTCTCCCCTTTCCCCCCGTCCCCACCCCTGCAACATCCTCCTGATAATGTAGGCGAAACCCGAAGTAATGGAAGTAAGCGTTGGGGAAACAACACCGTCTGGTCGGCCTTACCTCCCTTTGAAGTTAGTTGGCGTCGGAAATGAGCATGGTGCTGACAGACGCTGGCTTGCAAGGGGGAGGTAAATGAGTTGTGTTGTCAGCAAAGGGAGCGAATAACAGGAGAAACAGGCGAGGCCCCGTTAATACAGAGGCGCGCTGCGTGGTGGGAAGACCGGAGGTGGACAGCGCCACAGACATGCTGGGCTGCTCTGCTAAAGTCACGTTCTGCTGCTGTACCTGTATGTCGTACCCCCCCTCCCCCCCTCCCACTCCCTTCTCTCCTGACCCTTATTGGCCTCCCCTTCCCACCTACATCCAACGCCTTCTCACTCCTCTCCTCTCTCTCTCTCTCTCTCTCTCTCTCTCTCTCTCTCTCTCTCTCTCTCTCTCTCTCTCTCTCTCTCTCTCTCTTCCCCTCTCACCCCGTCACTATATGTGAAGAAGAACAATTGGCACAAACAACAACATGCCCTGCAGATCTCTTGTTTCTTGTTTCTTTCTTTCCTTCTTTTTATTTCTTTCATTGAGTTTTATTTGATTTATTCATTTATTTGCGTATATATGTTTTCTGATGTCTTCGACAGAAACAGTAAAAGTGTCAACTCCCTTTGTAAATGAAGTTCACTGTAGTTGTGTTTAATAATTATAAGCTTCCGACTTGTACGCTTTCCCATACATGAAACTGTCATTGGTCACGAGCTTAGCGTCTTCATCATACCAATATTTTCACATCAGTATTTGAGCTTTTATTTTTCCATCAGACATTGGCTTTAGTTTTGTTTTTTTAATTTCTCGTGACCAGATGACTTTCTAGCTGCCGTATTTTAGAAAACAGCTAGAGTAATATTTGATAGCTTTCTTCTCAGGATAGTGTTAGATAACTGTCTCACCAGAGTAATATTTGCTAGCTCTCTTCTCAGGATAGTGTTAGATAACTGTCTCACCAGAGTAATATTTGTAGCTTTCTTCTCAGGATAGTGTTAGATAACTGTCTCACCAGAGTATATTTGATAGCTTCTTCTCAGGATAGTGTTAGATAACTGTCTCACCAGAGTAGTATTTGATAGCTTTCTTCTCAGGATAGTGTTAGATAACTGTCTCACCAGAGTAATATTTGCTAGCTCTCTTCTCAGGATAGTGTTAGATAACTGTCTCACCAGAGTAGTATTTGCTAGCTCTCTTCTCAGGATAGTGTTAGATAACTGTCTCACCAGAGTAGTATTTGATAGCTCTCTTCTCAGGATAGTGTTAGATAACTGTCTCACCAGAGTAGTATTTGATAGCTTTCTTCTCAGGATAGTGTTAGATAACTGTCTCACCAGAGTAGTATTTGATAGCTCTCTTCTCAGGATAGTGTTAGATAACTGTCTCACCAGAGTAGTATTTGATAGCTCTCTTCTCAGGATAGTGTTAGATAACTGTCTCACCAGAGTAGTATTGATAGCTTTCTTCTCAGGATAGTGTTAGATAACTGTCTCACCAGAGTAGTATTTGATAGCTTTCTTCTCAGGATAGTGTTAGATAACTGTCTCACCAGAGTAGTATTTGATAGCTCTCTTCTCAGGATAGTGTTAGATAACTGTCTCACCAGAGTAGTATTTGATAGCTCTCTTCTCAGGATAGTGTTAGATAACTGTCTCACCAGAGTAGTATTTGATAGCTCTCTTCTCAGGATAGTGTTAGATAACTGTCTCACCAGAGTAATATTTGCTAGCTCTCTTCTCAGGATAGTGTTAGATAACTGTCTCACCAGAGTAGTATTTTGATAGCTCTCTTCTCAGGATAGTGTTAGATAACTGTCTCACCAGAGTAGTATTTGCTAGCTCTCACGTCAGGTAGTGGCAGGCACCTCCCTTCATGATAATGTCAGGTAGGTCCCTTGTCAGACTGCTGTTGGTTGTCACCCTACAGGCGAGGCAAGTCACCAACGAGAGGTCTACGTAAAATGTCGGTGCTAACTGATGGCTTCTGGCAGTCCTGTAATGTCCGCGGAGTTTCCTTTTCTTTGTCGGTCTGTGATGGCCAAAGGTGCGGGCTCTCGAGTTGGATGGGAGGGGGGGGAGGGGGGGGGTGACTGTGTGCATGCTCATTGTCGCCCAATTAAAACTCCGGCAGTCTTTTCTTAACAGTGAATGGTTAACTTTGGTTCGTCATCATAGTTTTTAAATCGATTGCTCAGTCTTCTCTTAACAATGAATGGTTGACTTGGCTTCGCCATCATAGTTACTTTATTAGTTGCGTCATGCATTCTTTATTTAGTATTCATCTGCATGTGTAAATTTGTGTCTTAGCTTCGGCCATTAAGTTCTAACCGCTGCACGTTTCTGCAAGATGGAATCTTCAGATTGTCGTGGGGTAGGGGTGAGGGGGGATTATAGGCCTACACTGCACACAGAGGATCTTCAGATTGTCAGGGGGTAGGGTGAGGGGGGATTATAGGATCTTCAGATTGTCAGGGGGTAGGGGGAGGGGGGATTATAGGATCTTCAGATTGTCAGGGGGTAAGGGTGAGGGGGGATTATAGGATCTTCAGATCGTCAGGGGGGAGGGGGAGGGGGGATTATAGGCCTACACTGCACACTGAGGATCTTCAGATTGTCAGGGGGTAGGGGTGAGGGGGGATTCTAGGCCTACACTGCACACAGAGAATCTTCAGATTGTCAGGGGGTAGGGGTGAGGGGGGATTATAGGCCTACACTGCACACAGAGAATCTTCAGATTGTCAGGGGGTAGGGGGGAGGGGGGATTCTAGGCCTACACTGCACACAGAGAATCTTCAGATTGTCAGGGGGTAGGGGGGAGGGGGGATTCTAGGCCTACACTGCACACAGAAATGAAAAAGAAGAGGGGTGGGAGGAAGTGGAGGTAAAGCAGAGAGAAAAGGCTGAGCTTCTTGGAATCCCAGGATGTCTCGGGGAAGAGAGGATGTTGCCTCAGCTGTGGGCCATTCCAGCCTAAGGAGGACTGGGGAGGGGGGGGGGGAGTTAGTTACCTGGGACCCCGCCAGGGACGACTGTGGAGCAAGACGTTTCAAGACCTCATCCTCTCCACCTACTACATGTCTGGTCGGCTGGCAGG
>CM065734.1:63983808-63993808 GCA_033310375.1 Conus canariensis
CACACACACACACACAATTCATCCCATTCCTTTGGTTGTCATCCACAATTAAGCCACGCTACATGTGATCTTCTGTTATCTGTGTATGTGTGGCACATAATCCTAAGTTCGGTGAAACGCTAATGTATTAAGACAGTAGATGGCAAAGAGAGCGATGACAAGACAGGTGTCACATCATGCGTTTGTTCCCGTCTGTTATTTCAGCTTTGCTGGGTGTGAACCTTCACGCTGGATGGAACTAAGTGCTATGACCTTAGATGAGTGGTAAGGGGGGGAGATGGGGTGAGAGTAAGAGGGAGCGGGGACCGTGTGAGTGGGGGAAGAGGGAAGGGGGGGAGGGTCACGATATTCCTGTTGTGTGTCACTTTTGCCCAGGGTTTCAGCTCGGCGTGATTGGCACAAAACCACGGGAGAAGGTGGTGGAGGAGGGGAGGGTAAATGAGAGGGGTCATTAGGCAAGAATTCTGAAGGACACATTCATCAGTCAAGAAATCTATTATCCCACCTAGAGAAAAGCTAAGGACGATATTTATGTCAGATGCAGCAACAACAACAACAACAACAACGACGACGACGACGACGACAAGGACCAGAAATAACTTACAAGTCGTTCAACACATTTTGATTGGCTGACTTTTCTCTGGTTTATCGTCATTTCTACTGACGTTTATCATCAATTACGTTTTCCAGCAGGCTAATAGATGTTGTACTGTAGTCCGCCGGGCTACACTTGCATGCAGTTAAGAGAAGTTCAGAATATTTTTTGACTACAGCCCTTACTTCGCTTCAGCAGAACTTACAGGGGAGATCATTTGCAGCCGGAGCATCGCAGGAATAGTCCGACGGGTGCGAGAAAAACCCTCATAGCTGTCACCCAGCCAGAGCCCACAAAAGTGTTCTCCCCGCATCTGCACCCCGTGAAGGGAGGGTGTGTGTGTGTGTGTGTGTGGTGGGGGGGGGGGTGGCGGGTAAGACAACCTGGTGCGGCATACTGCATGCTGCACAGCACGCTGCATCACCGGTGACAGCCCGACACTCCTGCTGCTGCTGCACTGCTTTGATGAGTCATGACAAACGGCAGGCCTCCAGGGCCGTTATCAGAGGGGATGATCGGCAACCGTTAATTAGCGGTAGGGAATGCTGGTCGAGGAGGATTGTGGGTGTCGGAAACACCTGTGTCTGTCTGCACCCAGTCATCACTGTCTTGAATGGACCTCCCCTCCCCCCTCACCCACAGCACAGGGGGAAAGCTGGCGTTTGGTTGAAGTCGCATCATGTAACAAGTGTTGTCAGTTTGGGCATTTATTCCCAGATAGACGTTTGTTTGTTTTGTCGTCCTTGGCTTTTTAAGCTTTCTTTTCTACATATCTATGTTTCTAGATAGAGAGATAGATATAATCAGAGCCATAGAGAGAGAGAGAGAGAGAGAGAGAGAGAGAGAGAGAGAGAGAGATCTTTCCAATATTACGGCCTTCCAAGATCTTCTCAGGGGACTTAAATGGGGCCAGGTATCATGTCATCAACTGAGGAAAAGAAGTCACAGACATTCTCACTCACTCACCCCTAGAGCTCCTTCCCCGTTCACCTCTCCCCCTGCCCCCCAACCCCACTCACACATCACATACCAGTAACCACGTGTCTCCTACACGCATCACCCCCATCCACACTCGCTCCCCCCCCCCCAACACACACCCCCTCCACCACCCCTACCCTGCAGTCTCCTTCCTCTTTCCTCGTCTCCTCCAAACGTCCCTGTCCCACCTCTTCCAGTGTCTTCCACTCTCCAACCGTCCCTGATCACCGCTTCCAGTGTCTTCCACACTCCAACCGTCCCTGTCCCACCGCTTCCAGTGTCTTCCACTCTCCAACCGTCCCTGTCCCACCGCTTCCAGTGTCTTCCACTCTCCAACCGTCCCTGTCCCACCTCTTCCAGTGTCTTCCACTCTCCAACCGTCCCTGTCCCACCTCTTCCAGTGTCTTCCACTCTCCAACCGTCCCTGTCCCACCGCTTCCATGACTTCCACACTCCAAACGTCCCTGATCACCTCTTCCAGTGTCTTCCACTCTCCAACCGTCCCTGTCCCACCGCTTCCAGTGTCTTCCACTCTCCAACCGTCCCTGTCCCACCTCTTCCAGTGTCTTCCACACTCCAACCGTCCCTGATCACCTCTTCCAGTGTCTTCCACTCTCCAACCGTCCCTGTCCCACCGCTTCCAGTGTCTTCCACTCTCCAACCGTCCCTGTCCCACCTCTTCCAGTGTCTTCCACACTCCAACCGTCCCTGTCCCACCGCTTCCATGACTTCCACACTCCAACCGTCCCTGTCCCACCTCTTCCAGTGTCTTCCACTCTCCAACCGTCCCTGTCCCACCGCTTCCATGACTTCCACACTCCAAACGTCCCTGATCACCTCTTCCAGTGTCTTCCACTCTCCAACCGTCCCTGTCCCACCGCTTCCAGTGTCTTCCACTCTCCAACCGTCCCTGTCCCACCTCTTCCAGTGTCTTCCACACTCCAACCGTCCCTGTCCCACCTCTTCCAGTGTCTTCCACTCTCCAACCGTCCCTGTCCCACCGCTTCCAGTGTCTTCCACTCTCCAACCGTCCCTGTCCCACCTCTTCCAGTGTCTTCCACACTCCAACCGTCCCTGTCCCACCGCTTCCATGACTTCCACACTCCAACCGTCCCTGTCCCACCTCTTCCATGTCTTCACTCTCCAACCGTCCCTGTCCCACCTCTTCCAGTGTCTTCCACTCTCCAACCGTCCCTGTCCCACCTCTTCCAGTGTCTTCCACACTCCAACCGTCCCTGTCCCACCGCTTCCATGACTTCCACACTCCAACCGTCCCTGTCCCACCTCTTCCAGTGTCTTCCACTCTCCAACCGTCCCTGTCCCACCTCTTCCAGTGTCTTCCACTCTCCAACCGTCCCTGTCCCACCGCTTCCATGACTTCCACACTCCAAACGTCCCTGATCACCTCTTCCAGTGTCTTCCACTCTCCAACCGTCCCTGTCCCACCGCTTCCAGTGTCTTCCACTCTCCAACCGTCCCTGTCCCACCTCTTCCAGTGTCTTCCACACTCCAACCGTCCCTGTCCCACCTCTTCCAGTGTCTTCCACTCTCCAACCGTCCCTGTCCCACCTCTTCCAGTGTCTTCCACACTCCAACCGTCCCTGTCCCACCTCTTCCAGTGTCTTCCACACTCCCAACCGTCCCTGTCCCACCGCTTCCATGACTTCCACACTCCAACCGTCCCTGTCCCACCTCTTCCATGTCTTCCCACTCTCCAACCGTCCCTGTCCCACCGCTTCCAGTGACTTCGACACTCCAACCGTCCCTGTCCCACCGCTTCCATGACTTCCACACTCCAACCGTCCCTGTCCCACCGCTTCCATGACTTCCACACTCCAACCGTCCCTGTCCCACCTCTTCCATGACTTCCACTCTCCAACCGTCCCTGTCCCACCTCTTCCAGTGTCTTCCACTCTCCAACCGTCCCTGTCCCACCTCTTCCAGTGTCTTCCACTCTCCAACCGTCCCTGTCCCACCTCTTCCAGTGTCTTCCACTCTCCAACCGTCCCTGTCCCACCTCTTCCAGTGTCTTCCACTCTCCAACCGTCCCTGTCCCACCTCTTCCAGTGTCTTCCACTCTCCAACCGTCCCTGTCCCACCTCTTCCATGACTTCCACACTCCAAACGTCCCTGTCCCACCTCTTCCAGTGACTTCCACACTCCAACCGTCCCTGTCCCACCTCTTCCATGACTTCCACACTCCAACCGTCCCTGATCACCTCTTCCAGTGACTTCCACACTCCAACCGTCCATGTTCACTGCTTCCAGTGTCTTCCACACTCGTAGCTTGGTATCACGTGCTTTAAGACGCTCCCATTCTTCCCCTCCTCTGTGATTAAAACACAAGCTTCCTTGGCTGGTCAAAATGAAAATAAGGAAAATAAATCCAAGATATATATATATATTATATATATTTGTGTGTGTGGGGTGTGTGTGTGTGTGTGTGTGCATGTGTGTGTGTGTGTGTGTGTGTGTGTGTGTGTGTGTGTGTGTAGATATATAGATAGATGGAGACCGACAGACAGATAAATAGATAAACAGAGAGATAGATAGATGGATATACTCTAACGGAATTAAGAGCGAAGAATCTTCTATTTGCATCCAGAATGACTCACATTTCTTTTTTTCAGGCTCCAGGTGTAGGTGTAGACTGACTTCAAACCACTCGTCACTTACCAGTACACCCCCCACCCCACCCCTTCTTGCCCACCACCTCACCTACTGACTTCAAACCACTTGTCACTTACCACTACACCCCCCACCCCACCCCCTCTTGCCCACCACCTCACCTACTGACTTCAAACCACTTGTCACTTACCACTACACCCCACCCCACCCCCTCTTGTCCACCACCTCACCTACTGACTTCAAACCACTCGTCACTTACCACTACACCCCACCCCACCCCCTCTTGCCCACCACCTCACCTACTGACTTCAAACCACTTGTCACTTACCACTACACCCCCCCCCACCCCCTTTGCCCACCACCTCACCTACTCCACTCCATTTCCATCCCACTCCGAAAGACGTGTCAACTTTTTTTTTAATCCTGAACAGAGCTCATTGCTTCACGCTTATTTTTTATGATTCATTTGCTCCCCCCCTCCCCCCACGCGCCCTATTCTCATGATTCGTCCCCCCCTCCCCCTCCCTCCCCCCCCCCCCCTGCCCCCTCTTTTTTGTGTTTGTTTTCATTTCAGAGAGGGGTTAACCCTAACCGTTTGTTACGTTCTTCCAGCAGCACACAGAGCTGTCGATGATCCTGCAACTCTGTAGTTCCCCATGATCACGCGCTGTGGCACAGTGCTACTGTGTGGCATTTGACAGATTCAGAAAAGGAGTTCAGACTACATTGTCAGTTCAACGCATGTTTCATTGCATGTTCTCCACAAGAAAGCTTTGTGGGAGGCGGGGGATGTGGGGGGGGGGGGGGGGAGTGGCCAGGGGAGCGGGGAGGAAAACCCACAAAGCCAAGACCAGCAACAATCAGGAGCTATGAATCCCAGAATAGTATGAAGACGTGAGGAAATTCATTAATTTCCATTAATTTTGTCGTGATGGCCATTGATCTCTTTGTGACTGCCGTTGATCTCCTAGAGATGACCATTGATCTCTTAGTCACTGCTATTGATCTTGTGGAGACGGACATTGATCTTTTAAAGGTGGCCATTTATCCCTTGTTAACGAGACATTACTTCTCCCGGTCAGGGTCATTGGTCTCCAAGTGAGGGCTGTCAGTTCTCGTGAAGGTCATTGATCTCCTGGTAAAAGCAGCTGACCTGATCACGGCCATTAATCTGGTAAAGGCCAAAGGGCATTGACCTGGTGAAGGTCATTTATCTGGTGAAGGTCATTGACCTCCTGGTGAAAGCAGCTGACCTGATCATGGCCATTAATCTGGTAAAGGCCAAAGGTCATTGATCTCCTGGTGAAGATCATTTATCTCCTGGTGACGGTCATTGATCTCCTGGTGAAGGTCATTGATCTGGTCATTGATCTCCTGGTGAAGGTCATTGATCTCCTGGTGAAGGTCATTTATCTCCTGGTGACAGTCATTGATCTCCTGGTGAAGGTCACTGATCTGGTCATTGATCTCCTGGTGAAGGTCATTGATCTCCTGGTGAAGGTCATTGATCTCCCACAGACGGCCATTTACGTCCTGTTGATGGTGGCTCATTGTTGCCGTTGTAACGCTTTGATGAGTCATCACAAATTGCAGTGACGCGGCCCGCGAGCCGCCATGGCTGGAGATGATTCGCGCCGTTAATGAACAATGGGGAATGTTGGGCGAGGACCATTTCTGTCAGAGGCACGTGTAACTGCACCAGTAAACCATGAACTGGCACGAATCCTTGCCGTAGCAGCTGTCCACGTGTCTATGTTTCCCGATGGACAAAAAAAACCCGGTCTTGGCACAGGATCTGAAAATGGGATGTCGTTCGTTTAGGTCCCAAACTGAACATCAAAATGAGCGTCATTTTTGACTGTTGATTTCTGTTGTTTTTTTTTTCTTTTCTTTTTTAAAGTTAGTCAGTTACTGTGTAGTATTTTTTTGTCAACTACGTCTGCACATGTTTTGGTCATTTCACTTTCACAGCTGACGATGCCCGTTTCCTTGACGTGTCCATGTTTAGAACCCAGAGTGTGTAGGGAATACTGTCAACCCAGAGGAGAATCCACTTCTGGACAGGACAAGCCACGCTGGGAAGAAGAAGTGGACAGGACAAGCCACGCTGGGAAGAAGAAGTGGACAGGACAAGCCACGCTGGGAAGAAGAAGTGGACAGGACAAGCCACGCTGGGAAGAAGAAGTGGACAGGACAAGCCACGCTGGGAAGAAGAAGTGGACAGGACAAGCCACGCTGGGAAGAAGAAGTGGACAGGACAAGCCACGCTGGGAAGAAGAAGTGGACAGGACAAGCCACGCTGGGAAGAAGAAGTGGACAGGACAGGTGGAAATGGACAGGTGCGGGGCAGCACTGGGTCCCTGATTAACTTGAAGGGAAAGCACCGAGTCCGCCAGTCGGATGTTGGGGGTTCGAATCTGGCTAGCCTAAAACATGAACATTGCTGACCACCTTGACGTGGTGTCGTTCTGGTGGTATAGGTATAGTGTTAGATGGTCTCCTACCCCCTATCCCCCCCCCCCCCCCCCCACACACACACACACACACACTGTCCTGAGATGGTTACGTCTGTTTGCCATCTCGCTTTTGATGGGGATGTGTATGGAAGTGAAGTAGGCAGGAGGGAGATCATTCACGTCTGCACGACGCCAGCATCGCCAGGGGAAAACAGGTCCCACTAACCTTCACGTGCTGCCCGATTTGACAATCGTCCATCAGCCCAGGGGGGTGGTGGTGGTGGATTTAACTCACGAGACTGCTATGACGCGGGAATCGTTGCATCAGAAACGGTGGGTGTCAGTCAGTCACGTGACACTGCGTCCTTGACACGAGGCGCGCCGAGTGTTGGCAGGGCCCCGCGCCACGTTCTTTGATGTGTGCTAGGCAGAAAGACAAATGGTGCACAACTCATACGCCCCCTCCTCCTCCCTCCCTCCCTCCCTCCCTTCCATTCCACCCGCCAACATGCCTGTTTTCGCTGACTGGTGAAAAGCAGCCGCCATTGGCACTGGGCTTCTGCGTCAGTCATTGGGCTGTCAGGCTGATTCCCTGACGGTGCCGGGCCTTGAGCGTTTCTTTGTTCTAGACTCGCTCTTTCGCCCCCTCCCTCCTACCCCGGCTGGCACTGGGGGGGAGGGGGAGGGACTGTTTCGGGCAGAGCTCGGCATGTGTGAACACTGTATCTCTCTGATACTTTTTGTTTTTTACCCTGGCAGTGAGTCTGTCTGTATGTTTTTCTCTGTCTGTCTCTGTCTCTGTCTCTCTCTTTCTCTCTCTCTCTCTCTCTCTCTCTCTCTCTCTCTCTCTCTCTCTCTTACCTCCCCTTTCAGACACATATATGGCATCCACATACACACGCACGCACGCATGTACGCACGCAACACACACATGGTGCGCATATGTGTACACAACACACAATACTTCCCCCACCATCACCACCGCCAACCACACTCCCACCATCCCACCCGCCATCCTCCTCGCGCACGCACACACACACACATACATACACACACGCGCGCGCGCGCGTAAATATATATAATTATATACGCATGCTGACGCGCACGCACTGAAAAGCACACACACACACACACACACACACACACACACACACACACACACACACACACGCGCGACACACAACACCACCCCCACCCGATTCTCAACCCCCATGTGTCAGTGTACTGTCACAAAAATAAGATGGTAAAAGCGGAGCAACCAGTAGGCTTCAGCCTGCCTGTCACTCAACATTGCCTGACACAGGAGACTTTAGGCCCTCAACTACACTCCCCTGCACAGCAGGCCTAGACAGTGTTCCATCACACGCCATGTACACGAACGTGTGAACGTTTGGCTGCCTCGGTCTGTCGGCGGATCGGCCCGTCATTCAAAGCGCTTCACGCCCACAGTCCTTAATTTGACGGAGCTAAAATTTCGCAACTCTGACAACTTGCAGTATTTAATGTTATCTTGGGGAGGTGAGGGCGGGAGCAGGGAGGGGGGGGGGGGAAGGATGGTGGAAGGGGAGGTGAAATAGGAAAGGATTCTGCCCTATGGAGTTACCCTGCCACACTGGTGCAGCAGCAAGTTGTCCTGACTCCACGCTGAGCATCTAAGATCTGAAGTCTTTACAGAAGGTTATTTGAGGGCTCAGCAGCAAGTTGTCCTGACTCCACGCTGAGCATCTAAGATCTGAAGTCTTTACAGAAGGTTATTTGAGGGCTCAGCAGCAAGTTGTCCTGACTCTCCACGCTGAGCATCTAAGCGTGAGATAAACTGTAAAATGGCTTTGGTAGATCTGAAGTCTTTACAGAAGGTTATTTGAGGGCTCAGCAGCAAGTTGTCCTGACTCTCCACGCTGAGCATCTAAGCGTGAGATAAACTGTAAAATGACTTTGGTAGATCTGAAGTCTTTACAGAAGGTTATTTGAGGGCTCAGCAGCAAGTTGTCCTGACACCACGCTGAGCATCTAAGCGTGAGATAAAGTGTAAGATGACTTTGGTAGATCTGAAGCCTTTACAGAAGGTTATTTGAGGTCTCAGTGTCTGAGGAAATGAGTAAAAGCGGAGTGAACTAGAGAGTTGTAAGAATGACCAAATGCTGAGTAACACATCCTCTCATAACAGTGACATGCGCTATGAAGAGGTCATGAGAGCCGAAGAGGATTCCCCCAGACCATTTTGTTCAGGAAAGTGCAGGGGAGAACAGAGACAGGGCAGACAGAGACAGAGACGGACAGCCGACAACATGGCTGAGTGGACCGAGGAGAGCTTTGCCACTACCCACACCCTCGTTCACAACCACCCGAGGTGAGAACAGAGAATGTCCACGTCCTGTGACGGACGCAACTGGTGCATAGTTCATCATGGCGGTGCTTCCACCCGAAACCTCCACCCCACCCCGCTTCCCACCACGCCATTCCGGGACCAGCCATAGTGGACAGGTATATAGGTGACAGTATAAGCACGTGCTGAGTTCATGCCACAGACAAACGGCGGGACAAGTGAGCACCAATCGCAGGCTGGTTCAAGTGGTTACAGCACCAGGTTCGAAGTCGCATATTGCGGGTTCGAAGCACGCTGATACTCAGCGTGAAAAAAGGGGGCGTTTTCGCTACCCATCTTCACATGCAATCGTGCTGTATTAGCGTTAGATACACCCTCTTCCCGTGTTATTCTGGGATAGTTGTCGCCATCTGGAATATCACCGTGCGTGGGTGTGGACGTTGTACCTGAATGTCTCTAACCGAAAGCACCAATTGCTAGATAGGTTATAGAGTGCTCCACGAATCGCTAGGCTCGACACATGGCCGACATTACATTAAATCTAACTGAGACACAGATGGGCAAGAAAGATAATGCTTAAAGAATCCAGTCTCTAACCGAACTTCTTGCCTTTGTACACAATCCACTCGGTCTAATCATGGCCTGCTCTTTTCTTTTTCCAATGCACCACCAACAGAAACGTCTCCTGACTGCTGCACTACGCTTAAGGCATGTCCATGCTTTACGCTTCTTTGGATTCTATGCAGGAGTTACGGCTGACGATGATTTCAGTCCAGTCAGTGCTGTGATGATGCTCGTCTAGCAGCCTGATTCTTCGGTCTAGTTCAGAGCTTTTACACAATCTGGTTCGACGCCGAGCTAACGCGACACCTTTTTCTATGAGCGGAAAGATTTATTTTCGGGGGCCTATGTGGGCTTAGGGGATGGAAGGGGAGGACGGGGAGGGTGACAGGAGGAGGAGGTTTGCGCGTCAGGATAACGAGAGAATCGGCGCCCGGGTTGACTTTATCGAAGGAC
>CM065734.1:63998808-64003808 GCA_033310375.1 Conus canariensis
TAAACTCCTGGTTGCGCACGTGCGTTCGTTGCCCTGGCAAGCACTGCCTAGAATCCTATATCTTCCTTTCAGCTCAGTGTTTTATGTATTGCCGGCTTCAGCCCCCCCCCCCCCCCCCCCCCCCCCCCTTTCCTAGAATCCTATATCTTCCTTTCATCTCAGTGTTTCATGTATTGCCGGCTTCAGCCCCCCCCCCCCCACCCCTATCTTCCCCATCCTCTTTCCTCTCTCCCACATGCAGCCCTTTCCCATCCTCCTACCTTTGCTCCCTCCCCGTTTCCCGGTCTCTTTCACCGCCCCATCCCCTCCCCCTTCCCCGCCCCCCCCTTCCCCCCCCCCCCCCCTTTTACCTTCCCTCCCCCATCGTAACCGCCATCATCACCTCTCCGTTTATAGTTGTGTTCCATTTCCTCTTACAAATCGTCTCTTCCTTTTGACTGACATTGCTACACATCTCCACACGTCTCCCTCACTCTTTGAGAGAGAGAGAGAGAGAGAGAGAGAGAGAGAGAGTGAGTGAGTGAGTGTGTGGTGTGTGTGTGTGTGTGTGTGTGTGTGTGTGTGTGTGTGTGTGAAGAGAGAGAGAGAGACAGACAGACAGACAGACAGGGGGAGAGAGAGAAAATGAGAGAGAGCGAACACACACTATGTAAGATGGGATGTGTGAAGACTCATCTGAATGAGCAGCAGCGCACTGCATCAGCAGATAAGACGTCGGAAGACCAAGGCCAGGATTTAAACCACAGTGCCAAGGACATCCACGCTGTTGGTTCGGATGAGGAATTTGCACAGGCCCTCGATGCCAGGCGCCTGAAACTCAACCTGCCACGAGCAAACGAAACTGAAGATTGGGAGAAACTGGATGCAAAAATCGTCCAAAGACTCGATGCACTGATAGGGAAAAGCACCCTGGAACACAAACTAGCCACATATGGGGACATTGTGTATGCCACATGTAGAGACGCCTATGGAGCAAAACTACCCAAAGAGAAAACACCTCCAAAGAAATCCAGACGCCAAGAAAAGATGGACAAGATCAGGGTCCAAAAGAAAAACCTCAAGATGCAAATGAAGACCGCACTGCCAGCTGAAAAACAAGGCTTGGAAAAACTGTGGAAAGACCTGAAAGAAAAACACAGTGCCCTCAGCAAAGCGGAATCTGCGAGGAAGAGGAAGAGCAAAAAGAAGAAGACACAAGAGCGCTTCTTCAGAGACCCCTTCCAGTTTGCCAGAACACTGTTTGAGCAGCCAAAATCTGGGACCCTAAGTATGGACAAAGGAGTTCTTGAGCAGCATCTGAGGAAAACATACTCTGACCCACAGAGCAAAGCACCACTCGACATTCAAGGTCTGGTGTGGCCAACCAACCCTGAGGAACAGTTCAATGGCAAGCCACCAACGTTGGCGGAAATCAAGAAGGTGGTCGACAAAGCCAGAGCCAAATCATCACCAGGGCCAAACGGAATACCTTACCAGCTTTACAAGAAATGTCCCAAGGTGCTGGAGTGGCTCCACAGGCTGCTGCGATCGGCTTGGAGAAACCAGAAGATCAGCGGCCAGTGGATGACGGCAGATGGTGTGTACATCCCCAAAGAGCAAAACTCAAGTGACATTAGCCAGTTCAGGCCAATATCACTACTGAACGTCGAAGGGAAAATCTTCTTCTCTGTCATGGCAGCAAGGCTGACCAAGTACCTGATGGAAAACAAGTACTTGGATGTGTCAGTCCAGAAAGGTGGCATCCCAGGCGTGGCTGGCTGTGTAGAACACGCCACAATGATCTGGGACACAATCCAAAAAGCAAAAACAGAAAAGAGAGACCTGGACGTAGTGTGGCTTGATCTGGCAAACGCATATGGATCTGTGCCCCATGAGATGATACAGTTGGCTCTTGAGATGTACCATGTGCCAAAGAACATCCGCGACATGCTCAAGAAGTACTTCAATGGCTTCTCAATGCGGTTCTCTACCAAGGAGTACACAACAGACTGGATCAACTTGGAAGTGGGTATTGCAATGGGCTGTGCAATTTCCCCAATACTGTTCGTGCTGGCAATGGAACTCATCTTGAAAGCAGCAACAAACAACGCGAGACAAACAGACCTTGGCGATGGATACAAGATGCCTCCTCTCAAGGCCTTCATGGATGACACTACAGTGATTTCATCCAGAGAAGACGAGACACGTCATGTGCTGGAGAGGCTGGACGACATAGTTGCCTCATCCAGAATGAAGTTCAAGCCAAAGAAATCACGGAGTCTCTCACTGAGGAAAGGAAAAGTGGCCGGATCTGTGGTCTTCAGTGTTGCCAACCAGGCCATTCCAACAGTCACAGAAGAACCAGTCAAGAGCCTTGGAAGATGGTATGATGATACGCTGAAAGACACACAAAGAGCAAAAGAAACCAAGCAGATGGCGGAGGAAGGCTTGGAGACCATTGACCAGTGTGGGCTCCCTGGCAAATACAAGGTCTGGTGTCTGCAGTTCATGCTGATACCAAAGCTCCTATGGCCTCTGATGATATACGACATCTGCACCAGCATAGTGGAGGCAATGGAAGCCAAAATCAACAAGTTCACAAGGAAATGGCTTGGTGTCCCACCCTGTCTGACTGACATAGCGCTGTACTGTCGCCAAGCAAAGCTGAAACTACCCCTGAAATCCATCCTGGAGGAATACAAAGCAGGGAAGATCAGACTTCAAAGCATGCTGGAGGACTCAGGAGACAAGGTGGTAGAAGCAATCAAGCCCCAGCTGAAGACAGGCAGAAAATGGAAAGTTCAAGAGGCGATGGATTCTGCAAAAGAAAGTCTCAAGATCAGAGAAATAACAGGACACACACAGACCAACAGACAAGGACTGGGGGTGACCAAAACTGAATGGTGGTCAAAGGCCAAAGGAAAAGCCAAAAGAGACATGATGATTCAGGAGATGAGAAAAGAAGAAGACCAAAAAAGACTCCAAAAAGCAGTCCAGCAGAGCCAGCAAGGGCAATGGACAACGTGGGAGAATGCACTCCAAAGAAGTCTCACTTGGAATGACATTTGGCACATGGCCCCTCTCAGGATCAGCTTCATTCTCAGATCTGCATATGACCTTCTGCCCTCAAATGCAAACCTGGTGAAGTGGGGGAAAACAGACGATCCTGCATGCCCCCTCTGCCATGAAAAACAAACAGTGGAGCATGTCCTAAGCTCATGTAAAGTAGCCCTGGCTCAAGGAAGGTACACATGGAGGCACAACCAAGTGCTCAAAGAAATTGTACAAGTAGTCTGGGCTAGTACCAACACCACAAAAGGGAAAATCAGGACTCCAAAAGCACCCGCAACATTCTTCACGGCAGGAGGCAGCAAATCATGGCCAAGAACAACAGTGCCACTCGAAACATGCAGGCAGAGTCTGCTGGACGGGGCAGATGACTGGGAGTGCACTGCAGACCTCCCAGAATGGAAGAGTCACCCAGAGATCATCAGTAAGAGTGGCATGAGACCAGACATAGTAGTCCACTCTAAGTCAACCAAGCAGCTGATCATGATCGAGCTCACGGTGCCATATGAGAACAGAATGGAGGCAGCTCAAATCTACAAGACTGAAAAGTATGCTGATCTGGCAAACAGCCTGAGGAGAGAAGGCTATCAGGTCAAAGTCCTCACTGCAGAAATTGGAGCTAGGGGGTTTGTAGGAACGTCTGCATACAGCCTCATGAAACAGCTCTCAGTTGCAGGGAAGGAAAAAACCAGAGCCCTGAAAGCAATGGCAGAAGCGGCAGAGAGGTGTTCAAGCTGGATCTGGTCAAGGAGGAACAAAAGTGAACTTCATAAGGCTTAATTTCCCTACAAATATCAGGTGTCCCTGTGGCTCAGTGGTTAAAGCGCGAGTCATTAAGTGGAAAATGAGCATGTCCAGAGGGTCATGGGTTCGAATCCCAGCCATGGCTCGTCCCAAGATGGGAAAAAAAAAAAAGGGGGCAGCAGAGGGACATCCGGAGTCATGAACCGGGTGTGGCCCAACCCCCCTAGAGTGTCAGGAGATAAGGGCCGAAACACTTGCTTGAAGGGGGCTTCTCTTCTGAGGACTCTCTGCTGCCACGCTCTCCACGAGTTTCTTTCTACTAAGATGGACTGCGATGCATGTGTTGATGCATTTTGTGCCAGTGCAACAAGTATGAAAAATGGTTGACTGAAGCCAATACTTTTACCATGTTAAGTAAAGAATCATTCTCTCTCTCTCTCTCTCTCTCTCTCTCTCTCTCTCTCTCTCTCTCTCTCTCCTCCATCACAATCTATGCATGACTATGTACGTGTGTGTGTGTATGTAGTAGAAGTAGTAGTAGAAGTGATGGAAGTAGCAACAGCAGTGGTAGTTATATGCCTTTTCACACGCGCGCGCGCGCGCGCGCGCGCGCGCGCGCGCGCGCGCGTGTGTGTGTGTGTGTGTGTGTGTGTGTGTGTGTGTGTGTGTGTGTGTGTGTGTGTGTGTGTGAATTCTTTGATTCTGTTATCTGATAGCTTTCTTGGCGTGCTCCTATGGCGCTGGAGTTAAACCGCTTTTTAAGAAAGCGAATGAAATACTGTATTTCACATCTCAACAAAATTCCTATGATGGCGTGGCTGGTTTCACGCAAAGATCAAAGCATGAATGTTCGGAAGAGTTAATATTTTATGGCCACATCAAAATGCTACGCTAACCATACAAAGAGCATGTGTGAATTAGCACAATTAGTGGAATAATTACGGTCTGCTATCAAACTGGCGTTATTGACGGCAGCAGCGGCAAACATGTCCTTATTATTTCCACATAACACACACTCTCTCTCTCTCTCTCTCTCTCTCTCTCTCTCTCTCTCTCTCTCTCTCTCTCTCTCTCTCTCTCACACACACACACACACACACACACACACACACACACACACACACACACACACACACACACACACACACACACATAAACGCGTACTCACGTAAACTTCATGCACGCAAGCGCGCGCCCACGGGCACACA
>CM065734.1:64006308-64016308 GCA_033310375.1 Conus canariensis
CTCTGCTCTCAGCTCAACATGAGCAGTGTCACTGTACAACACGTCCTCTGGCTCCGACTCTGCTCTCAGCTCAACACGAGCAGTGTCACTGTATAACTCGTCCTCTGGCTCTCACTCTGCTGTCAGCTCAACATCAGCAGTGACCCTGTACAACACGTCCTGTGGCTCTCACTCTGCTCTCAGCTCAACATGAGCAGTGTCACTGTATAACTCGTCCTGTGGCTCTAACTCTGCTCTCAGCTCAACATGAGCAGTGTCACTGTATAACTCGTCCTGTGGCTCTAACTCTGCTCTCAGCTCAACATGAGCAGTGTCACTGTATAACTCGTCCTGTGGCTCTAACTCTGCTCTCAGCTCAACATGAGCAGTGTCACTGTACAACACGTCCTGTGGCTCTAACTCTGCTCTCAGCTCAACATGAGCAGCGTCACTGTACAACACGTCCTGTGGCTCTCACTCTGTTCTCAGCTCAACATGAGCAGTGTCACTGTATAACTCGTCCTGTGGCTCTAACTCTGCTCTCAGCTCAACATCAGCAGTGTCCCTGTACAACACGTCCTGTGGCTCTAGCTCTGCTCTCAGCTCAACATGAGCAGTGTCACTGTATAACTCGTCCTGTGGTTCTAACTCTGCTCTCAGCTCAACATGAGCAGTGTCACTGTATAACTCGTCCTGTGGCTCTAACTCTGCTCTCAGCTCAACATGAGCAGTGTCACTGTATAACTCGTCCTGTGGCTCTCACTCTGCTCTCAGCTCAACATGAGCAGTGTCACTGTATAACTCGTCCTGTGGCTCTCACTCTGCTCTCAGCTCAACATGAGCAGTGTCACTGTACAACACGTCCTGTGGCTCTCACTCTGTTCTCAGCTCAACATGAGCAGCGTCACTGTATAACTCGTCCTGTGGCTCTCACTCTGTTCTCAGCTCAACATGAGCAGTGCCCCTGTACAACACGTCCTGTGGCTCTAACTCTGCTCTCGGCTCAACATGAGCAGTGTCACTGTATAACTCGTCCTGTGGCTCTAACTCTGCTCTCAGCTCAACATGAGCAGTGTCACTGTATAACTCGTTCTGTGGCTCTAACTCTGCTGTCGGCTGATCGTGGGCAGTGTCACACGACCTGTTATTGACCAGTGGTCAGCATCTAACTCTGCTGTCGGCTCATCGTGGGCAGTGTCACACGGCCTGTTCTTGACCAGTGGTCAGCATCTAACTCTGCTGTCGGCTGATCGTGGGCAGTGTCACACGACCTGTTCATGACCAGTTTTGTCAGCGTGTGACTCTGATGGTCAGTTCATTATGGACGGTGTCCTTACCTTCCCGTGACAGGTTATCAGCATCTAACTCTGCTGTCAGCTCGTCATGCCGGGCTGTACGTGCGCTATCGGCTCGGCGTGAATTCCTGCACAGAACAGTGACAGCAAATCTGAGCCACTAAAGTCAAGATGCTTGAGCGTCAAAGGCTCCAGAGTATCTCCGCATCAGGAACACAGAGCATCAGACAAATGGCTATGTCAGACAGCAGGTCAAAATGTTCACTGGCAGACAACATCTCTTCACAGTGACGAGATACCACAAATTAGCATCGTTACACTTGGGTGTGGACAGTGTTGTTTAGGAATCAGCTGTTTATCTCTCGTTATAGCTCGGCCTAGAAAGTCAACTGTTCCCTTTCTCTGTACTAATGAAGGCGATTTCATTGTAGGTTTATCAGGAAAATTAACCGCTGCCCTGCATCGTCGGCATATCGGAGCCACTTGTTGCTTTGTAGGTGGAGTCTCTCATTCCTTGCGTGAGCGAGATAAAGGGCATAGTGCTTTTGCTTTCAGTGGGCTTTGCTGAACGTTGGTAGGTCGGGGTTAGGTTGTGTTGGGTGTGTGTGTGTGCTTAGGACTGTGTGTGTGTGTGTGTGCGTGCGTGCGTGCGTGCGTGCGTGCGTGCGTGCGTGCGTGCGTGTGTGTGTGTGTGTGTGTGTGTGTGTGTGTGTATGTGTGTGTGTGTGTGTGTGGTACACATACCATACACATACACAGAGAAAGCGAGAGAAGTGTGTATGTATGTGGGAGGTGGGGAGGGACTGCGCTGGCTCTCTCTGTCCCTTCGTCTCTCTGTCTCTGTTTATCTCTGTCTCTCTGTCCGTCTGTCTAACTGCCTGTATGTCTGTCTTTTTGTCTGCCTCTCTGGCTCTCTATGTGTCTGTCTAACTGCCTGTATGTCTGTCTTTTTGTCTGCCTATCTGTCTGTCTGTCAGTTCTCTGTCTCTGTTTATCTTTGTCTGTCTGTATGTTTAACTGCCTGTATGTCTGTCTTTTTGTCTGTCTGTCTGTCTGTCTGTTTTGTCTCTGTCTCTGTCTCTGTCTCTCTCTCTCTCTCTCTCTCCAATGAAGACTACGACAGACAATGTGATTACAAACCGAGTTAGGCTAAATGGCATCGTCGATTAATCCTCACCAAACTAACACTTCCTCACCATTAGATGTGACCACTAAAAATCTGTCAAGGTGGAACCTACACACGCTTTAATCTTCACCAAACTGACACTTCCTCGCCATTAGATGTGACCAATACAGATCTATCAAGGTGGAAACCTACACACGCTTTCCTGCTCACGTGCACTGCACGTTCGCGTGGAAAAGACTCACGAGGGGACAAACACAGCAGCTGCAACGATTGCATGTTAGGCCTGTGCAGGTAAGTAGGATAGCATTCACAGCCCGGCTCCCCGCCCTAAATAAAAGTCCCTGTTATCAAGAAAGGCGACGCGGCCAAAGGTGTTCTCCTTTCAGCCTCTCGCTGCCTGCTGCCATTTGTCTTCCTGCTGTCTGGAGCAGAGCGCGGGGTCTGTCGTGCCAAGAGAAGAATTAATGTCTAAATTTCAGGGCCGCCTGGCAGTCGTCGCTCAACAACACAACGAAGCTGTCAGCGTGTCACGTGCTAGTTCTGAGGTTGGTTTGCTGTTTTTAGGCTGCTGACATGCTACACAGATAAACACATGCCTGAGGAAACTAGTTAGAAATGCTGGCAGACAAAGAATCCCCACCCATCCTTCCCCATCCCTCCTTTCTCGTAATTCAGTGATCCAGCGGTCTGTACACTTATCTAAGACAATGGAAAGGGGACGTCTCGGAGGTGAAACCAAAGAGGTCAAGGTCATGTATGAAGAAGGGACTGAACTGGCTGCAGCATCTCTGTCCTGTTGATTAGGGCTTGAGGACAGAGGGCCGAGGTGACACCGACTATCCGGGCGTCTGTCATAGCACCTCTGACCTCTACTGGGACATTGATACACCGATTGTCCGGGCGTCTGTCAACAGCACCTCTGACCTATGCTGGGACATTGATCATCAGTAAATAGATCAGTAAAGGAATAAGTACGTGCAATGTTATTTGTTCACATACGTGTATTTACACACACACACACACACACACACACACACACACACACACACACACACACACACACACACACACACACACACCGTAAAACACATGTCTCCGGAATCCCCAGCCAACACAAACCAACAACACTATACACTGATAATGAATCGCATACGTCTCAATGTGTCCGACCAGCAACAACAAAAAAAGTCTCCAAACACAGGACATTCCCAAAACAACATAAAAGACGGAAGGGGAAGAGAGGGGGCGAGAGATTGGAAAGAGGAGGGCGGGGAAGAGACGGAGGGGGGGGGGGAGGAGAGTGGGCGCGAGGTGGGAGCACAGTAAGAGAACGTAGATGGCATCCGTAGAGAGGAAGAAGAGACAGACACGCCATAGTTGACATCTGACACTTTCTTCAAGGTCCCATCGAAGTCAAGGGGGACGGGCAGACCGGATGGAGACAGATGAACTGGCCAGACCTCATGAAACATCCTTTGGACTAAACAGATGCCAGTGGCCAGAGAGAGAATACACGGATATGAAAGATTTATTCAGCTGGGCTTCGACCTCTAATGAAGAGATACGTGGACGAATCAGGATGTGAACAGTCGTGGCTAGGGTTTGATACAGCAGTTAAAGAAATATCAAACGTCGAATCTAATAACTGAAAAAGCGAAGTAGACAGTATACAACATGATTTTCTACCTTTACAAAGTACTAAAACAGTTGGACGGTCATCAGTAGTCAGATCGTATAAGAACACAGAGAGAGAGAGAGAGAGAGAGAGAGAGAGAGAGAGAGAGAGAGAGAGAGAGAGAGAGAGAAAATGCCATTAAAAGACAGAGGAAGGAGGGAGTGGGGAGTGGGGTTGGAACTAACAGATATATTGGAAATTCTTGGCGGTTCGTTCTTGAAACCCCCAGAAAAAGACTCCGAAACAAAAATAAACAGCAACAGAAGCTGCCTCATTGGCATTGAGCCCGGACTGGATCGTCATGTGCAGAGAGAGAGAGAGAGAGAGAGAGAGAGAGGGGGGGTAGACTGGCGGACAGAAAGACAGGCTTAGAGTGATAGAGAGACAGACAGAGACAGACTGACAGATATACAGACAGACAGAAAGAAAGAAAGATAGGCATAGAGTGAGAGAGAGACAGAAAGAAACAAACAGAGAAAGACTGACAGATAGACAGACAGAGAGACAGAAAGAAAGACAGACATAGAGTGAGACAGAGAGAAACAGAGACAGACAGACAGAAAGACAGATAGAGACAGGCAGACAGACAGACAGACAGATGGAGAGATAGAGGACAGACAGACGGACAGAGAGAGAGAGGGGGGGGGAGTGAGAAAGGGAGGGACAGAGAGAGGGAGGGAGAGAGGGAGGACAGAGCTGATGAGTCACAAAACCAACCCATGCCAAAGTTAATACAGCAATAATGAATGGCAGATGCTCTGGCTTCGGTTGTATAAATATGGTTGAAAGCTTAGGGCGAAAGTTGGGAAATTCCAGGAAAAGCCGTTGTATAAAATATGGTTGAAAGCTTAGGACGAAAGTTTGGAAATTCCGGAAAAAGCCAATGTATAATAAATATGGTTGAAAGCTTAGGATGAAAGTCGGGAAATTCCGGAAAAAGCCAATGTATAATAACTATGGTTGAAAGCTTAGGATGAAAGTCGGGAAATTCCAGGAAGAGCTGTGTGCCATCTTGACTTCAGATCGCCAGAACCTGAACACTTCTCTGCGTCTCTGTGAAATTTGAGATCGCAGTAGTAAGGTTTTGTAGTGATGTTGAAAACAGATGCTGGATCAAAGACATTAATGCTTAATACTATGTGTTAACCCCCCCCCCCCCCCCCAAAAAAAAAAAAAAAGCTTTTATAATGTACCTGTCTGTTAAGTTACAGATACAAATTATGCGGGAAATGTATGTTCGTAGCTTTCGCTCGTAGCATTCGCCAGGCGCCAGGTGATTAAAAAATAGACTGTCATTTACTATTCTTATCATTTTTGGAACAAGTTAAATAGTAAGGGGAAACACGTGCAAACAAATTATTTCACCATCATTATAACAAAGACATAGCATAAAGCGGAGGGGGGGGGGGGGGGGTGGAAGAGGGGAGTGGGGGAGAAGAACGGAACGAGGGGTATGACGTATGAAGACAGAGGCGTTGAAATACAAATCGTCATCACCGCGGAGATCGATGACAGGAGATGGCATTTGATAGGACTCACGCTGAGAAGGTCAGACCACACGCCCCTCTAACGGTGAAAGAGCGCCGAGAAGATCAAGGGAGACAATGCATGCAGCAGTGGAACAAGAGGTGAAAGGAAAAGGGGTGGACTTGGAAGAAGATGGTTCAGACAGACAGAAGTGGAGACCTCTGTACAAGGCCTTCTGTGCAACACAGCACGAACGACAATTCACACGAGGCCAGATTTCTACTTCTTGTTTTCTGGCTCGTTGGCTGAAATGATTGATTACTGGAGCTGGCTTGGAGAAATGACTGCAGAATACGCAAATCTGCATAAGATTTACGATACACTACCCGTGGCTCCGAATCGGACAGTGTAGCCAACGTCTCAAGGGCTGCGAAATAGAAAGGGAGGTGGAGAGGTACAGATGAGAGAGAGAGAGAGAGAGAGAGAGAGAGAGAGAGAGAGAGAGAGAGAGGAGAGAGAGGAGAGAGAGAGAAGAGAGAGAGAGAGAGAGAGCTGTGTAAGACGCAGGGGAGGGGAGGGAGGTGGGACTTCATCTGCGGCACAGAATTCCCACAGGGATGATTCACAAGCCACGGAAGAGCGTGACTACTCAGGAAGTGAAGATGAAGAGAAACTCTGAAGTCTAGCCATTACAGACGTGGGGAAACAGTCTGGCGGTTACACCTCAACACACAGACAGTAACCGGCAGGCCGTCCGGTGTCTGAGGGCAGGAGGATACGTCTTACCTCTGGGGGCTGGTTCATGGCCAGCTTTCGTAACCCCACGGCCCAAGGTTCTTAGACGTGCGCCAGTGTTTGGTTTCATTGGCTTGATAAGCCCGGCAAACAGGCGGAGGGTAGCGCCACACACAACCCGTAAAACCCAGTATCTCTTAAAGGTCAGTCAGCAAACTGATAATGCCGGTAATTAATGAATGACGAAACGAAGAATTTTCGGGGTGGGGTAGAGAGAGAGAGAGAGAGAGAGAGAGAGAGAGAGAGAGAGAGAGAGAGAGAGAGAGAGGGGTCGAACAAACGAACGAATCTTTTTTTAGGAAGGAAAAGAAAATGCACGAAAATAGGCTTTTCCACATTTTGTCCTGAGTGAAGGAAAAACAAGCAAACAAACAAAAAAGACAAACAAACAAACAGACAAACAAACAAGAAAATGTACGAAAACAGGCTTTTTCATATATTGCCCCAGTGAAGGAATACAAACAACGTAAAAAACAAAACAGCCGTAAATTAAGCTACTGCAAAAATTAAGAGGCAAGCAGCACATTACAGCTCGCAGTGCAACAATTATCAAATAAACTCTCTCTCTCTCTCTCTCTCTCTCTCTCTCTCTCTCTCCCATCCCCTCTCCTCTCTCTCTCCACACACACACACACCACACACACACACACACACACACACACACACAGAAGAAATGGGGAAAGGGAGGAAGGGTCTCCATAATGCATATCTGAAACAACAATAACGGCTTCATAATTATCAATGGTTTTCAAAATAATCATATGAAAATAGACGTATTAGCCCTACGAGAGAGAGAGAGGGGGGGGGGGGATGAGGGATCGGAGGGGGGAGGGCATCTTTCTGAATAACACAGTTTCAAATCAACAGTAACAGCTTTTAACTGATCAATGATTTTCAAAATAAACATATAAAAATCAGACGTATCAGCCGCACCGATGTTTTCAGATCGGTATGCACCTAGAACAAAATTAATGTCTGTGTATGAAGTTTTATCCATTGTTTGGTAGACCCAGTTTCGAAGATTTGAAACACAATAATAAATGACGCGTAAGTAGTTGTCTGAGGTGCTGATTGCTCAACCACATAATATTGCAGCCTTTTTGTTTGGGGTTACGCAATATTGCAGCCTTTTTGTTTGGGGTTACGCAATCTGTACGATGTCTTGAAGATGATAAACCTCTTCAGAGAAATTACGGAATCTCTTTGGTTTCTGGGAGGTTGTGGAATCCCTTTGGAATCTAAAAGATTAAGGAATGTCTTTGGGATCAAGATATATGGAATCTCTTCTATTGCCGAAAGACTTGGAATCTCTTTGGTAAATCGAAGATTATGGAATCTAGTATGTGGAAGATTATAGAATCTGGAAGATTATGAAATCTGGTGTCTGGAAGATCATGGGATCTGCAGGTAAGTAAGAAATGTATTTGGGAGATTGTGGAATCTCTGTGGTGAACGGGAGATGTATTTGGGAGATTGTGGAATGCTGGTCTACGGGAGACGTATTTGGGAGATGATAAAATCATTCTAGTGTCTTGGAGATTATGGAGTCCTTTTGACATCTAGGAACATCTTTAGCATCAGTGATATATTCGACTTTCATTGGAATTGGCGATAACTTGTAATCGATTCAGGGTCTGGGCGTTAACAGAATCTCCTCAGCTTTTTGGAAATGGTGGAGTCTGTGTTGGCATCTAGATGTTTAAACAATCTCATTGATACATGGAAGATAATAAAATCACTCTGGTATGTGGACATTTTTGGAACATCTAGGAAAATCCAGGAGCATGGGAAACCTGACTGGAATATGCAGATTGTTGAATCTCATTGGTGTCTTGGCCATCATGGAACCGTTTCTGCATTAAGAAGTTTGTCCTTAATCTCTTTGATATTTAGCGTGTATGAAAATGGTTGGTATGTGGCACTTTAAAGACTCGTTCTGGTATCTGGGATATTGCGGACTCTCTTTGCTACATAGAGGGTTATGGAATCTGTTACTTTCTTGTCCTTATGGAATTTCTTTGGAATCTGGAAAATTGTGAAATTCCTAATTCATCTTGAATATTTTCAAATATGTGTGTATTTAGAAGGTTGCAGAATATTTTGGTCTCTGAGTTTGACTGTATCTTGTTGAAGAGTGTGAACATCTTTAGTTTCCAAATGTCTTCGGAGATCCCTTTGGTGTCTGGAAGGCAAGGAAATCTCTCGGGTCTCTGTACAATTAAAGAGCATGGAAATCTCTCGGGTCTCTGTACATTAAAGAGCATGGAAAACCTCTCGGGTCTCTGTACATTAAAGAGCATGGAAATCTCTTGGTCTCTGTACATTAAAGAGCCATCCAACATCCTGAAGGTCTTGACTGTCTATGAGAATCCTGGACTTCTCTTGGTATCTGGAACTTATTCAGTATTTTGAAAACTATGGAGTCCCTTTGCTATCTGCCACATTAAGGAATTCCACTCAGTACCTGGGAGATATCTCAGATATCGAAGAGGTGCCTATCTCCAAAGAATTTAATTTTTTTTTTCAGATTACACACAACTTAAATGATCTTCCAGACACTGAGCCGAATTCGATAATCTCTACAATACTGAATTCCGAAGACTGAAGAGATTCCCTGACCTGCCAGATTCTGAATTTGTCTCAGATACCTGACAGCTGTATGGTAACAGGGGCATCTTTAATATTTGGGAACTCGTTGAATCTATTTGGTACTGGGGGCGTACGGCCTATTCAGAATCTGAGAGAACATGGAAGCCGTCTGATATCTGGAATGCATTCATTACATGACATGTGAGGAAATCTCTTTCGTATCTAGAAGATCGTGGAGTCTCTTTGGTATTGGGGACATTGCGGGATCTATTCAGCAACTGAAAATTATGGGGTCTCTTTGGAATCTGGGCTATTCCTGCATCGTTTGTAGGATGGTGGAAGTAATGGTAACAGCATTTTGTACTACCGTGTGCCAGCAGCCCCGTCATGAGTCCCTGGCACTCTCGCCCGTGCCAACGTTGTGAATTGTAGACATTTTCCAGGACTAGCGCTTCTTCGACTCGGCGATGCTGTTTTCATGTGTCTGCGTTGCCTCCGCTACAGCTCGTCACGAGTTCCTTGGTGAGTGTGGCGAAGGCATAATGCAACTTCAAACGAGCAATCGTTTTGTCAGCCCCTTCACGCAGCTTATTTTCTCACTTGCATGCCTCTCTCTCTCTCTCTCTCTCTCTCTCTCTCTCTCTCTCTCTCTCTCTCTCTCTGTCTCTCTCTCTCTGTCTCTCTGTCTCTCTCTCTCTCTCTGTCTCTCTCTCTCTGTCTCTCTCTCTCTGTCTCTCTCTCTCTCTGTCTGTCTCTCTCTCTCTCTCTCTCTCTCTGTCTCTCTCTCTCTCTCTCTCCACGGAGGGGAAATCGAAACAGAGGTCACCATGAGTACAGGGCACGAAGGGCCACGGAATTGAGACTTTTTTTTATCTTGATCAAAGAAGATGAGTATGATAAAGATGATACTAGGGATTTCCGTTCAGGTCTGAGACTGCATGACAGGGCTGTACTCTGCGCTTATTTTCATCATATTTCTCGGTGTCAACCAGTCCCGAGAGATACAGACACCTACAGTGACGGTCAGGAAATGTGAGCAACACTATCAGATACGTATCCGTTAATTGAATGAAA
>CM065734.1:64026308-64046308 GCA_033310375.1 Conus canariensis
AAGGCAGGCCTTTAATGTGCACAGATTGTTGGTGCCATGTGAGACCCTCTCCCCAGAAAGCTTCATCAAGACAGAATGATAGCGGTCTTGGCAGCACGGCCTACACTGCCATCAGCCACACAAGCAGTCAAGCTTGGAGCCTTGCCAACTAATTAATACAGTTCATGCTGGCTTCGGCTTGGGCTTTGCCACGGTGATGCATGAGAAAGTAAAAAAACGGAGGAACAACAAACGAACAAACAACAAATACAAATATATATATATTATATATTAACTACACACACACACACACACAACACACACACACACACACACACACACACACACACACACACACACACACCGAGGAACGGTGGCTAGACCCATGGGGTTAATACCCATGAAGTTGCCCGTATGCTGCTTTTCAGCCCCGTCGCCTTTTTTGAATTGATTTGTTTATTTACCTATTTATTTATTCATTTGTTTTTACATATATATAATTTTTTGGCATATATATTCATTTTTGTTCAGAACGTCTTTGTGTGTGTTGTGCACTGTGATGGGAAACGTGGGACAGTCAATCTCCATGTCGTCCACTTTACTGATAAGGGTTTTTCGTTTTAAGTCGTTGTTGTTGTTGTTGTTGTTGTTGTTGTTGTTGTTTAATAGGGGAGAAAGAGGCTGGAGTTTGGGAGGTGGGGAGGTGGGTGGGTATGGTGGGGAGTGAGGGGAGGGAAGGGATTTTTTCCGGCGGCGGGGTGCGTGTGGGTCAAATGACGTGCCGATATTGCCGGAGTCTGCATCCGCCGGGCGTGATGGGGGCAGGGATATGTGATTAAGGAGTCTGCATCTGCCGGGCGTGATGGGGGCAGGGATATGTGATTGAGGAGTCTGCATCCGCCGCACGTGATGGGGGCAGGGATATGTGATGATGAAGGAGTCAACATCTGCCGGGCGTGATGGGGGCAGGGATATGTGATGATGAAGGAGTCAGCATCTGCCGGGCGTGATGGGGGCAGGGATATGTGATGATGAAGGAGTCAGCATCTGCCGGGCGTGATGGGGGCAGGGATATGTGATGATGAAGGAGTCTGCATCTGCCGGGCGTGATGGGGGCAGGGATATGTGATGATGAAGGAGTCTGCATCTGCCGGGCGTGATGGGGGCAGGGATATGTGATGATGAAGGAGTCTGCATCTGCCGGGCGTGATGGGGGCAGGGATATGTGATTAAGGAGGGGCGTGGGGTGCAAACCTCTCCATGCTGTCTGTGGTCGAATGGTTGGGTCCCTGTGGTGCTGTTTTTATTGTTCTCACTGATCATGATGAAACATCTCCCCAAACTACATGACCCTCCGTTCTCTCCTAAATAAAATACAGTGTCATAGGTCTAGCTCCAGTCCTATTCCCCCCCCCCCCCCCCTCTCTCTCTCTCTCTCTCTCTCTCTCAAACGGAAAACATTTTGTGTAACATATGATATTTTCCATGCTATGTTTGTTTTCATACAAAAAATAATTTGAAGGTGAAAGCTACAAAAAAATAAATAAATAAATAAATAAATAAAAGACAACAGTAATTGCTGCCTAAAAATGACTTGGCAGACTTTGCTGATTTCTTTTCTCTTTCTTTTCCCCCTAATTGTCTTGATAAACTGTACGTCTCTCTCTCTCTCTCTCTCTCTCTCTCTCTCTCTCTCTCTCTCTCTCTTCTCCATTGTGGGGCAGGATCGGGGGGAGGGGGGGGGGGGAGGTCTTATCTGGCAACTCCACATTAATGCAGATCGCACCTACGATTCCCATGTATAGAAGTGCATTTGTAACGAAGTAAGACAAGAATAATGAACGAAGCTCTGCATTTTAATCGGGATGAACCAAAACAAGCCTCTAACCATTGAAGGGAGAATATGCGCACGGCAAAAATGCCGAGTGACATACAGATTTAATGTTCGCGCCATATGGGCCGGAAATTTTCGACGAGAATATGCACGCGGCAGCGGCGCAGAGTGTATGTACACTGGGGGGTAAAACTTTGCGCGCACGGTGAGAGGCTGTGTGCACAGGAATCGGCCGTTGAGGAGTGTTCTCTAATTACCGTCATCAAAGGTCTGGCGCCGCGCGCCTCACTTCTTTATGGTGCTCCATCTGTCACTGACTGGCATCAGCCATTCTGCTCACGACTGGGTGTGTGTCTCTCCCCCCCCCCCCCCCCCTACACTTCACCCACCTTCCAGGTTCCTCGCCATGTTCTCTGCTATCCTGCTTTGTCTGTATCCGTGTACATATTTGTTCATGTGTGTATGTAGATAGTATGCCAATAGATATACAGATCTCTCTCTCTCTCTCTCCTTCTCTCCTCTCTCTCTCTCCCCTCTCTCTCTCTCTCTCTTCCCCTTCCTAAACCACAAACCCCTCCCGAATCTCTCTCTCTCTCTCTCTCTCTCTCTCTCTCTCTCTCTCTCTCTCTTCCCTTCCTAAACCACACACCCCTCCCCGAATCTCTCTCTCTCTCTCTCTCTCTCTCTCTCTCTCTCTCTCTCTCTCTCTCTCTGCACGTGGGTAGCAAGCAATCTCCAGCTGGAACCTGAGACTGGCTTCACGATGGAGGCTTCTTTCTGCCTTTCTTTGAAGACGCCTTTGTGCGTTCCGGAAGACCCATAACATGGTGCCTGTTACGTTTGTTGAATGTAGGCTTTCCGTGTGGCTGGGTGAGAGCATGGACTGACTGTGTATGTCTGTGATTTAGAGCATTGACTTACTGTGTATGTCTGTGGGGTAGACCATGGACTTACTGTGTATGTCTGTGGGGTAGAGCATTGACTTACTGTGTATGTCTGTGGGGTAGAGCATTGACTTACTGTGTATGTCTGTGGGTTAGAGCATTGACTTACTGTGTATGTCTGTGGGGTAGAGCATTGACTTACTGTGTATGTCTGTGGGGTAGAGCATTGACTTACTGTGTATGTCTGTGGGTTAGAGCATTGACTTACTGGTATGTCTGTGGGGTAGAGCATTGACTTACTGTGTGTGTCTGTTGATTAGAGCATTGACTTACTTTGTATGTCTGTGGGTTAGAGCATCGACTTACTTTGTATGTCTGTTGATTAGAACATTGACTTACTTTGTATGTCTGTGGGGTAGAGCATTGACTTACTTTGTATGTCTGTGGGGTAGAGCATTGACTTACTTTGTATGTCTGTGGGGTAGAGCATTGACTTACTGTGTATGTCTGTGGGGTAGAGCATTGACTTACTGTGTGTGCCTGTTTATTAGAGCAATTTGACTTACTGTGTATGTCTGTGGGGTAGAGCATTGACTTACTGTGTGTGTCTGTGGGGTAGAGCATTGACTTACTTTGTATGTCAGTGGGGTAGAGCATTTATTTACTGTGTATGTCTGTGGGTTAGAGCATTGACTTACTGTGTGTGTCTGTTGATTAGAGCATTGACTTACTGTGTATGTCTGTGGGGTAGAGCATTGACTTACTGTGTGTGTCTGTGGGGTAGAGCATTGACTTACTTTGTATGTCAGTGGGGTAGAGCATTTATTTACTGTGTATGTCTGTGGGTTAGAGCATTGACTTACTGTGTGTGTCTGTGGGGTAGAGCATTGACTTACTGTGTATGTCTGTGGGTAGAGCATTGACTTACTGTGTATGTCTGTGGGGTAGAGCATTGACTTACTGTGTATGTCAGTGAGGTAAAGCATTGACTTACTGTGTGTGTCTGTGGGTTAGAGCATCAGACCGAAGTTGACTTACGTATCTCATGTGATTGTCATTTCAGCATAGCTTGACCATCTTGCTAACACCGTTGTTAAGGTGTGTGTGTGTGCGTGCGTGCGTGCGTGCTGGTGCGTGCGTGCGTGTGCGTGTGTGTGTGTGTGTGTGTGTGTGTGTGTGTGTGTGTGTGCGCACGCGCGCGCGCGTCTCCGTTCCAGTTTGAGTATATATGCGCATGCGCTCGATTTCCTCTTCTTTAGAGGTTTTTTTTTTATGTACATGACTCAAGTTCTTTTTTGTTACGTTCATTCAGCTCTTTTCATTGTCTTTTTTGTTACGTTCATTCAGCTCTTTTCGTTGTCTTTTTTGTTA
Source organism: Conus canariensis (assembly GCA_033310375.1). Classification (NCBI taxonomy): domain Eukaryota; kingdom Metazoa; phylum Mollusca; class Gastropoda; order Neogastropoda; family Conidae; genus Conus; species Conus canariensis. Next base: position 64,030,377 of record CM065734.1, read on the forward strand.
CGTTCATTCAGCTCTTTTCGTTGTCTTTTTTTACGTTCATTCAGCTCTTTTCGTTGTCTTTTTGTTACGTTCATCAGCTCTTTTCGTTGTCTTTTTTGTTACGTTCATTCAGCTCTTTTCATTGTCTTTTTTGTTACGTTCATTCAGCTCTTTTCGTTGTCTTTTTTGTTACGTTCATTCAGCTCTTTTCGTTGTCTTTTTTGTCGTTCATTCAGCTTTTTCGTTGTCTTCCAGTATTTCCTTTAAACTGAGCGAAGGTGCTAAGCTATCCCCGGCGTGCGAGAGTGAGACGTCCGACCACTTCACCCACCAATCAGAGAAACAGTGATGGCTGAACATCCTGTGAAAGGCGGAGATTTCTTTTCTGATCTCTAGGGCCCTTAAAAACAATCTTCATCATTTTTTGTTTTGTTTTGTTTTTTTGTTTAAAAGAAAAAGGAAAAATGGAATTTTAAACAGGAGGGGGCTGATTCAGAGAACAGTGTTCATCTCAGTCGCTTTTGTTCATATACTGTAGGCTAACAGGCCAAAAACGTGCCGGGCTGCGTGATTCGGCGAATTCTGTAAACGACCTTGCCATTGGTGCCTGTTCAGTCCGGCGCTCCCCCATTGGTGCTTCAAAGAAGCCGGCGCTAATGACTGACCTAACTCCCATTAGGGCACTGCCGTGTCAGGAGGTGAAGCGTGACGTCATGTGAACCAGTCGGGAATCGCTCGGCACAGGACGGACTGCGGCCCTGCCCGGGCACACCTGACTTCCTGCCATAATCTGCTGCAAATGGACGAGCTTCGCGCACGTTTTCCGGCACTAGGTCGCTCACTGATACGTCAGTACCACCACCTTCACGTAACGCTTCTCCTTCCCTCTCCCCCCCCCCCCCCCCTCCCCCCCTTCCTTCCTTCTTCCTCACCTGCCCGAACCCTCCAGCCCTACCTCTTTTGCTCCTTGCATCCTTCCCCTCATCATCTGCCGAAGATCACGTGTTGTTATTTCCCCTGCCGATGTGCAGGTCGAGGAACGGCCCTCACTGAAGAGAAACGCGAGCCAAGGGAGGCAATTTGGGCTGGCAACCAAGGAGAACTGGAGTTGTTGGCCGCTGGCTTCCTCTCTCGTGGACAGGGGGAAAATGAGCAGAGGAAGGTGCTGCGTTCCTCCGTTCCTCAGCCTTTTTTTTTTTTTTTTTAACCCAACCTGGTGAAGCGGTCTTAAGTGTGTACGTTATCGCCTGTACGAAACTGATTTCGGATTACCTTCTCAGTATATTTGTTACGATTCTGGTTCTGGCACTGCCGATGTCTGATGAGAGCAGCCACACTCAGGGGCGGACCAGAAGCGGGTTCCAATTTATTTCTAAAAGTCCATAACATATTAAAAGACGACCAGTACTAGAGTACGGACATTCTGTCTGGCAACCCTACCACAAAACACTGTGCCAGAATGTAGAGGATGTTCAGCGCAGAGCAACAAAACTTTTAGCATCTCTTAAAGATAAACCCTGAGCGTCTCTCTACTCTTCAACTTCCAAGCCTGGAGCACAGAAGAAAAAGGGGTGACATGATAGACTTGTACAAGTTTATTCATGGCATTTACCGGAGTGACGATCCACGGTTTGAATTTTTCACCAACAGGGACAGCAGAGGACACTCCTTGAAACTATCCGAAGTTCATCACAGGCTGAACATCAGGGGAAATTACTCCTCTCTTCGAGTGATTGATGTTTGGAATGGTCCTCCTGACCTGTAGTAACAGCCCCTACAGTCAGCATCTTCAAATCACGGTTAGACACTCATTGGCAGGAACTGCCGACAAAATACAATCCAGAATGTTTATCGACCTAGATAGTCTCCGTCTGTGACTCCCTTCCTTCCACGCATGCAGAGTCTTTGACCTAGATATTATATATTAGAACGGTGAACAGGCCTCTTAAGGCCTCTAACACCTACAAGTTTAAGTTCAAGTTCAAGTTCAAGTTCAAGAAAGGAGAGGGGCGGAGGAGATATGAGGGGGGGGGGGGGGGGGGGGGCGCAAGGGGCTGGTCAGAAATTACTTTCACTCGACGAATATAGTACACTCACCAAAAAAGTTATTGACTGGGGGAAGATGATTTTTAATGACCAGACCAATAACTCTTGCCAAAAAAATTGGGGGGGGGGGGGGGTGGGGGGGTGGAGAGGGGGGGCTGCACCGTGCCTCACCAGCGATGTTGTCCATGATGTTTGCCGCAGACTTTTTTTTTCTACGGAGAGTTTTCATTACTTCTCATGTATATCCAGAAGGTGCTCTTCAAAGTAGCTTTCAGATTCGTTCTTCCACACGGGAGATCGGGAAGCGAGGGAGGGGGGGGGGGGGGGGGGGGGTCGGGAACCCCTTGAAGCCCACACCCGGGAATCCTCAGGAACGCCCCCTCCCCTCCCTCACCCCCACCCTATTCCGATCTCCTGATCTGACTGCATCAAACCCTACCCGACCCCCATCCCCTTTTACCTGCCAATTAATGTGCACAACCCCAAGGCTGGACTGGTGAGGTGTTTGTGTGTGTGTGTGTGTGTGTGTGTGTGTGTGTGTGTGTGTGTGTGTGTGTGGGTTGGGGGGGGGGGGGGGAGCAGGGTTTCTGGAACCACCAAACCCTCCCCGGCTGACAACCTGTTGATGACCCTGTCATTACCACCCGGTACCCCACTGACAACCTGTTGATGACCCGTCATTACCACCCGGTACCCCACTGACAACCTGTTGATGACCTGTCATTACCACCCGGTACCCCACTGACAACCTGTTGATGACCGTCATTACACCGTACCCTGACACCTGTTGTGACCTGTCATTACCACCCGGTACCCCACTGACAACCTGTTGATGACCCGTCATTACCACCCGGTACCCCACTGACAACCTGTTGATGACCCGTCATTACCACCCGGTACCCCACTGACAACCTGTTGATGACCCGTCATTACCACCCGGTACCCCACTGACAACCTGTTGATGACCTGTCATTACCACCCGGTACCCCACTGACAACCTGTTGATGACTGTCATACCCCGGTACCCCACTGACAACCTCATGTCCATGACCCTGTTCATGACCCATAACCCCCACTGACAACTGTTGATGACCTGTCATTACCCCCGGTACCCCATGAAACTGTTGATGACCGTCCCAGTACCCCACTGACAACCTGTTGATGACCTGTCATTACCCCCGGTACCCCACACAACCTGGATGACGTCATGACCCAGACCACCTGACCCATGGACCTCACTACCACACCATACCCCCATAACGGAGACCCAGACACCCAACCATCACTGCACCATAAGACCCACTACACCGACCCATACCACCGACCCCAGACACGTGAGACCTCATACCCCAGTACCCCACCATCACCTGCCCATAGGACCACACCCACCAACCATACCCTCATACCACCCGACCCCACTGACACACCTCATACCCCATTAGGACCCGACACCCACCACGAACCCTCATTACCACCGGTACCCCATGACACACCGAGACCTCATACCACCCAGGTACCCACACAACCACCCATACACCCCCCATAAGTAGACCTCATCACCCGGTACCCACACACCTTGACCATTCCCACCCCCACAATGTGATGACCCTCATCACCTACCCCACCATTGACCTCACACCACCAGGTACCCCACTGACACCATCTCAACCCATCACCCACCCAACTGTTAGGACCCTACACCCGTACCACTGACACCCTTTATACGCATGACCCACGACCCACTCAATTACCCCATACCACCACCCACTGACAACGTTGTGACCCATACCACCCGGTACCCCACAACCATCACCTTCCATACAGACCCACTACACCTTATACCCATCACCCTACCCCCACTGACACTTAGACCCATACCACCCACCACTGACACCAACCGATACAGGACCCACACAACCTTGAACCTCATTACACCGACCCCACTACACCTTTGGACCCTACACCACCATACCCCATAATGTGACCTCACACCCAACACCACTGCACCCCATGAGGAACCCCGACCCACTCATCACCCCATAGGACCCACACCCACCATCACCCCCATAGGACCCACACCCACCATCACGCCCATAGGACCACACCCACCATCACCCCCAAGGACCCACACCACCCACCATCACCCCATAGGATCCACACCCACCCACCATCACCCCCATAAGACCCACACCCACCATCACCCCATAGGACCCACACCCACCATCACCCCCTAGGACCCACACCCACCATCACCCCCACAGACCCACACCCACATCACCCCATAGGACCCACACCCCCACCATCACCCCCACAGGACCACCCCCATCACCCCCATAGGACCACACCCATCACCCCCATAGGACCCACACCCAGCCACCATCACCCTCATAGGACCCACACCTACCATCACCCCATTGGACCCACACCCACCACCATCACTCCCATAGGACCCACACCCACCATCACCCCATAAGACCCACACCCACCATCACCCCCATAGGACCCACACCCACCATCACCCCATATGACCCACACCCACCATCACTCCCATAGGACCCACACCCACCATCACCCCCATGGGATCCACACCCACCATCACGGCTTATGGAAGGGATCCATCCCTGCGTCATACTGTGGACGTGTTCACTGGGTGGGAATGTTTTCTCTCTCTCTCTCTCTCTCTCTCTCTCTCTCTCTCTCTCTCTCTCTCTCTCTCTCTCTCTCTCTCTCTCTCTCACGCACACACAATCACACACATGTATACAGAGCACTCACTTGCGCGCGCAGCCCGCCACCACACACACACACACACACACACACACACACACCACGCACGCACGCACGCACGCACGCACGCACGCACGCACGCACGCACACCACACACACACCACACACACACACACACACACACACACACACACACTTCACCGGTCTGAATATCTTCCCAGTGCTCGTACCTCAGCAGCCCGTGAAAGTGAAACTAACCAGACTGTGCACGTGCTGACCCTGGCCACGCACCTGTAACTGTGTGATCCAGTAGGTCATGACCTCGCCCCTCCCGTCTTCGCTCTCTGTCCTAACGCTGAGGGGATCAAGGTCACAGCAGGGGGATCTGCAGGAGCGGACTGTAGTCATCTGCAGCCGTGGGATGGATGTCCTAGGCCAGCAGGTCACTGACTTCTCCCGCTGCGTCTCTCACACGATCCAGCAAGGTGCGTGGTGTGAGAGTCAGCATTGACCGGAGAGAGGTCAGCGACCCAAACCAGTGAGACCGGATCATAGCTAACTACATCTACTGTTAGGTTTCTGTAAAAAAAACAAAAAGCAAAAAAAAAAAAAAAAAAAAAAAAAAGAAGAGAGAGAGAAGAAAGAAAGAAAAGAAAAAAAAAAACAACAGAAAATTGGTATGGTGTGTGTGTGTGTGTGTGTGTGTGTGTGTGTGTGTGTGTGTGTGTTGTGTGTCTCTGTCTCTGTGTCTCTGTCTCTGTGTCTGTGTGCGTGCCTGCGTGCGTGTAATGCCACACTCCATCTTTCCATCCAGTTTCTTTGAAATCTCTGCCCCCCGTCCCCCCCCCCCCCCCCCCCCCCTCCCCCCCGAAATTCTGCTGAACGGATCTTGGCTTTGCCCTTGGGATCTTTGTTCGGAAGCAGGGATCCACAGTAGAACTGAACAGGTTTGTCCAAGGATCATTCCATTCTGCCGCTAACTTGGATGAAAATCGGCTCTACAGTTTCTGCGTAACCACGCTGGCAGACCGACAAAGCGGCAGACAACTAACCGCCTGTTGTATGCATCTGTGTTCTTCACCGTTCAGTGGATCGTCGATAGTATCTCTGTGACCGACGCACGTTGCTTCTCATGACTTTTCTTCATGAATTGGGCAGGATGTCCACATGAGGGAAAAGAGGAAATCCGATTTTCTTGTTGTTTGTTTTGCTTGTTGCGTGGGTTTGTATGTTTGTTTGGGTTTGTGTGTGTGTCTGTCTTCTTGTTATTTGTGTCTTTTGTTTGTTGTTTGTTTTTTAGGCACTCTAACTGGACTTGGCACACCCCCGACAGAACAAAACGAAGCCAGTGAAATGTTTTCCAGTGTTGTGCTCCTGTGTGTCCCGAAGGAGTTGAGGGAGGAGAAGAGAAGGACAAGTTGGCAGAAGTCATCTTCTGTATGAACGTGCAGTGTTCATGTTCTTACACAATTTTCTGTATGAACGTGCAGTGTTCATGTTCTTACACAATTTTCTGTATGAACGTGCAGTGTTCATGTTCTTACACAATTGAAACTGCTCTTGAAAAGAAACCCAGGTTTTGTTTTCGCTTTGAACGTGGTTCCTCTCTCTCTCTCTCTCTCTCTCTCTCTCTCTCTCTCTCTCTCTCTCTCTCTCTCTCTCTCTCTCTCAAGTACCTGATGAAAAAACATGTATTTGCTTATCTGTTACCCTTGGAAATAAAGATTATCATCATCATTATCATTATCTTTCACACAAACACACACACACACACACACACACACACACACACACACACACACACACACACACACACACACACACACACAGAGATAGATAGATAGATAGATAGATATTTGACCTGCTCCAAGGGTCGGACTGTGGCAGCACAGTTTATCCGCACATAGTAGCGTTTGAAAAATGCAATAATTTGTCAACGAGTCCAGTCAGAAGTGGGTGTTTGGATATCAGCTCTGTGAAACTGAAATCACGGACTTTTTTCTTCCAATTTTTTTTCAACAACATGTAATTGAAAATCAATGTTATTAAGAATTAAAAAGCAGATCAGGAAGAAGAAATAAATTACGTCAGTTGCACTGACATAAATTACCAGACAAAAACAACATTGCTCCCACCCTCTCTCCTCTCCCGACTAAACTTGACGTTGCATTCTCAATTTAGTTTCAGAGATGGGGGTAGGAGGGACTGGAAAGGGGACAAGGGAGATAGGGGTGGGGGTGGGAGCAGGGGTGAGGGTTCGGGGAGGGGGGGGAGATAGAAGAGGCAGACAGGGAGACGGGAGGCATAGAGTGCAGTTTTAATCTTCATGATATTTTGGGAACAGCAGAGACTTGTTTTTGTTTGGTTGTCGACGATTGCTATAGACAATTAGTGCATGCTTCGCATAGTTTGGTGTGGTGTTTGTTTGTTTGTTTTTGTTGCAACAGTGCAGATTCAGTGTATTAGCGCCTGCTGTGCGAAATGGAGGTGAGAATAGAGGCTACAGTTGGAATCATCTGATCTCCCCTTCTCATGCCCCGACTCCACCCTACTCTGGTGCCTTCTCCCCCCCCCCCTCCCCCTCCCAACGTTCCCTCCCCCCCTTCCTCTCAACGTTCCCACACCTTCTTCTCATCTTAAGCAATAGTAGTGGTAGTGTGTTGTTGTGTAACGTTAGGTCAGCTATTGCCAACTCTCACGCACGGATTCACTCATTCACACACACACACACACACACACACAACACACACACACACACACACACACACACACACACACACTCACACACACTCATACATGCGCGCGCACCCTCTCCCTCTCTCTCTCTCTCTCTCTCTCTCTCTCTCTCTCTCTCTTCTGTCTGTCTCTCTCTAAGACTAGGCTTTGGCCTAAAATCTTCAGCCTTGCGTATTAAAGATCAATCAATCAATCAATCAATCTCTCTCTCTCTCTCTCTCTCTCTCTCTCTCTCTCTCTCTCTCTCATGCACTGCGCGCGCGCGCGCGCGCGCACACACACACACGCACACGTGTGTGTTCGTGTGTGTGTGCGCGTGTGTGTGTATGTGTGTGTGCGTGCTGCGTGCGTGCGTGCGTGCGTGCGAGTGTGCGTGCGTGTGTGTGTGCGTGCCAGTGTGCAAACACACACACGCAGAATCATTGACGAGTCACAGTCCACTCATGAACACTAAAGTGAAAGCAAGCAAACCACCGCAAGTTTGGCGCGCGCACGTATAGGCTGAACCCAAAAGCGTCCGAGTGAGAACTAACTCTATCATTTCGTGAACTAGTGAGAGAGTGTTACCAATGACAGTGCACGGGGGGGGGGGGGGGGGGGGGGGGGGGGGGGGGGGCGAAAGAATGCCAGAGCATGCTCACAACAGATTTCCTTTCGGACATGCAGCCCTGAGAGACAGCAGTCGTCCTGTTTGTGTTGACAATGAAGTAAAATGTAAATGGAGGGAAGCTGAACTGGAGTCAAGGCTGTTTAAGCTGTGTTTTGTTTGTTTGTTTGTTTGTTTGTTTGTTTGTTTTCCACTTCTGTCTCTTTCATTTACCAGCATGTGTGCCGGGCTACGTTAATACACCGAAGTCTGTCAACTTCCAGGCGATGGCTGCATGAGAGTAGCGAATGACTCCAGTTCAGACAGGTGGAGTGAGCATCTCCCATGTAGCGAACGGCGGTGATGTCAAAACAAATCGCAACGGCACGTCACTAAGATCTCTCATCAGACCGTAGATGAAGGGGAAGCAATTCATGAAATGTGTAAACAGAAGCACCTGTGACTGATGCCCAGGTGCGCTTTCCCTCCACGAATTGCGTGGACGCAAGATTCCACACACACACACCACACACACACACACACACACACACACACACACACATACACACACGCGCGCGCGCACACACACACACACACACGATTGCACGCACGCACGCACGCACGCTCGCTCGCGCGCACGCACGCACACATGCGCGCGCGCACGCAGGCATGCGCGCGCGCACGCGCTCACACACACACACACCACACACACACAGTCAGTCAATCAGTCAGTCAGACATTGGCGCGCGCACACACACACACACACACACACACACACACACACACACACACACACACTTGCTCAGAGAGAGAGAGAGAGAGAGAGAGAGAGAGAGAGAGAGAGAGAGAGAGAGAGAGAGAGAGAGAAACACTCTTACCAACCTTACCAACTTCTCTTTGTCTTTTTTTTTTTTCTTTCATTTTATTTCTTTTCTATAGATCCGTGTATGTTTTTTCTCGTCAAGAGTTCAAACAATCATGCATGGAGAGCTGCAGCCTTTCCTTACACATCAGGGGGTGGTGGGGGGGGGGGGACAGGGAAAGCCACAACACACTGTGTGTGTGTGTGTGTGTGTGTGTGTGTGTGTGTGTGTGTGTGTGAGAGAGAGAGAGAGAGAGAGAGAGAGAGAGAGAGAGAGAGAGAGAGAGAGCCTAGAAAGAAAAACGCACACACTCACATCCACGCACATTCACTCACACACACACGCATATTCACACACACACACACACACACACACACACACACACAACACACAACACACACACACACACACACACACACACACACACACACACACACTTGCGTATCTGGACGCGTTCTCTAAATAGCACAGCTTTTTTCCGCTTCTCCTGTGAGCAAGGTTTTGTTGGGGCTGAGATCAAACTTACTGTCTGGCAGCATGTGGAGAATGACTCACAGAAAACACCACTTCCCCTCCTCCCACTCCCCATTCCCCCCCCCCCCCCCACCCTCCCTTCCTCTCTCAGTCTGTCAGATGTAACACACATGCGCACACACACACACATATTCATTTGTTCTCTCTCTCTCTCTGTCTCTCTTTCTCTCTCTCTCTCTCTGTCTCTCAGTTTCTCTTTCACGCACGCACGCACGCACGTACACACACAAACGCATTTATGCACGCATGCGCGCGCGTGCACACACACACACACACACACACACACACACACACACACACAGAGGGGGGGGGGGGGGGGGATCAAAACAGACAGAATAGCTCATTTTGTACAGATTATTTCTCATGGCTAGGCCTACTTACCGTAGTGCAAATGATGCTTTGTGATGCTTTTAACAACTTGGCTTATATATATATATATATATATATATATATATATATATATATAATATATGTGTGTGTGTGTGTGTGTGTGTGTGTGTGTGTGTTTCAATTTCAAGAGTGAGGAGGAAAGACCCCCTATAGATGCGTGTTCACCAACACAGACATCATTTTGTATGAGCGATTAAAGATTGACAGCCTTTCATGCATTTGATTCCGGAAACAGTTGTCAAAAGTCAAAGATGGAAGGAGGGTGTTTGGAGTGAGGAGGTGTGCAGGGAGGGGTGGGGGGTGGGGAGGAAGGGAGGGGCAGAATGGGGGGTTATACCTTTCCCTTCCTGTGTCTTTTGTCCTCAAAATGTCTGCTACCAACTTTATCCACAAATGTAGAGGATCGATTTTAGTGTGTGTAGGAATCTACTCTCAACGTTAGCTCTCGATGTGACGTATTTTCTACAGAACGAAAGAGTGTGACGTCACATTCTCTCTGCTTTAGCATAATCACCAGCATGGCGTCCAAATGAATCGACACACGAACGCGAAAGTGACACACGCGCACAAAGATCCATCGATTTTCAACTTTAGAACTGAGGCCGACGAGTCAAGAGGAGTAGGCCTACCGTTTCAGTCACGATGGATCTGGTTCAGTTCCCGAGAACCATGGCAACGATTTTGACAGTGGATCGAAACAGCGCCGTCATTTTGCCGACTGTCTGGGCGTCGCCATCTTTGCCTCGTTTCGCTGCCTAGTTGTTTTGCCACCTCCAGGGCGCAAGAGGCAGTTATCGTCCTTTCGGCAGGAAAATGACTAACCACGTTTATTGTTCTTTTCTGTGCGATCCTATCGTCCCCGGGCTGTTGGCTTTCAGACTGCTGGTTGTCTGTCTGCCATATGTGCTGTGATTCTTTTTTTAACTTGATGGGGAGAGGAGGCGGGGGGGGGGGGGGGGGGGGGGGGGGGTCACGTTAGGAAAGGGAGGGAGTGATCACCGTTTCGTGCGTCAGAGTGTACGAGGTAAGAGAGAGAGAGAGAGAGAGGGGGCGGGGGAGTTGGGGGTAGGGGGGATTGGAGTAAATGCTTCCCCGTAAAACGTGTTTTTGTTTCGCCGTAATGCACAAATTTGGATAATGAGCTGGGTGCCTCTAGTCTGTTGTGTTGCATCACCTCAACATGCATCACTTTCAGCAAACGTGGCAACTCTCTCTCTCTCTCTCTCTCTCTCTCTCTCTCTCTCTCTCTCTGAGTGAGTGAGAGAGAGAGAGATAATACCTGTTTACCGTCCATTTGACAATAATCACGATCACTGAACTGAAGAAGAAGCTGGACACCATAAAACATAGGACCTCAGTCCAAGTAAAATCCACAAATGAAATATAGGGCCGAATCCAACCAAGTACAACTTACTGAATGAAGTGCAGGGCCTCTCCCTGGCCAACAAAAAATAATATAAACCATTAGGCCTATAGAGCCTTACGCCAGCCAAGGAAGACTAGCAGCATGACAGAAAAAAGCAACAGCGACATGAGCATCACTTGGCCAGTGAAATGCAGGGCCTAACTGCAAGCAGATCCAACTCAGTATCAAGGGGAGAGCATTACGACCCACACAACCTTAACAGCATGAAAGAATGGGCCTCACTCCAACCTCACAAAATTTATCAAAATAAAATGTCGGGCGTGACTCGAAAATAAAGCAAACAAAAACAAAACAAAACAAAACCGAAGCTTACACGTTGAAATAAAGTGCCTGACTCCAACCCAATGAAAGTGATTACATAAAGTATCGGGACTAAATCCGACCAAACAGAATTTACACTTTGAAACACGGGGCCTGAATCTAACCGAGCAACACTTCCCAAAAGGTGTGTAACAATATAAACATGATTCATCCGATGCCCAAAGTCAGAGAGATCTTGAGAGTGTATCAGGAGCGTGTACAGTTGAGAACTCGTAGATAAAGATGGGCGTCACTCCGGCATTCCATTTGGGGCTTCCAGAAAACTCCATGTGGTGTTTGTTTCTGGGAGCCATCTGCATCTTCCCTCTCTGTCTGTCTTCTGTCTGTCTGTCTGTCTCTCTCTTCTCTCTCTCTCTCTCTCTCTTCTCTCTCTCTCTCTCTCTCTCTTAGGGCTGGGTGGATAAAAAGCATGCGCAGTTTGCTTATCTCAACGCCCTGGTTAAATAAAATTTCGTTCGTTCGTTCGTTCGTTCTCCCTCTCTCTCTCTCTCTCTCTAGATAGATAGATAGACAGATAGATACGTGCATGTTTGTGTGTAGTGCATGCGCGTCCCTGCCCTCGTGCCCGTGCCCTACCGCCTGTGTGCATGATTATGCGCGCAAGGTTGATGGCAGAAAGAGCCCCCAAAAGGCAGATAGCTGTAACTAGGAAGAGCTGACAAACAGATAGAGCGCATTGTTTGCTGGGCGAAGGGCTGTGTCAGTCTACTAGCCTATCTGCTGTGTTTGGTATTCTGGCACTCGGCCCACCAAAACCCTATTGTCTCCGGGGGGAGGGGAGGGAAGGGGGGGGGGAGGAGGGGGCGAGAATAGAGAGAAAATGGGAGGAGGTAGTAGTATGGGAGCGCGTAGGTTTGGTTTTAGATAGCGTAGTGATAATGGAGGGGGTGAGGATCAGGTGAAGAATGTGCGGGGAGGAGAGGGGGGTGGGGTGGGTGTGCGGGGGAAATAGGGGAGGGGGAGGGACTGGGTGGGCACAGGACGTGCCGTTCATTCGATACTGTGCTGATAATTCTCTGTTTCTTTTTTGTCTTGTGTGTTGGTGTGTGTGTGTGTGTGTGGTGTGTGAGCGAAACACACACACACACACACACACACACACACACACACACACACACACACACACACACACACACTAGTATTGCGGCATACCTTTCAAGGACTCAAATCTTTGTAAAAATGAACTTTCTTTTGTCGCTGTGCAAGAGGAAAATGTCCAAGTCATGTGATGCCCTTCTTTGGTCACAATTTGCAAGTCGTGTGATGACCTTCTTTGGTCACAATGTGCAAGTCGTGTGATGACCTTCTTTGGTCACAATGTGCAAGTCGTATGATGACCTTCTTTGGTCACAACGCGCAAGTCGTGTGATGACCTTCTTTGGTTACAATGTCCAAGTCGTGTGATGACCTTCTCTGGTCACAATATCAAAGTCGTGTGGATGACCTTCTTTGGTCACAATTTGCAAGTCGTGTGATAACCTTCTCTGGTCACAATGTCAAAGTCGTGTGATGACCTTTGGTCACAATGTCAAAGTCGTGTGATGACCTTCTTTGGTCACAATATCAAAGTCGTGTGATGACCTTCTTTGGTCACAATATCAAAGTCGTGTGATAACCTTCTTTGGTCACAATATCAAAGTCGTGTGATGACCTTCTTTGGTCACAATATCAAAGTCGTGTGATGACCTTCTTTGGTCACAATATCAAAGTCGTGTGATAACCTTCTTTGGTCACAATGTCAAAGCCGTGTGATGACCTTCTTTGGTCACAATATCAAAGTCGTGTAATGACCTTCTTTGGCCACAATGTCAAAGTCGTGTGATGACCTTCTTTGGTCACAATGTCAAAGTCGTGTGATGACCTTCTTTGGTCCCAAATTCCCAGATTTTTGAAGTGCTGCCTCCCGGATGTAACATGTGTAACGGCTTTCCGAGTTCACTTTCCACATTATCAGGACCTTGACCTTGTCAAGACGACCGTTGGTACGCTTAATAGAATAAAGTTCTGACTAAGATGGCGCTATAAACTCTCTCTCTCTCTCTCTCTCTCTCTCTCTCTCTCTCTGTCTCTCTGTCTCTGTCTCTGTCTCTCTCTCTCTCTCTCTCTCTCTCTTACCCGCCCCCCCCCCCCCCCCACACACACACACTCACTCACTCACTCACTCATTCACTCACACACACACACACACACACACACACTCTCTTTTCTTCTCTCTCTCTCTCCACACACACACACACACACACACACACACACACACACACACACACACACACACACAGAGTCACATATACGCGTGCGCGCGCGCGATGCTCTCTCTCTCTCACTCTCTGTCTCTCTCTCTCTCTGTCTCTCTCTCTCACTCACACACACACACACACACACACACACACACACACACACACACACACACACACACACACCCCGCGCGCGCGCACTCACGCACGCACGCACGCAGGCACCCACTCACTCAATCGCCCACGCACTCACATCGAATGCATAGCACGAACCAACTCTCCCAACGTCAGACAAGGGAGATAATCGGACATCCTTTGCTTAAAGAGAGAGCAAAAAAAAAAGAAAAAGAAAAAAAAGGAGTATGGCCATATAGGGTCGTGGGCGGCAGCTGCTCCACGAAGCGAGCGGATGGAGCCCATCAATGACGCGGTGAAGAGTCCATCAAGTGATGCGGCGTGCTGAGGCTGTTATTCTTTGACTTGGTCACGGCCTGGAGAGGCTGCCATCATCGCTTCCCTCCCTTGCACGTGGTGCCGGGGCGCACACGCCGGTTGCTTCTCTTTCCTCTTTGTCTTCTCTTTCCTCTTTGTCTTCTTTCCTCTTTGTCTTTTCTTTCCTCTTTGTCTTCTCTTTTTCTTTTTCCTGCCGTTTCGGTTACTTCTTCCTCCACCTGTACATGCACGCGGCGTGCATTCATGCACATTGACGCATGCGCGTGTGTGCTGTCTCTCGCGCGTGCGCACACACATTAACAAAAATGCACACATGCACGCGCACATGCACGCACTCACACACGCACTTGTTCTCTCATTCATGCGCGCATACGCGCATACGCACGCGTGCACACACACACACACACACACACACACACACACACACACACACACACATACAAACACACGCGCGCGCGCAAGCACATACACATACGCACACACATACATACACACGCGCGCGCGCGCAAGCACACACACATACGCACACACATACATACACACGCGCACGCGCGCAAGCACACACACACACACACACACACACACACACACACACACACACACACACACAACCTCTTACATCCCGGGTTATCTGAAGTGCCTTTGAAGCAATAATCAAATTGTGCATGTGTGTGTGCCTGCATGTGTGTGTGTGTGTGTGTGTGTGTGTGTGTGTGTGTGTGTGTGTGTGTGTGTGTGTGTGTGTGAAAGAGAGAGAGAGAGAGAGAGAGAGAGAGAGGAAGGAAGGAAACGGGGAGGGTAAATTCAAGCAAACACAGGCATTTTTCTTCAGTTAATATCATTTGACGTTGTGCCAAGTGCAGTTTGGCGTTGAAGCCCGAGCACTTGAGACTCTCAGCCCGGGGAAATCGCTCTGAATGGAACACAGCGGCTCGCAGCGCTCACTCAAGCGCTTACCTGTGATTCTGCTGTAGCCCAAGGGAATGTTTAAACAAAGACTGATACTAATTTTCCGTCCCAGTCTTTGCACAGGATCCAGCAAGGTACGCTATGCCAACGATCACGGTTCGGGGAGGTGCGGTCTGCTTGGAGTGCCCCGCCTAGTAGGCACAGACGTTACCGCTCATGATCCTGCGCGCAGGCGACCCTGTGATGGGCAGGGTGCCGTTTTCAGTCCTTCCTGGGGCCTGGTTGGCATAGTGGGTAAAGCAACGTTCTCTGGGTCCGAGGGTTCTTGGTTCTATCCCTGCTTGAGACCGGCGGTGTTGAAGAGATGTTCTCTTCTGGTCTGTGCTGAGTCGACCCCTCTGAATCATGCGATGAGGCTTTTAGCGTCCATCTTGTTACTGTTGTAGAATTTAGCTTGCTATGCATTATAGAGTGGACGAAGTTAAGTGGAAGAAACATGCAGAATTTAGAGAACAGACCGAAATGTGAAAAAAGTCGAGAACAGAAGACTTTAAAACAACAAATCTTTGCTATGCCATTTTAATCTTTATGTCCGTATTCGATAAAGACCGAAGAATTATTACTTATTTTAATCTTTATGTCCGTATTCGATAAAGACCGAAGAATTATTACTTATTTTAATCTTTATGTCCGTATTCGATAAAGACCAAAGAATTATTACCCTCCAC
>CM065734.1:64051308-64058808 GCA_033310375.1 Conus canariensis
TTATATGTATGATCACAAAGGAACTGGTCAACTGGCGACAACTGCCCCCATAGTGATGAGAAACCATACAGCAGCAAATGCCAATGCACCATGACAAGAAACAGACGACAGGTCTTTCTGGAGAAATCATGATATAGGTACATGGTAACATCTCGGTCTGACAACAACAACAGCCACCTATAGATGTTATAGTGTGATAGCATACAGCACTGGTCTAACATGGCAACAACAGCCACCTATAGATGTTATAGTATGATACAATACAGCGCAGATCTAACATGGCAACAACAGCCACCTATAGATGTTATAGTGTGATAGAAAACAGCACAGGTCTAACATGGCAACAACAGCCACCTATAGATGTTATAGTGTGATAGCATACAGCACAGGTCTAACATGGCAACAACAGCCACCTATAGATGTTATAGTATGATAACATACAGCACAAGGTCTAACATGGCAACAACAGCCACCTATAGATGTTATAGTATGGTAACATACAGCACTGGTCTAACATGGGCAACA
The DNA here is from genome assembly GCA_033310375.1 of Conus canariensis. Classification (NCBI taxonomy): domain Eukaryota; kingdom Metazoa; phylum Mollusca; class Gastropoda; order Neogastropoda; family Conidae; genus Conus; species Conus canariensis. The sequence continues at coordinate 64,051,834 of CM065734.1, forward strand.
ACAGCCACCTATAGATGTTATAGTGTGATAGCATACAGCACTGGTCTGACATGGCAACAACAGCCACCTATAGATGTTATAGTATGATAACATACAGCACTGGTCTAACATGGCAACAACAGCCACCTATAGATGTTATAGTGTGATAGCATACAGCACTGGTCTGACATGGCAACAACAGCCACCTATAGATGTTATAGTATGATAACATACAGCGCAGATCTAACATGGCAACAACAGCTACCTATAGATGAACCAACTACATCGCAACTTCCCATCTGAGAACATTTGATACTTATAAATGGATCGACCACAGCACAGAACTTGCCTGGGCACAGTTAAGATTTATGGATGCACTGATCACAAAGGAAACCTCAACTGGCGACTAACTGCCCTCCATGGATGGACCAACGGCAGCAGAGATTCCGATCCAGGGACAACAAACGACGACAAGCTTTCTGGAGAAATGCATGAAAGGACACTGGCTAACTCTCGGTCTGACAACACAACAGAGCCTGCCACCTGCAAACGAATCATGTATGAACACAACTTCCCCCCTCCACATAGACGTCAGTTTGGTTAGAACCTTAGGCTGATATACTGCACGTTAATCGTACCTGCTATTCTTGGGCTTTGGATTATCTTCATATCGGAACACTGGGAGTGTAAGAAAAGAGATGTTATCGTTGTTATTATCTTTTTTTCTAATTCACGTTTAAGTGTGATATTGTGGCTGTCTAGTAAAGCCCCTGTGGTCCATGCGTTTGTTTTCTCCCTCTTCCAGCCGCCCTTCATCATGCGCGAGCTGAACTCGGACGGAGGCGCGCGCTACGTGGGCTACATGAAGGACCTGATGGACGCCCTGGCCAACAAGGTGGGCTTCGAGTACAAGTTCCGCATCGCCGCCGACGAGAAGTACGGCAGCCAGGGGGCGGACGGATGGAGTGGCATGATCGGCGAGGTGGTGGACAAGGTGGGTGGCGTGTCTGGGACCTGCTGGAACAGAGCCCGGCATCTGGCTGTCAGAGAGCGCTGCATGTCCAGAGCCGGGAGACTACGTACTGCGAGGTCGGGTGAGGGAGGAAGGGGAGGGAGTAGAATATGACGTTGGAGGTGCAGAGGATCGTGAAGGACCTTGGCAGGTCCAGAGGCAGAGCCTCGGGCTTCTGTAAGAATCTATGGGCAGCGATTTCGGACGCTGAAGTATGTCAAAGATGTAAAAATGACATCGAAGCCCCATCCTGAAACTATAAAATCCACCACACCAGCTTCAAACAAAAGTGCGGGGACGGGGGGGGGGGGGGGGGGTCGGAATCCAGGTAACTCCTTCATCCTCCCCACCCTGCTTCCCCCTGGGTCAGGCGTTGACGTTACTGTTCCCTATAGTCATCCTGCCAACAACCTATTTTGGCCATTGAATGAGCTGCAGTTCTGTGTGGTGGAATGATGCAAGGGAAGCAACTGTAGCCAATCGCTTAACACAAGTTGCTTCCCTTTGTATCCGTCATATCGATTTTTTCTGTAGTAAAAGTTTTGCTTAGTTGATTTTATTAATTTGATTATTTATCTATCTGTCATACTGATTTGAATATAACCAAAGAAAAGGAAGAAATGTAATTAAAATGAAAGTGTGAAACATCCAGCAATATTTTGGATCATAACGGTGTGCATTCATACATGTTGGCCGGTCTATTCAAAGGTATGAAAATCATTCTGCGAGATATTTTGAATTCCTAGATAGTTTAACATCTTCACTTGTTTTAAAAAGAGCGGCTCCTCGTACTTCAGTGTTCACATTTTAAAAACACAAATTCTGAGTACATTTCAACATGTGATTTAACAGGCTTTTCTGTAATATATTAAAGACACTCCTTTATTTGTTCATGTAAGACAATTAAGCTGTAACTATAACTGTAATTGTAAAAAAAAAAAATCGAAACAGACAGAGAAGCTGAGACGGAGACTCTCTGTCTGTCTGTCTCTCTGTCTGTCTGTCTGTCTCTCTCTCTCTCTCTCTCTCTCTCTCTCTCTCCCTCCCCAAATACAAATACCCTTTAGCTTAGCCACGGGTACCTGACGGTGTTTTAGTGTTTTCCCCCTTGTTTCCATGTTGACTGTTTCTGTCCTACCCTTTGATGTACTAAGCTTACAGGCTCATTGCTACAAACCCTGATAGTGTCCTACCCTTTGATGTAGTAAGCTTACAGTCTTATTTCTACAAATCCTGATAGTGTCCTACCCTTTGATGTACTAAGCTTACAGGCTCATTGCTACAAATCCTGATAGTGTCCTACCCTTTGATGTACTAAGCTTGCAGGCTCATTGCTACAAATCCTGATAGTGTCCTACCCTTTGATGTAGTAAGCTTACAGGCTCATTGCTACAAATCCTGCTAGTGTCCTACCCTTTGATGTAGTAAGCTTACAGTCTTATTTCTACAAATCCTGCTAGTGTCCTACCCTTTGATGTAGTAAGCTTACAGTCTTATTTCTACAAATCCTGATAGTGTCCTACCCTTTGATGTACTAAGCTTACAGTCTTATTTCTACAAATCCTGATAGTGTCCTACCCTTTGATGTAGTAAGCTTACAGTCTTATTTCTACAAATCCTGCTAGTGTCCTACCCTTTGATGTACTAAGCTTACAGTCTTATTTCTGCAAATCCTGCTAGTGTCCTACCCTTTGATGTAGTAAGCTTACAGTCTTATTTCTGCAAATCCTGCTAGTGTCCTACCCTTTGATGTACTAAGCTTACAGTCTTATTTCTGCAAATCCTGCTAGTGTCCTACCCTTTGATGTACTAAGCTTACAGTCTTATTTCTGCAAATCCTGCTAGTGTCCTACCCTTTGATGTACTAAGCTTACAGTCTTAATTCTACAAATCCTGCTAGTGTCCTACCCTTTGATGTACTAAGCTTGCAGGCTCATTGCTACAAATCCTGCTAGTGTCCTACCCTTTGATGTACTAAGCTTACAGGCTCATTGCTACAAATCCTGATAGTGTCCAACCCTTTGATGTACTAAGCTTGCAGGCTCATTGCTACAAATCCTGATAGTGTCCTACCCTTTGATGTACTAAGCTTACAGGCTCATTGCTACAAATCCTGCTAGTTTCCTACCCTTTGATGTACTAAGCTTACAGTCTTATTTCTACAAATCCTGCTAGTGTCCTACCCTTTGATGTACTAAGCTTACAGGCTCATTGCTACAAATCCTGATAGTGTCCTACCCTTAAATATACTAAGCTTACAGGCTCATTGCTACAAATCCTGATAGTGTCCTACCCTTTGATGTAGTAAGCTTACAGGCTCATTGCTACAAATCCTGATAGTGTCCTACCCTTTGATGTAGTAAGCTTACAGGCTCATTGCTACAAATCCTGATAGTGTCCTACCCTTTGATGTAGTAAGCTTACAGGCTCATTGCTACAAATTAAATGTGAAATTTTTGACAGCGCGATCTTCTACATAACAGTCTGCTTGTGTGTGTGTGTGTGTGTGTGTGTGTGTGTGTGTGTGTGTGTGTGTGTGTGTGTGTGTGTGTGTGTGTGTGCGTGCGTGCTTGTGTGTGTGTGTGTGTGTGTGTGTTGTGTGTGTGTGTGTGTGTGTGTGTGTGTGTGTGTGCTTGCCGCGAGTGTATGTTTAACCTCTAGTAGAGATCTTTTGACATTATTCACTGCTATCATGGCAATAGCCGTAAGAGCTGTTTTTTTTCGCGTTATTAGCTTTCTATGTAACAAACCAGCTTTGTTGACCGGGATTTGACATCATCATGTTTCCATATAAATATTCAGATTCTTTGACGGTGATCTTTCTTCCTCCTCCCCTTTGTTGTCCTCATTTTGACATTAACGTCCCTTATAGCTGTCCTGCTTTGTTGATTAGTGAGAAAGAAAAAAACATAATACGCCATTCATTTCCAGCAAATGTACTCCCACATACTAAGCGCATGTACCCCCACATACAAAGGAATGTACCCCACGTACTAAGCACATGTACTCCCACATACTAAGCACATGTGACTCCCACATACCTAGCACATGTACTCCCACATACTAAGCGCATGTACTCCCACATACTAAGCAAATGTGTCCCCGCATACTAGAAGCTTCTGCTTGTTCACTTCTCTATCTCACTCACTCTTGTGTTTTCACGCGTTCATTGAATGTGGTCTACTGACACTGATGATGTGCCATACAATACTCTGACCTGGATTCTGTGTGCCCCCCCCCCCCCCCAGACGGCGGAAATAGCGGCGGGCGCCCTGACGGTGACAGCGAGCCGGGAGGAGGTGGTGGACTTCACGCGGCCCTTCATGAGCACGGCGGTCAGCCTGCTGGTCAAGAAACCCGAGCGCATGGACATGGGCCTGGGCTACCTCGTCCGGCCCTTCTCCACTGGTCAGTCAGGGGGTGGTCACTGCTGAAGTGATGGTGACCATGGTCCTGTGTGTGTGTGTGTGTGTGTGTGTGTGTGTGTGTGTGTGTGTGTGTGTGTGTGTGTGTGAAGGGTTAGGTCAAAGGGAGAGTTAGTGCACAGGACCTATTGGCATATGATGTGGGTGGGTGGATGGGGGGAAGGGGGGGGGGCAGATTTTGAAATGGCGAAAGAAGACGTTGCTCGCTTGTTGTGTCAAGGATGTGTGACAGACTGCGGAACAGTCCATTGCCGTTACTCCCACAGGATGTGTGACAGACTGCGGAACAGTCCATTGCCGTTACTCCCACAGGATGTGTGACTGACTGCGGAACAGTCCATTGCCGTTACTCCCACAGGATGTGTGACAGACTGCGGAACAGTCCATTGCCGTTACTCCCACAGGATGTGTGACAGACTGCGGAACAGTCCATTGCCGTTACTCCCACAGGATGTGTGACTGACTGCGGAACAGTCCATTGCCGTTACTCCCACAGGATGTGTGACTGACTGCGGAACAGTCCATTGCCGTTACTCCCACAGGATGTGTGACAGACTGCGGAACAGTCCATTGCCGTTACTCCCACAGGATGTGTGACAGACTGCGGAACAGTCCATTGCCGTTACTCCCACAGGATGTGTGACAGACTGCGGAACAGTCCATTGCCGTTACTCCCACAGGATGTGTGACGACTGCGGAACAGTCCATTGCCGTTACTCCCACAGGATGTGTGACAGACTGCGGAACAGTCCATTGCCGTTACTCCCACGTCTCTCTGTTCACCCAAGAAAACTCCAGTGCTCCAGTGTGCAGACAATAACATCACATAGACAGACACACAGTAGATAGATAAACTCGCGCGCGCGCGCGCGCGCCACACACACACACACACACACACACACACACACACACACACACACACACACACACACACACACACACACACACACACGCTAAATACGTTCTTAAAAGTTCGACAAGTAACAACTTTGCATCTGAGGAACTGAAAATTACATCTGAAAATTCTTTTCCTAAACGAGCTAAGCAGATATCATCATTGAAACCAATTGCCACTTACGTATCAGATCTACTCAAAAGATCTGATGTAAATCCAAGTAATATTGACACAAATCAAGCGGCCTCCCCTTGTCCTGCTTGGGAGATGAATAGAGCGCAGTTTGATATTAATTATATTGACATGAAGAAAAATGAAAATCCAAACATTATGAAAACTGAAGTCCAATTACATTTACAGAACACTTATCCAGATCATTTAAAGATATATACAGATGGTTCACTCCTAGAAGATCACCGGGCAGGTTCAGCTTTTGTTAATACCAGCGTTAAAAAAGGAAAAGTCATACTACATTGGCAAAAATCGATCCATTTTTACTGCTGAACTTATTGCTATTCTTATGGCTCTCAGTTACATAGTTGATTTTCCATTACAGTTTTTTCAAATCTTATTTTGTGTAGATTCTCAATCGGTACTCTATGCTTTAAGATCATCAGATTACAAGAAAAAGACCAAAATTATGTTAGAAATCAGTCAATTAATTCATATCTTAACTTTAAAAGGGACCAACATTTCCTTCTGCTGGGTTCCTTCACATCTTGGATTTTCTTCAAATGAGTGGGCTGACAAAGTAGCAAAAAAGGGCGCAAGGCAAGGCACAGAATCCACTGAAATTCATGTTATCCATTCAGGAGGGTTATCACTTGCTGGAACAAGCAGTATGGAGTAGAGTTAAAGGCTATACCCAGAGAAGAGATAGACTCTCCAAGAATATATATATATTGATTCTCGTGGTTTGGATAACAAATTATATTTGAATCATGCTGGCGTAATCAAACTCAGACAGATTAGTTCGCTATCTTACAGGATAAAACTTAATGCGTTCATCACAAAATACAGCAAAAATGTTAGATGTTTATGTGGTGAACAAATTTCTAGTAAACACATCATTTTTGAATGTCAGAGGTTAAGACCAATCTTACCTGTGATTTCTGAAAATTGTATTGAAGGCGTTTTCAAAAATGCTACTAGTTTGTTTAATATTGCGAAATGTTTACTTCATAGTCCTGTAGGACATTTGTTATAGACTAGTTGATTGTGATTTTTGTTAATGCTCATTTTTCTGACTTTTTTTTTTTTTCATCCTTAGCCAAGAGACATAAATGCATACACACACACAATACGGCCCCCTCCCCTCCTCCTCCTCCCGATCCCCTCCCTCCCCCCCCCCCCCCCCCCCCGTCTAATATCACTATGTGGATAGACGTTAAATTGAAGACAACAACAACAACAACAACAACACACACACACACACACACACACACACACACACACACACACACACACACACATACACGCACGCACACACACACACACACACACACACACACACACACACACACACACACACACACACACACACACACACACACTTTGTCTGTCTCTGTCTGTCTGTCTGTCTATCTGTATCTCTCTCTCTCTCTCTCTCTCTCTCTCTCTCTCTCTCTCTCTCTCTCTCTCTCTCTCTCTCTCTCTCTTACCCA
>CM065734.1:64063808-64071308 GCA_033310375.1 Conus canariensis
ATAATGGACTCTTGACACAGAAATATAACTGGTTAACTGGCACAACGAGCAGTTTTCCCCGGAAAATTGTTTTTTTTTTGATGGGTAAAGGATTTTCTCCAGTATCAGCATTTTTTTCAAAGAACAGCAAGTGTTTTTCCAAGAAAATAGCTGTTTTCCGGGAAGAATCGTCTGTTTCACGGGAAAATGATTGTTTTCATGATATAGTTAACTGTTTTCACGGGAAAATGATTGTTTTCACGATATAGTTAACTGTTTTCACGGGAAAATGATTGTTTTCATGATAAAGTTAACTGTTTTCACGGGAAAATGATTGTTTTCACGATATAGTTAACAGTTTTCACGGGAAAATGATTGTTTTCACGATATAGTTAACTGTTTTCACGGGGAAATGATTGTTTTCACGATATAGTTAACTGTTTTCACGGGAAAATGATTGTTTTCACGATATAGTTAACTGTTTTCACGGGAAAATGATGTTTTCACGATATAGTTAACTGCTTTCACAGGAAAATGCCCATTTGAGACCTCTATGTTCCCCGCAGATTCCTTGTTTAGTCACAAAAAATTGCACGTGCGAAATTAGCATTTTGCATAAAGGGCTTGCAGAATACAGGAACAGAGGCAGATGAAACAAATGGCTGATAAAGTCTGCAATAACGAACAGAATCATTTTCACCTCTGGACTAAGCTGAATCTAGCACCTGCTTGGCTTCAGTTTTCTTCTTCTTCTTCCTCGTTCGCCATCCCGTTAGATGAGCAGCCCGGTGTCCTCGATGAAGGCTGCCGTGGCTTCAGTGTTAGCTTAGTCTGTTTATTGATGACAGTGGGTGTTGGAAAGATCCCACAATGTGAATGGATTGGTATGGTGACATTTATCACATTGACGCTTGAAGGCTCCAAGAACCAATAGTTTCTGCAAAAGCTATGACAACAATCCGTCGCATTAGACATGTCCATTTTAAAAAGTTATCTTTTCATTGTCGTCATCATCATCATCATCATCATCATCATTATCAATTTTTCATCATCATCATCATCATCATCATCATCATCATCATCATCATCATCACTATTATTACTACTTTTATTGTTATTATTATTTTTGTTACTGTTGTTGTTATTGTTGTTGTCGTCGTCGTCACCATTATTATTATTATAATAATTATTATCATTATTTATTATTACTATTATTATTATTATCATCATCATTATTATTATTATCACCATTACATTATTATTATTATTTTCATTATTATTATCATTACTATTATTATTACTATTATTATTATCATCATCATCATCGTTAAGATTATATTGACTTACTTTAGAAGTTTTGGGGGGTCTATGTTTCTGTCTTTTCTTTCCTTTTTTTTTTATTTTGTCTTCGTTTTTCCTTCTTTTTCCCTCGGCGGGGGAGGGGGGTTCTCTTTCTGTCTCTTCTCTGTCTCTGTCTCTGTCCTCTCTCTCCTCTCTCTCTCTCTCTCTCTCCCTCCTCCCCCCCCCCCCCCCCCCCCCCCCCCCCCCAATCCTACTCAATTCCACCGTGTATATCTAAACAGCTGTGGTGTGTGTGTGTGTGTGTGTGTGTGTGTGTGTGTGTGTGTGTGTGTGTGTGTGTGTGTGTGCCCCCTCCGCTCTTGCAGTCCTACGCCCTGGCCACCCAGAAGGGTCACGTGATCGGGTCCCTGCTGGACAAGGCTCTGGACGAGATGAAGGCCAAGGGGGAGCTGCGCGAGATCGAGCACCGCTGGTGGCGCTTCTCCGGAGAGTGCTCGCACATCGACGGGCGCGAGTTCTCCCAGAAAGGCGACAGCCTGTCCTCGCTGCCCATCTACCCCATCACCCTGAGGGACATGTCCGTGGCCATCCTCATCCTCTTCCTCGGCTTCATCGTCGCCATCGTCGGCCTCATCATCGAGATCATCTACCACACCATCGCCACCAAGGTGCGCGGGAAGTGACGGGGAACTGGGTGGAGTGGGGGCGGGGGAGGGGGGGGCGGGATGGGGGGGGGGGGGAGGGGGGTGCTTGGGAGTCGAGGCTAGAAGGACAGGGACGGATAGGAGTGGGCGGGGGGTGTCTGTAGTGGGAGGGGACGTTGAAGTTGGGGAGGGGTGGGGGAGACGGTAAGTGTTGTTTGAAGTAATTTGCGAAGTAATGTATAAAATTATACTTCTACTATTAACTAGTGGTAGTAGTAACAGTAGTGGTAGTAGCCGTCGTCGTAGATGTAGTAGTCGTGGTCGTAGTAGTCGTAGTAGTGGTGGTAATAGTAGTAGTCGCAGTCGCATTAGTAGTAGCAGTAGTAGTAGCAGCAGCAGCAGTAGTATAAACCGTTTTTGATGATAACGCTTCAACACCGACTCTTGATAATACTGGCCTGCTGCTACTCCTGATGCTGCTACTGTTATAGTACTGCTATTGCTGCTACTCCTGATGCTTCTACTGTTATAGTACTGCTATTGCTGCTACTCCTGATGCTGCTACTGTTATAGTACTGCTATTGCTGCTACTCCTGATGCTGCTACTGTTACAGTACTGCTATTGCTGCTACTCCTGATGCTGCTACTGTTATAGTACTGCTATTGCTGCTACTGTTATAGTACTGCTATTGCTGCCACTGTTATAGTACTGCTATTGCTGCTACTCCTGATGCTGCTACTGTTATAGTACTGCTATTGCTGCTACTGTTATAGTACTGCTATTGCTGCCACTGTTATAGTACTGCTATTGCTGCTACTGTTATAGTACTGCTATTGCTGCTACTGTTATAATACTGCTATTGCTGCCACTGTTATAGTACTGCTATTGCTGCTTCTGCTGATGCTGCTACTGTTATAGTACTGCTATTGCTGCTACTGTTATAGTACTGCTATTGCTGCTACTGTTATAGTACTGCTATTGCTGCTACTGTTATAGTACTGCTATTGCTGCCACTGTTATAGTACTGCTATTGCTGCTACTGTTATAGTACTGCTATTGCTGCCACGGTTACGGCTGCCGTTGCCGATGCCACTACTTTAGCTGCTGTTGCTACTACAACTTCTATTATTACTGTTGCTGCTTCTGCTACTGCTGATGCTCCTGCTATCTCTGCTGCTGCTGTTACTTATATTGCTGCTGCTGCTGTTACTTATATTGCTGCTGCTGCTGCTGCTGCTGCTGCTGCTGCTGCTGCTGCTGCTGCTACTCATCCTCTGTGAGTACATTTTTTTAAGGAATTATATAATTCTTTATTTTGTTCTACGAAGGAAATGATTGTCGTTGATGGTATTGGTGGTTATACCAAACTCAGACATCAAAATTTGTCTGTCTGATGTAGCCCCCCTTCCCCCATTCCGTCACCTCTCTCTCTCTCTCTCTCTCTCTCTCTCTCTCTCTCTCTCTCTCTCTCTCTCTCTCTCTCTCTCCCTCCCTCCCTCTCCCTTTCTCCCTATCCCTCTGTCTGTCTGTCTGTCTGTCTGTCTGTCTGTCTGTCTGTCTTCTCTCTCTCTCTCTCTCTCTCTCTCTCTCTCTCTCTCTCTCTCTCTCTCTCTCTCTCTCCACACATTACGCTTCTAGTAGTTGTTACTTTCGTTGTCCGCTCTTTGTCTTATGACACTGTTCGTTGAGATCCAACACCTTATGATGTTACAATGGATAATGTGTGTTATCATTGCTTCTGTTGTTTTCTTGTGACTTTACTCTTCGTTGAGATCCAACACCTTATGATGTTGCAATGGATAGTGTGTGTTATCATTGCTTCTGTTGTTTTCTTGTGACTTGGCTGCTGCCATTGCCGCTTTTCGTGATGGAGACCGTTGTCGTTCTCGAGGGATGAGACATATAAAGTACATTCTGTATGTCTTTCTTTGTGGCTAAATGTGCTTAAGTTAATCAAGTCACTCAGGACCAGACTATATCATGTCGGCCTCTTTCCCCTTGTCCAGGGCAAGCTGGAGAAACCCAAGGTGCTGGACAGCAAGATCTTCAAGGCGCCCAAGTTCACCAAGGGCAAGTCCTCCAAGGCCGCCCCGGCCTCCTCCCAGGACCCCGAGGCCGCAGTGTCGGAGCCCCTGACGGACGAGGCTCTGGGCGAGGGCACCTCCGGTGAGGGGGCCACAGGCGAGGGAGAGGTCAGGGAGGCCTAAGGCGTGTGGAGAGGTAGGGCCCTGGAGAGGAACTGCTGCCGCCTGCGGCCTGAGCCCGTGTGGTGCCAGAGGGCAGGGACTGCTTCTCCGCTGTTGCCTCGGCCCCTGAGGACCTGATGGTCCCTCTCTGCTGCAGGGGAGAAGCTTCAGCGTCTGTCACGTGGCAGCCGGGGCAGGGCGGGAAGTGGGACTGGCTTTTGGGGTTCTGTAGCCTTCTTCACCTTGTACTCGTTGTCGCCTCGCTCCTTTGCAGCACTCTCTCGCCTCAGCATCGTTTTGAAAAGTTCTTTTTCTCTTGTTTTTAGCGTCAGCATCGCGTTGAAAAGTTCTTTTTCTCTTGCGTTTAGACTTCTCCACAGTAACTAGACATGATTAAGCTGTATTTCGGCTCTCAAATTAGGCCAAGCTACGATAAATTTCATGTAAGTTATAAATGTTCACAAACGTTGTCTGCATATTGGCAAATACTTTGGTAAATCTGGTTGTCCTTGTCGAAGTTTAACTAGAAAAAGCAAAGTCCATTTTCAGCAGTTCAACTGATTCGTTGAACCACCAGCATTCCCTCAGTCAGCCAAGGTCTAGCTATCCGATGTGCTTTTTTTCACATCAGGTTTTGTAAGCAAGCAGTGAACTTTTTCTCCAGAAAATACATAATACGAAAGATTCAGTCTCACTGAATGTCAAAATCTAATACATACACAGTGTGTAGATGTCCTCTAACGATGGGTATCTCTGTCATCTTGGTCCACTGTGTGAGCGGTGTTTCCGAGAGGTGAGTTCTGCAACTGAGCGTTGGCTAAGCAGTGTGATGTCTGGACATCGTCAGAAAAGTGAGTTTGATGTTTGGTTTCTGCAGATAACCCAGTCTTCTTTTGGTCGGATAAGCTTCGTTGTGGTGAACAAGCGAGTATCCGTGGGTATGCTTTTGTTGTCTTTGTTTACTGACATTCGTTCTGTTTTCTGTCGTTCTGAATTATATTCACCACACGTTATGTTAGAATTGTGTACCGGTCCAATACTCACGCCAGGAAGGTTGTCGATTTGTGTCTATTATCACCAAGTCTTCCGTGTGTATTCTGTCTGTGTCATTTGATACTGATGACCTAGACACAGCAACAGTAGAGGGTTCTTTGCTGCCTTACTTTTTATACCAGCTATACACCTCTCTGTATCACGTGCCTTTCATACCAAGCAGATGCTTCGTTGACACATTCTGAAATGCTCCCCTTTGGGGAAAGTGATAAACTGAGTCGTTCTGTAATCGTTTTTTCTCGAAGTGAGGGAGTGGGGTGGTAACAGATTCTGTGTTTACAAAATTTGCTGTTTGGCATTTAGCCCGAATCGGATCATCGTTCTGTCTTGTGGTAAAACAAGGATGGCTGGGATGTAATCTCTGTTTATCAGTTGGCTGTTTTGTGCTTGTGTCACTGAGGAAAAGGTAGATCTGACACGTGTCTGCAGCGTACACTAAGGTGATTTTTATGCTCGTCTCATTTGTCCCTTTGTCTACCATTGCTCAGGTGTTGATAGTAACAAGATTGACTCCTCTCTCTCTTTATTCATCTGTCATCCAAAACACACACGCGCACGCACACACACACACACACACACACACACACACACACACACACACACACACACACACCACGCACGCACGCACGCACACACACACACACACACACACACACACACACACACACACACACACACACACACACACACTTGTTTCTGTACGTTGCAGTTGTTTCTAACATCAAAAGATTATTACTTTAAAAAGGGGGACATTATCACCGTGATGTAGCTGGCTGTACATCAGACCCGCTGGCAATGCAATTAGCCATGATCAACCCGTGCCAAGCATTCCGTGTCTGCTGCACGATGCTGTCTCCTGTGTGTTGTCACGCCGCTTGACCAGTGTCCCCACACAGTCTGTGTACACCTATGATATCCACCTGGTATGCAGGTGAATGGAGTATTGTGCAGCCAAGGTGACCGTAGATCAATCCCTTCGTTAGCAGTTCCCACCAGGTGCCAACGTCGTCGCATGGATGATATCTCCAACCCCCACGTCTTTCCAGTAAGTGACCAGTAGTACCAGTGATTTGCCGAGGGAGGGCGTGACTGACGTGGAATCCAAGAGCTAGGAATAGATAGCAGATGCAAGACAATACGCTGCTGATGAGTTTCAAAAAAAAAAAAAACAAAAAAAAAAAACCCAGCGTTTACGTAATCTGCAAATCAGTCTTGTGTCACACACACACACACACACACACACACACACACACACACACACACACACACACACACACACACACACAGCGCGCAATCGAAAAGAAGTTATGGACTTTTTGAGAAAAAAAGCATGCATAGAAACATAGTGTCATGATAAATAAAACACAAGATTTTCACTACGGTAATAATATAATCTTTACCTTTGAAATAAGTTAATGTTGCTATAGGTAGTGAATACGTTGAATCAGTGAATGTTGCTATAGGTAGTGAACACGCTGAATCAGTGAATGTTGCAATAAGTAGTGAACACGTTGCATAGTGCCATCCACCAGACCAAGCCTGGTTTGAATTCTGGTGAAGTCATCATCTTTTGAAACTGAGACATCCTCCATCCTAGCTGATCACTGTTCACGTCATCTTACCAGCGTGTTCAATAGTTGGTACGTTTAGTGTGTCTCAAAAGAGTTCAAAGTAACAACAGTGTGTGGCAGTACCTGACCAGCTTCACGCGGAAGACCTTTAGTCAGTGTGGGTGATGTCTGTGTCTAAGGGAGCGTCAAGCTGTCCTGTGCAAAGAACTGCAAGGACTTGGCTTTGCGCGGCACTGTGTGTTCATTTCACTCTGAACATTGGAAGGAGGAGACAATATGTCACAAGAAAGTTGTTTTGAGGCTGATGAACTGCACCACGTTCATGCTTTTAGACTGTGACACGGAGAGATGACGTTCTATGTTTAGACCATTGCAGGCGTCATCATTCTTGTGAGATGGGATGGTGTGTTCCAACACACGCTTTATCTGGAACGTGTGAAGTTGTAAAATCACTGCCGGGGAAAAAAAGAAACTGCTTCTTCGTTGTTCAAGTCTTCATCAACATCAAATGCTTAGAGTGTCATGTCATTTTTTTTAAAACCAGCTTAGACAAGCATATACCAATCACACCACTGTCTGTATTTATTGTGAAATGAAACATACTATGTATGACTCGTAGTCAACTCGGTGTTCAGTATGACTGTTTTACCGCTGGCCTTTGTGAAGGAGTAGTATAATCTCCCTTGTATGCCGCTTGTATGGATAGTTAGGCCCGCGTCTCTCCGGTTACAGCCATCTTCTCCTTTTCTTCGCCCTCCTACCCT
>CM065734.1:64073808-64163808 GCA_033310375.1 Conus canariensis
ATGGGTTCTACCTTGGTGGGGTTCAGTGCCGATCAATCAAAGGGCAGGATGGGTTCTACCTTGGTGGGGTTCAGTGCCGATCAATCAAAGGGCAGGATGGGTTCTACCTTGGTGGGGTTCAGTGCCGATCAATCAAAGGGCAGGATGGGTTCTACCTTGGTGGGGTTCAGTGCCGATCAATCAAAGGGCGGGATGGGTTCTACCTTGGTGGGGTTCAGTGCCGATCGATCAAAGGGCCAGATGGGTTCTACCTTGGTGGGGTTCAGTGCCGATCAATCAAAGGGCAGGATGGGTTCTACCTTGGTGGGGTTCAGTGCCGATCGATCAAAGGGCGGGATGGGTTCTACCTTGGTGGGGTTCAGTGCCGATCGATCAAAGGGCAGGATGGGTTCTACCTTGGTGGGGTTCAGTGCCAATCGATCAAAGGGCGGGATGGGTTCTACCTTGGTGGGGGTCTGGGCTCTCTCAGGTGACCTTCTCATTGACTGTGGTCTTGAAAGATGTTTACTTTTGCCACAAAACTTACTTTCTTTGTTTTTCATCAACTCAACTCCACTGTCTAGGAATTGTATTTCCGATGAAAAACCTATGATCACAAGCAAGGCCAAGATAGCTCACTTGGTCAAGTACCCCTATCATGATCCTGGGGCCACTGGTTCAGGGGAATTATCCTCCCCAGCCCCTCCCCCAGCCCCCCCCCCCCCCCCCCCCCAACTTATTTTCCGGATGAGTCCTTTGAATGAGACAATAAACCTTGGTTCCAAGTGTGAATGCATGCATAAAATCTTGGCCCACACTAAGAATCCCTTCACCAACCTTGGCAAGAGAAGGCCAGTTTGGCCATGACATAGATACACATAGCATAAATCCTTCAAGAAAGATGAAAGGAAAGAATGAAAAGCTGAGTGGCTGATATTCAAATGATTGACATTGAAAACAAATGATTAGCGCCAACAGGCAGTTTTTTGGTCAGTTCTATCCAGATAGGCAGCCCGTTGTGTAAATAAATGAGAAATGGATCGTAAAGTACTAACAGTCTGGTTTCTTACCAAGGATAAATGCTATAATGATGCTCTGATAGTAATAAAGACAATGTTCTGGCTGTCTTCCTTGAGGCATGTCTGTTGTAGCCCTAGTTGTGGCTCTGTTGTAGTGTCATGCTGTACAGAGGGTGAACGACGTTGACAGTGGACACCCCTTGCATATGCATTATATTTTGCCACTGTCACTGTTACCTCTTGCTAGCTAAACTGGTTTGGAAACAGATACATTTTGATCTTGGGTAATGCGAAGAAATGACTCGATTCTTGTATATAGTGTTAGGTTTCAAGCATCTTTCTAGTCAACTGCTTTACCATGCTGATTTGTTTGTTCTTTTTTGCGAAAGTTTTATTTGGAATTGCTGAAAAACTAATATGGTTGTATACACCAGCTTCCTCATCAGCTCCATGCAACAGAGACCCAAAACAGTAAAGAAAACAATCAGTAATGGTATTCTGTATATAGTGTTATTTACCTGAGCAGATTCACAATAGGGTATTTAAATTTGATAGTGCATACTATAGCTTCTGCCTGATGCATCTTTAGCTTTGTGGCGTAGCATAAAAGTGCATGAGTACCGATGCATCTTTAGCTTTGTGGCGTGGCGTAAGAGTGCATGAGTGGATGTGGTATGAGACTGTGCATGTATTCACACATTCCGACACTAAAACAGTGAGTCCACACATAAAAGCATCGTTTTAATTAACTGATGGTGAGCACATATTACACAGCAAGTAACTGCAGGTAAAACAGCATGGTTTTAATTAACTGATGGTGAGCACATATTACACAGCAAGTAACTGCAGGTAAAATAGCATGGTTTTAATTAACTGATGGTGAGCACGTATTACACAGCAAGTAACTGCAGGTAAAATAAAACACTAGTAGTTTGTCATTAATTTTCAAAGAAAATGATGATCCCTGAAAAAAAAGATAAAAAAATATAACACGACGTCATCAGTATATTAAACTGGCATCCACACTTCCACTACCACGTTATAAAGAGATGGCAGGCTAGGCAAACAAATGGTCACAATGAATGCAGTAGGTTATGATGCATATGTATACACTCCAGCTGCATGAACACTACATGTCTGACCTGTGAGCAGCTGACCTGTTGAAGACCAATGAACACCGAACATGTCTCTGTCAGAGCCAACTGCCCCTGCCCAGCCAATGAGCCCACTCCAACCAAGGGTTGTTGCTTTACTTGCTTCCTTTGGTCAGAGCTAGTTGGATCCACCTTATTTCAGTAAAATTTAAAAAATGAGGAACAGACCTTGGACAGCCACCAGCTGGTCAGAACTGCAGCCACAGACTCAGGTGACATCTTGGAGGGGAGAAAACCTTGAGGACGGATGAATGAGAATCAGTCAAGGGTACTGATATGTTCTGTGACTCCTGACTTACACAAATATGATTAAGAAAACTCTGTTCTTCACTGATGAAACAGTTTTGCTTGAACATACCCAAGCGGAGACCAAAGGGTGCACCAGGCTAGAAAGGGCGGTTTCACGTTCTGTCTAATTTCACCTATATATAAACAACTAGCAACAGACCACTGTCTCAATTTTACCTGAAAAAAAAAGCATCAAAATACAAACCATTGATCACTATTTCCCTAATATTCCACTGCTCTCCTCCCTCCAGTTTCTACAATCCCCCCACCTCCATTCCATTCTTTCCCTCTCTTTCTTCTCTTCCAAATTCATCTCCATCCTCAACACATGTACACAGACCAACACACCCACAATGGTCAGGCTCATGGAAGGTCCAACATGAATGCAGGGCATCCATTTAAATATCAAAAGAGTTACAGCAGGTTGGAATATGCTGCCCAACGACGCGTCTTACTATGGATTTGTAAAATAGAAACGTGCACGGCAAATGGCAAATGGTGTAAGTGATTGGTCTGAAAAATGGACGAGCTTGCTGTCCTCACCGTTTCATTCCGGTCTTCGGAATGGATAAAATGTGGGCATCGGCCGAGGAGCAAAGGCAGAGACTGTGCAGATTCAAAGTACATCAACAGACAAGAGGGGACCATACACATCATAACCCCTTACCTACATCCTGACCATCCTGCTCACCAACTGCTCTGGGTTTGCGCAGTTGTCTGCTCTTGGTTTGTGCAGTTGTCTAAATGTGAACAAGCACCATGTCCATTATCAAAGATCTGGTCTAACAAACTAAAACATGACATTCACATGAGCCTTTTTCATATCAGGCATATGATCACTGGCTGCAGTCCTTCCCAAAAATGGAGGTCTAATTCTGATTCCATTTCATGTCGGAGTGCCTTCAGACAATGACCACAGGATACATGTTACTACTGAAGAGCACAACAGCAATCATCTGTCAAAGTATGTACAAACACAACTGATAAACAATATAACTAACTGATCAGCAACAATAACAGATTCACAACTGGTCACTGAAACTGACCAACAATCATCAAACTCAACATGGAAATAAATGTTAACAAGGAATGAATACCAGTCAACACCAGTCATGGGGGAAATGCGTAACAAAAGCACTCAAAAAAATCAACTTGTCAACATGAAACCTCTTCACTTTCAAAAACACAGTGCACAACAAACATATCACAATTCTAATTACTACCCTGTTTGTGCAGTTTGTACTGATCTTGTTTTCCAAGATGAAATCTAAACCTATGAGCTTCAAAACTGGGGAACTTTATAAGGCACATATATAGCTGCAGATGCATAATATTTACAGCAACACATTGCAGTTTATTGCACATTTTACATATGTCATCAATGCTCGATTAACAACCAAACCTAATATTCGATTACATGTGAGCATGTGTGGGTACTGGGCAAATAAACCAGTCATCTTGCCTGAACCCAGCACATTCTGAATGAATCATGTCCTGGACAGCACAGCTGAAAGCCCTAAAAAGCAACATGTCAGGCAACTTATTATAGTTAGCACACACGGGAGGGAAAATGATATATACAACAATGACAGAAGGCAGAATAGCAGATGGCAAGTTGACAGTACTCTGTTTCACGGGACCCGACACACAGTTCCCAAAATAAAGTCCAGCATGCTACAAACCAACAAAAACAACCCTACTGGCATTGTTTGTTGAACCCTGCTAGGGACGAGGACGGATACACACTGTCAACACTACCGAGATTCACACACCAAACAATTAGCACTGGAATCGACATGGGTACAGAAATACACCGTCTATGTACTGAAACTTTTCTGTCATGCCTCTCCCTACCCTAGATTCAAGAATTTTAAGTGGAAGTGGTCATACTGAAGCTTCACACACACACACACACACACACACACACACACACACACACACACACACACGAACATCAAAACTTGTCACCAATGTCTACCCCTGCTTTGCAGGTTTTTTGTACGTCATACTCACAGTATGAACTCAAAAGCTCAATCACAATAAGTTCTTGATCTCTTCAAAAGCTGCAGGCAAGATTTCCTTTAGGTCATACATACAGTCTTAACTTAAAAGTGCCCAAAAAGTACTTGATGTCTTGAAAAGCTCAAAATTAAGTTGTAGACCAAAAATCTAAAGAAAAAAAAAAAGATGGGGGAGGGAGAGGGGGAGATATGAGAATAGTTTATTAGTCAAAAGAAATAATGCAGACAATTTAGACTGCAAGGCACATTACTGGAATGACCAACAATCCTCCAACACACCATCAGAATGCTGCATGCGACAATTAGCTCTTCATGCTCTGAGCCAAAAACTTGCTTCACAAACACAATATTCTCTACACATACAAAAAAAGGCAACTACACACTGACAAAAAACTCACAAGAAAATGTTGATATGCAATGGCGAGAAGAACGAAATCCTCTCCGATGATGGAGAAAAGCAAAGAAGTAATCGGAAATATGGCAAAAAAATGAACTAGAACAAAACAATTGAACAAAAAAAGCCACCAGGCATGACGGACCGACACTTGAACACAGCTACAAAAATCATGAAAATTGGAATGCCACAGATGCAGTTGACATTACTATCTTTGGAACATAGAGACAAAAAATAATGGTTGAACATAATTTGAAAAGATTGGCTTAAAAAAAAACTTTACCCTTTTAAAATCACATTGATCTCATTTGTATGAAAGATGAAATGGACTTTTTTTTTTTTTTAACTTCACCATTTTAAGATTACATTGATCTCTTTCATATGAAAGATGAAATGAACTTTTTTACCTTTACCCTTTTAAGATAACATTGATCTCTTTGTTATGAAAGATGAAATGGACTTTTTTAACTTAGCCTTTTAAGATGACATTGATCCCATTTGTATGAAAGATGAAGTGGACTTTCTGTAACTTTACCCTTTTAAGATAATTTTGATTTCATTTGTATGAAAGATGAAGTGGATTTTACACAGAAAGGCACTGAATTTGAAACTGCACTGTTTAATCTTCTTTGGTTTGGATCTCCATATCATTTATTTTTCAATATTAATATACATGGGCAAGTAGATTCTTCACATTTTGTGAATATTAACATACACGGGCAACTAGATTCTTCACATTTTGTAAACTTTCTACGATTGGGAAGAAGAGTGCAGCACACACCTGTTGTACTGGCTAGATTTAGCTACAGGAAGCAACTGGCAAACAGCCACAAATTCGGACTTGGAAACAGTCCTTCGAATGAGACTATAAACCGAGGTTCCGTGTGTGAACGCACGCATAACATCTTGCACACACGTAAAATCCCATCACCAACTTTCGGAAGAGAAGGCCAGTTTGGCCGTTGGTATGGATGACACGTTACACAAAGCATGCACCTTCCCCGAAGATGGAGTATGGCTGCCTTAATGGCGGGATTAAAAACAGTCATACACACAAAACTCCACTCCCTTTGTTGGGTAGATGGGATTAATATTTGCCTGTCCATATAGGGAGTGTCCGCAGGAATATCAGCCTGCGTATGCAGAAGAAGAAGAAGGCTTGGAAACCCCTCTCTTGATTTCAAATTGCGAATGAAAATTCCACCTTCCAATTTTGCCACGCAATCAGTGCAGGTGGTCCTTCTGCTTAAAGTCATGGATATACACTGTAATTTGATTTAACAAATAAAAAAAGGTTCTGAGAGCACATCTAAATATTTTGTTGGGATATGAAAATCTTACCCTGGTGCATCCTCCTTATTCACTTCCTGACAATTTCAACATCGCGCAGATGTCTCAAGCTATAGGCATCCAATTTATCAAATGGAGGAAAAGTGTGTAGCATCTTATTCACTTCCTGACAATTTCAACATTGCGCAGATGTCTCAAGCTATAGGCATCCAATTATCAAATGGAGGAAAAGTGTGTTGCATCTTATTCACTTCCTTGGAGCTCACCTTGTCAACTCTGAAGTGTTAATGTACACATGTGTTTATGCATCCAATTTCCTAATGGAGGAAAAACATGCAGTTTCTTATTCAGTTACATGAAGCTCACCTTGTCCACTCAGAATGCATTCTTTTTGCTTGCAATGCCATCGTTGACCCATTTCCCCCATCCCTGTTTTTGTTTTTTCTTTTCTTTTCTTTCGTAGTTGCTAAATGGCCATTTTTAATTAGGATAAAGTCCCTGGTTAACCATTCCCACATATGCGCACACACACACACAACTGAGCAACATACATGTGATAGGTGCTAAAATTCAAATCACAATTATACCATTGGTTCCTTTTCTTTTGTCATGTGTAATGTGCCTCAAAGAACTATATTACCAAATTCTCAAGTACCCTGTATATTGTACTTGCATTCAACAGCCCATATTATAGGCCTATCATCAATTCAGTAATGATTTAAAATGATGCTCTACAATCCATTAGACATATACTTACCAAATTTCATCAAGATCTACCCTGATCATATATTGTACTTGCATTCAACAGCCCATATTATAGGCCTATCATCAATTCAGTAATGATTTAAAATGATGCTACATCAGAACTATATTACCAAATTCTCAAGTACCCTGTATATTGTACTTGCATTCAACAGCCCATATTATAGGCCTATCATCAATTCAGTAATGATTTAAAATGATGCTACATCAGAACTATATTACCAAATTCTCAAGTACCCTGTATATTGTACTTGCATTCAACAGCCCATATTATAGGCCTATCATCAATTCAGTAATGATTTAAAATGATGCTGCATCAGAAAAATGGCGAACAGGGCATATGAAACTAACACACAAGGGACACAACTCATAGTCAAAAAACATAATCCATAGAGCAGTGACTCAAAACCGTTTGACATTTTTATACACTTGTCTCTAAAAGCATTTATGACAAATGATTAAGCTATTATTATCTTAATAGTAAATATAAGCTGTAATATCATCTCTATTTGTAAGGTTTCAGGCCATAATACTTACCTACATAGTGACATGAACATTCAAAATAATTATGCTCACAGAAATGCTCATATTTCACAGTAAATGTATAGACTGTGTAAAAAAATATTCTTCATACTTGAAAACAAATCAATGATTGATGTGAACACAGAAACCAGTTTGATTTGTGCAATACTTATGAATAAACACAGAGAAACTTTCATTCACACAATCAACATTTTCAGAAAACTCTGCATTATAAGTCATTCATCTTTCATGAAAGAGAATATTGAGTTGAAAATACATTTAGTCTGCAAGTTTGAATGCAGATCTGTTACATTCAATTTGACACTTACTCATGACTACATATAAAACCCATGTACACTTGAAGTTATATCCATTATGCAACAAAAAAAAGTTTAATCATAAAAGAAGTTCAAGAAAACTCTACACATCAGATGTTTACTGAGAACATTATTATGGAACTAAAAACAACTGGAAACTTGTGACACAGACATGCCTGGAGAGTGCCAGATGACACCAGTATTCCTGTTAGTAAGAAATGACACATGATGACATGCTCGTACCAGCGACATGGGCGTTCTGAGGTAAGGATCTGCTTAATCCAAACTTCATAATGGTCATTCTGGATTGCTTTATCAGAGTTTCATAAAATGCCATTTGGGATTTGTTTGATCCAAACCTCAAACTGCTTATACATCCATATGTTCAGAGCATCTGAACTAGAATATGAAAGATTTGATCTTTGAGAAATACTATAGTCCAGCTACACCATACATGCAATTCCAAATAAATACGGAAATATTTTAGACTTTTTCATGTTATTCACTGAAGCCATTCATACTACAAAAATCTTTACATTTCTAAACTGATAATAGTATGTATATCACAGACATTAAACTCAAGGGAGGCAAAGAAAAAGACCGTTCAATATCCAGTTCAGAAATTGTCACAACCATCAATATTCAATGCAAGGAGGCTGACTGGGACAATACACTGCTGAGGCAAAGCAGACCGTGACCATATCAAAGATCCACCTCATGTTTGGTTGGTTGGCAACCGGATTTCAGAACATTCAACCACTCTGCATTTAATCAATCAAGCAACCACCAAAGTTCAGGATAAACGAACTTATTTACAAAAATAAACTGAAATTCACAATGTACAAGGGATTCATTTGATCCTGTTTCACATCATTTATCACTTGCAGCACAGCTGAGCTGATGATACAGAGCATACAAACCTAATGCTCATCCCCAGGGAAATGCCAGATCAACTGTAAAGTACGATGTCATCTTTCAACAGTCTGTCAATTCCACAGTCACAAGCTTGGCCACAATTCATACATGTGAGGAAAGCATGCCCACAGACAAGCTCCCACAATCAACCTTTTGTCTGAACATGAATGCAGTAGTGAAAATTGGGAAATAGTGCAGAAATACAGACACATTACAATCAAAACAACATAGTTTATTCTGTGCCTTTCCTCAACTGAAACCAAATTGTGCCCCTTCCATCAAAATATATATGAACATTTGACTGGCTGTATTGAGAAAAAATAAAGAAAGAAAAAAAGTTGGCTGTTCCACTGGCATGCAGTAAATACACACCACATGAGGATGATGTTGGGACACATGGGGAAGGAGAGAGGCACGTAGATTCCATTCTCAACCAACATACATTCACATCCCATGTACACAAAACATGCCGTATGCACACAACACACACGCATCATATGAAAACCACATGTATATGCACCCATCCACCTCCCAAACATCCTACATTTGTCCAAACCACATATAAATCACACACACACACACACACACACACACACACACACACGAACACACACACACACACACACATGCAGTGCTGAAGAGTTGCGACCAACAGAGTGAAAATTTTCTCTCCAACTTCTCAGCTACTGCACAACAGACACCTGCTAAGTCTTCCTTTCTGCACTGTCCTTACTCTGCTATAGCACAACAGGACACCTGCTAAGTCTTCCTTTCTGCACTGTCCTTACTCTGCTATAGCACAACAGGCACCTGCTAAGTCTTCCTTTCTGCACTGTCCTTACTCTGCTACTGCACAACAGACACCTGCTAAGTCTTCCTTTCTGCACTGTCCTTACTCTGCTATAGCACAACAGGCACCTGCTAAGTCTTCCTTTCTGCACTGTCCTTACTCTGCTACTGCACAACAGACACCTGCTAAGTCTTCCTTTCTGCACTGTCCTTACTCTGCTACTGCACAACAGACACCTGCTAAGTCTTCCTTTCTGCACTGTCCTTACTCTGCTATAGCACAACAGACACCTGCTAAGTCTTCCTTTCTGCACTGTCCTTACTCTGCTATAGCACAACAGACACCTGCTGAGTCTTCCTGTCTGCACTGTCCTTACTCTGCTATAGCACAACAGACACCTGCTGAGTCTTCCTGTCTGCACTGTCCTTACTCTGCTATAGCACAACAGACACCTGCTGAGTCTTCCTTTCTGCACTGTCCTTACTCTGCTACTGCACAACAGACACCTGCTAAGTCTTCCTTTCTGCACTGTCCTTACTCTGCTATAGCACAACAGACACCTGCTGAGTCTTCCTGTCTGCACTGTCCTTACTCTGCTATAGCACAACAGACACCTGCTAAGTCTTCCTTTCTGCACTGTCCTTACTCTGCTATAGCACAACAGACACCTGCTAAGTCTTCCTTTCTGCACTGTCCTTACTCTGCTATAGCACAACAGACACCTGCTGAGTCTTCCTGTCTGCACTGTCCTTACTCTGCTATAGCACAACAGACACCTGCTGAGTCTTCCTTTCTGCACTGTCCTTACTCTGCTATAGCACAACAGACACCTGCTAAGTCTTCCTTTCTGCACTGTCCTTACTCTGCTATAGCACAACAGACACCTGCTGAGTCTTCCTTTCTGCACTGTCCTTACTCTGCTACTGCACAACAGACACCTGCTGAGTCTTCCTTTGCACTGTCCTTACTCTGCTATAGCACAACAGACACCTGCTAAGTCTTCCTTTCTGCACTGTCCTTACTCTGCTATAGCACAACAAACACCTGCTAAGTCTTCCTTTCTGCACTGTCCTTACTCTGCTATAGCACAACAGGCACCTGCTAAGTCTTCCTTTCTGCACTGTCCTTACTCTGCTACAGCACAACAGACACCTGCTAAGTCTTCCTTTCTGCACTGTCCTTACTCTGCTACAGCACAACAGCACCTGCTAGTCTTCCTTTCTGCACTGTCCTTACTCTGCTACTAGCACAACAGACACCTGCTAAGTCTTCCTTTCTGCACTGTCCTTACTCTGCTATAGCACAACAGACACCTGCTGAGTCTTCCTTTCTGCACTGTCCTTACTCTGCTATAGCACAAACAGACACCTGCTGAGTCTTCCTTTTCTAGCACTGTCCTTACTCTGCTACTGCACAACAGACACCTGCTAAGTCTTCCTTTCTGCACTGTCCTTACTACTGCTATAGCACAACAGACACCTGCTGAGTCTTCCTTTCTGCACTGTCCTTACTCTGCTGTTGCAAACAGCACCTGCTGAGTCTTCCTTTCTGCACTGTCCTTACTCTGCTATAGCACAACAGACACCTGCTGAGTCTTCCTTTCTGCACTGTCCTTACTCTGCTATAGCACAACAGACACCTGCTAGTCTCCTTTCTGCACTGTCCTTACTCTGCTATAGCACAACAGACACCTGCTAAGTCTTCCTTTCTGCACTGTCCTTACTCTGCTATAGCACAACAGACACCTGCTGAGTCTTCCTTTCTGCACTGTCCTTACTCTGCTACTAGCACAACAGACACCTGCTGAGTCTTCCTTTCTGCACTGTCCTTACTCTGCTATAGCACAACAGACACCTGCTGAGTCTTCCTTTCTGCACTGTCCTTACTCTTGCTGCATTCAACAGGCACCTGCTAGAGTTCTTTTGTTTACCTGCTATCACACACACTGCTATGTCTTACTCTGCACTGCCTTACAACAGACACCTGCTGAGTCTTCCTTTCTGCACTGTCCTTACTCTGCTATAGCACAACAGGCACCTGCTAGAGTCTTCCTTTCTGCACTGTCCTTACTCTGCTAAGCACAACAACACTGCTAAGTCTTCCTTTCTGCACTGTCCTTACTCTGCTATAGCACAACAGACACCTGCTAGTCTTCCTTTCTGCACTGTCCTTACTCTGCTATAGCACAACAGACACCTGCTAGTCTTCCTTTCTGCACTGTCCTTACTCTGCTATAGCACAACAGACACCTGCTAAGTCTTCCTTTCGCACTGTCCTTACTCTGCTACAGCACAACAGACACCTGCTGAGTCTTCCTTTCTGCACTGTCCTTACTCTGCTACAGCACAACAGACACCTGCTGAGTCTTCCTTTCTGCACTGTCCTTACTCTGCTTAGCACAACAGACACCTGCTAGTCTTCCTTTCTGCATGTCCTTACTCTGCTATAGCACAACAGACACCTGCTAAGTCTTCCTTTCTGCACTGTCCTTACTCTGCTATAGCACAACAGACACCTGCTAAGTCTTCCTTTCTGCACTGTCCTTACTCTGCTATAGCACAACAGCACCTGCTAAGTCTTCTTTCTGCACTGTCCTTACTCTGCTATAGCACAACAGACACCTGCTAGTCTTCCTTTCTGCACTGCCCTTACTCTGCTACAGCACAACAGAACCTTGCTAAGTCTTCTTTCTGCACTGTCCTTACTCTGCTATAGCACAACAGACACCTGCTGAGTCTTCCTTTCTGCACTGTCCTTACTCTGCTATAGCACAACAGACACCTGCTAAGTCTTCCTTTCTGCACTGTCCTTACTCTGCTACTGCACAACAGACACCTGCTAAGTCTTCCTTTCTGCACTGTCCTTACTCTGCTATAGCACAACAGACACCTGCTGAGTCTTCCTTTCTGCACTGTCCTTACTCTGCTTTGCAAACAGACACCTGCTGAGTCTTCCTTTCTGCACTGTCCTTACTCTGCTATAGCACAACAGACACCTGCTAAGTCTTCCTTTCTGCACTGTCCTTACTCTGCTATAGCACAACAGACACCTGCTAAGTCTTCCTTTTGCACTGTCCTTACTCTGCTATAGCACAACAGACACCTGCTAAGTCTTCCTTTCTGCACTGTCCTTACTCTGCTATAGCACAACAGACACCTGCTAGTCTTCCTTTCTGCACTGTCCTTACTCTGCTACTGCACAACAGACACCTGAGTCTTCCTTTCTGCACTGTCCTTACTCTGCTATAGCACAACAGACACCTGCTGAGTCTTCCTTTCTGCACTGTCCTTACTCTGCTATAGCACAACAACACCTGCTAAGTCTTCCTTTCTGCACTGTCCTTACTCTGCTATAGCACAACAGACACCTGCTAAGTCTTCCTTTCTGCACTGTCCTTACTCTGCTATAGCACAACAGACACCTGCTGAGTCTTCCTTTCTGCACTGTCCTTACTCTGCTACTGCACAACAGACACCTGCTGAGTCTTCCTTTCTGCACTGTCCTTACTCTGCTATAGCACAACAGACACCTGCTGAGTCTTCCTTTCTGCACTGTCCTTACTCTGCTGTAGCAAACAGACACCTGCTGAGTCTTTCCTTTCAGCACTGTCCTTTACTCTGCTATAGCACAACAGACACCTGCTGAGTCTTCTCTTTCTGCACTGTCCTTACTCTGCTATAGCACAACAGACACCTGCTGAGTCTTCCTTTCTGCACTGTCCTTACTCTGCTATAGCACAACAGACACCTGCTAAGTCTTCCTTTCTGCACTGTCCTTACTCTGCTATAGCACAACAACACCTGCTAGTCTTCCTTTCTGCACTGTCCTTACTCTGCTAATGCACAACAGACACCTGCTAAGTCTTCCTTTCTGCACTGTCCTTACTCTGCTTAGCACAACAGACACCTGCTGAGTCTTCCTTTCTGCACTGTCCTTACTCTGCTATAGCACAACAGACACCTGCTGAGTCTTCCTTTCATGCTACGTCGCTTACACAACAGACACCTGCTGAGTCTTCCTTTCTGCACTGTCCTTACTCTGCTACTAGCACAACAGGCACCTGCTGAGTCTTCCTTTCTGCACTGTCCTTACCTCAACACAACACCTGCTAGTCTTCCTTTCTGCACTGTCCTTACTCTGCTAAGCACAACAGACACCTGCTAAGTCTTCCTTTCTGCACTGTCCTTACTCTGCTATAGCACAACAGAACACCTGCTAAGTCTTCCTTTCTGCACTGTCCTTACTCTGCTATAGCACAACAGACACCTGCTAAGTCTTCCTTTCTGCACTGTCCTTACTCTGCTACAGCACAACAGACACCTGCTAAATCTTCCTTTCTGCACTGTCCTTACTCTGCTACAGCACAACAGACACCTGCTGAGTCTTCCTTTCTGCACTGTCCTTACTCTGCTGTTGCAAACAGGCACCTGCTGAGTCTTCCTTTCTGCACTGTCCTTACTCTGCTATAGCACAACAGACACCTGCTGAGTCTTCCTTTCTGCACTGTCCTTACTCTGCTACTGCACAACAGACACCTGCTAAGTCTTCCTTTCTGCACTGTCCTTACTCTGCTATAGCACAACAGACACCTGCTAAGTCTTCCTTTCTGCACTGTCCTTACTCTGCTATAGCACAACAGACACCTGCTGAGTCTTCCTTTCTGCACTGTCCTTACTCTGCTACTGCACAACAGACACCTGCTGAGTCTTCCTTTCTGCACTGTCCTTACTCTGCTATAGCACAACAGACACCTGCTGAGTCTTCCTTTCTGCACTGTCCTTACTCTGCTGTTGCAAACAGGCACCTGCTGAGTCTTCCTTTCTGCACTGTCCTTACTCTGCTATAGCACAACAGACACCTGCTGAGTCTTCCTTTCTGCACTGTCCTTACTCTGCTACTGCACAACAGACACCTGCTGAGTCTTCCTTTCTGCACTGTCCTTACTCTGCTATAGCACAACAGACACCTGCTAAGTCTTCCTTTCTGCACTGTCCTTACTCTGCTATAGCACAACAGACACCTGCTGAGTCTTCCTTTCTGCACTGTCCTTACTCTGCTACTGCACAACAGACACCTGCTGAGTCTTCCTTTCTGCACTGTCCTTACTCTGCTATAGCACAACAGACACCTGCTGAGTCTTCCTTTCTGCACTGTCCTTACTCTGCTATAGCACAACAGACACCTGCTGAGTCTTCCTTTCTGCACTGTCCTTACAACAGACACCTGCTGAGTCTTCCTTTCTGCACTGTCCTTACTCTGCTACTGCACAACAGGCACCTGCTGAGTCTTCCTTTCTGCACTGTCCTTACAACAGACACCTGCTGAGTCTTCCTTTCTGCACTGTCCTTACTCTGCTATAGCACAACAGACACCTGCTAAGTCTTCCTTTCTGCACTGTCCTTACTCTGCTATAGCACAACAGACACCTGCTGAGTCTTCCTTTCTGCACTGTCCTTACTCTGCTATAGCACAACAGACACCTGCTAAGTCTTCCTTTCTGCACTGTCCTTACTCTGCTACTGCACAACAGACACCTGCTGAGTCTTCCTTTCTGCACTGTCCTTACTCTGCTATAGCACAACAGACACCTGCTAAGTCTTCCTTTCTGCACTGTCCTTACTCTGCTATAGCACAACAGACACCTGCTAAGTCTTCCTTTCTGCACTGTCCTTACTCTGCTATAGCACAACAGACACCTGCTAAGTCTTCCTTTCTGCACTGTCCTTACTCTGCTATAGCACAACAGACCCCTGCTAAGTCTTCCTTTCTGCACTGTCCTTACTCTGCTATAGCACAACAGACACCTGCTGAGTCTTCCTTTCTGCACAGTCCTTACTCTGCTATAGCACAACAGGCACCTGCTGAGTCTTCCTTTCTGCACTGTCCTTACTCTGCTACTGCACAACAGACACCTGCTAAGTCTTCCTTTCTGCACTGTCCTTACTCTGCTATAGCACAACAGACACCTGCTGAGTCTTCCTTTCTGCACTGTCCTTACTCTGCTATAGCACAACAGACACCTGCTAAGTCTTCCTTTCTGCACTGTCCTTACTCTGCTATAGCACAACAGACACCTGCTGAGTCTTCCTTTCTGCACTGTCCTTACTCTGCTACTGCACAACAGACACCTGCTAAGTCTTCCTTTCTGCACTGTCCTTACTCTGCTACTGCACAACAGACACCTGCTAAGTCTTCCTTTCTGCACTGTCCTTACTCTGCTATAGCACAACAGGCACCTGCTAAGTCTTCCTTTCTGCACTGTCCTTACTCTGCTATAGCACAACAGGCACCTGCTAAGTCTTCCTTTCTGCACTGTCCTTACTCTGCTATAGCACAACAGACACCTGCTAAGTCTTCCTTTCTGCACTGTCCTTACTCTGCTATAGCACAACAGACGCCTGCTAAGTCTTCCTTTCTGCACTGTCCTTACTCTGCTATAGCACAACAGACACCTGCTAAGTCTTCCTTTCTGCACTGTCCTTACTCTGCTATAGCACAACAGACACCTGCTGAGTCTTCCTGTCTGCACTGTCCTTACTCTGCTATAGCACAACAGGCACCTGCTAAGTCTTCCTTTCTGCACTGTCCTTACTCTGCTACAGCACAACAGACACCTGCTAAGTCTTCCTTTCTGCACTGTCCTTACAACAGACACCTGCTGAGTCTTCCTTTCTGCACTGTCCTTACCTCAGGTGAAAAGTTAAAGCAACTCGAATAGTTCAGTCAAACACTTTTGATATCAGTTAACGTTTTCTTAACCAACAAGTCACCAAACATTTAAAGTGACTAAGACAAAAAAGAACTTTTATGTCATGTATTAACATTGTTTTACTTGATAAATGATGCTTTCTTGCATTTGATGCATGCATTTCAGATTTTCCCCACAACTGGCACCCATTCTCGATCCTTTTTAGCAACGCTGCAAAATGTACAAGCATCCCATTACTGCTGGTAAAGATCTATTCTTGTTGAAATAAGAAAGTTTTATCTGCTGCTCCTTTACTTACTTTAGCTCATTTCACCTTAAAAGATAAACTCAGTATTAGTCAGGTGCATTTGGCAGTTTATACAAGGTCTTGGTTCTATATTCAGTTCCCCATCAATTTCTGTTTGCATCTCTCCTTGGTGAAAATCACATTACCCTTTCACCGCTCACTGTTCTTTTTTCATACATTCCAAGTGACAGCCGTTTTTCTACAGAAATGCCTATTTCATAACGGTGCACATATCAAATGCAGATATCTCTGGAACTAAACAAGTGATTCATTAAGTCTTTGCTATAAAATGGATGAATGAGATTATATCTTTGAAATACCGAGAGTGTTTGGTCAACACCAATTTCAAAATTCTGATTATCTGGAGAGAAATGCATGACGCAAAATGCACACAAGCATGTACATGTGCAAAAACACACACACTCGCCAACAGCCACAACACGCACGTATATCCACACACACATGCATGCGTGAAAATGCACACACACACACATACACACTCTTGGACATAGAGAGCCACAAAATGCACAGAAACCCATGCTCTCTCATAGCCACAGTGCAATTGCACACGCCTGCATGCATACAGTTGAAATCAGTTATGAAAACAAAATCATTCTGTTAAATATCCTACAGAGTGCTGGAATTCACAGGCCTCAACACATCTGGCACAGTCAGCATTCACTGGATGTCTCTGACTCCAACACATGGCTATACCCTGTCTGACCCTGCTTTCATGCAGCCATTGGACAGTTCCTCATCTCTGTGCTGATTGGTGCTTTCTACGCTCCACTACTGGACCTCAGTCTCCCAACTCGCTCACAGCAGAGAGACATTCTCACTGCCGCCACAATCGCTATCATTAACAAAGCCAACAACTCTCTGTTGTTCAACAGCATTAACTTCACTTTTGGTCACGCTTTGCTCATTCTTGCTGACCAAAAATTCCTAATTCTGTTGTGGATCATAAGCATATGAATGGCGCTTGTTGGAATCAGCAATGTTCACCCCAAACTCATCACTAGACCTACCTCTTGCTTGGTAAAGTACAGCAAGTCCAACTGCCTGACATGGCTGTGATGTCGTTGGGGAGGAGAGGAGGAGATGGTGCTAAGAAATCATTACTGGCTGTGACCTACACGCAGGTGAATGGCCAGGACCTGGCACTAGATGGTGTCTGTATTTCTCTTGAAATGGAAGAACAAGCTTGGACACTGGAAGTACTGCTCCCTAGTTACTCCCATTTATACTAGATGGGCAACTTAACTTTCACTCTCATTATGCAAGCTTGGCAACATAACAGTTAAAAGATCTAATCTTGCTGGAATATAAGTCAATATTTGCTTAAGATATCATGTGACATGCCTTTCATCAGTGTATCAAATAGCAAGTGATCACAATTTCAAAGCAAACACCAATTTTGTGATGTTGAAATACTGCTGAAAATGTCAATCCTAAATTCATGTCCGTCTGCAGTCGGTGACATCCTCAAGCAGGGGATGGTGGGAAAGGTCTTGCCAACATTTATCAGTATTCACAGTTTGGTCATGCTGAGAAAATGCCAAAGTTGATGCTTGCCGTGACACTGAAACAACCCAAACAGGGTGATTACACAGACTCACTTTGTTTACATATGTGAGTCAAACACTGGATCAACTCAACTTGATAGTAGATCTGAGAAAGACCGAGAAATTTAAGCTGCAACTGATAATTTCTCACCATCAGGAATTCTTTGAAATGAGGGGCAAGGTCTTCAGGACATGGCTGCGACATCAACCTCCTCTACAGAAATTAAAGAACAGAGTGGAAAGAGCATTAGTATTACAAGATTTTGAATGGCAGCTTTTTGAGACCCTGATCTTTTTCTATAACCAATCTTGATGAGCAGATATATTTCTATAACCCTGATGTTCCTTCAATAAACACTTTACTCAATTTCAATGTACAAATCTGATACCATGTTCTAACCTTGACATTCAACACTCTCACCAGGACCAGTCACTGTACGTTTGAAGAAAGGAAGCAAGACAAAGATCATTATAAGGGGAAAAAACCCTTTGAAAGTGTAATCTTGACATGACAATCGTGCCACAAATTCTCTTTACAAAGGATGACAACACGCAGCTGGTGACAGACCAAGTCTCTGATGTGATCGACACACGGCATGACACCATCACAAACCTTGCGTGAAATACACAATAATGCCACAGTGTGGTGTGCCATGAGCCCCATCTGGATGGTCCAGGATTCAAGGTCCCTCAGAGGCACAGTTTTGAGCACTATTCTGATCAACGACTATTCATCGCAGTCAAACATACTGTGGGCTGACCCCTGTCCAGCTTCATCCTGTTAATGGCTCTGTCTCTTGAGGTCACTGCTCCAAGTTCCTGACCAGCTGCAGACCTTGCCATCTCCCAGACCTGGGTGATGCCTGGATACATTACAAAGCTGAACAAACAGTATGACCATGTCCAGTTCTCTTGAACTGAATTAACCTTAGAGTATCAACTGCATCCTAACTGACCACCATGAAAAAAAAGAACAACAAAGGCATGTAATTCCATGGCTCATTTTGCTCTGCTCTCATTGTGACCAAGTTCTGGTTTCTCCTCCACGTTCATCACTGTGACAACACAACCTGGGGGACCAACACTGACACAGACTCCATGATGACACAGGTTCCGTGATGAATCAGTGGTAGACAGTGACCTACACACTGTGGATCACAGTACACAGCACTGAGCACCCCTGAACGACTCGGTAGCAGTGCAGAATCTCATCTGGTGTGGCTGCATCATGACCCCACAGTGACAGCTCCTTGTGCAGCACTGGCGCTGTCACCGACACAACCAACCTTGGTGTGGCTGCATCATGACCCCACAGTGACAGCTCCTTGTGCAGCACTGGCGCTGTCACCGACACAACCAACCTTGGAGTGGCTGCATCATGACCCCACAGTGACAGCTCCTTGTGCAGCACTGGCGCTGTCACAGACACAACCAACCTTGGAGTGGCTGCATCATGACCCCACAGTGACAGCTCCTTGTGCAGCACTGGCGCTGTCACCGACACAACCAACCTTGGAGTGGCTGCATCATGACCCCACAGTGACAGCTCCTTGTGCAGCACTGGCGCTGTCACCGACACAACCAACCTTGGAGTGGCTGCATCATGACCCCACAGTGACAGCTCCTTGTGCAGCACTGGCGCTGTCACCGACACAACCAACCTTGGTGTGGCTGCATCATGACCCCACAGTGACAGCTCCTTGTGCAGCACTGGCGCTGTCACCGACACAACCAACCTTGGAGTGGCTGGGCACAAGGAAACCATAATGAGGAGCCAGGAGTACGGACATTCAGCAGGAACAGACAATGAAATGCACCCTTCCCCTACCTCCCCTCCCATAAATAAATAAAGATGATTCCATCTTAGAGCTTACCTATGGAAATTTAAAACAGCAGTCATTTTTAACGAACTATTTAATGCTAGGTCTTGCTGAATTCAGCAGTGGACTCTAATTGCTTAGTAGACATGTGGTCTCCCATTCTAAATAATGATTTTTGTCAACAGAAGACCTTTACAAGCTAAATGGAAGTAAAATTTGTGTTATCATCATACAGATACAAACACATTGATGAGCAAAGGTTCTTGGCATTGTAATGGATATGTTTACTCTCCAGACCAGTTGCAGCATGTCAACTGAGAGCAGTGATGAGTCCATTCAGTACAACACTGATTACTTCAGTGTGAAAGGTTTTAAGTACAAATGAATTTGACACAAAAAGTCTGCTGTATATGGTCAGATACATTTTTTTCAAATGACGTTATCAATACTGTAAAACGCACTACAACAAACAATTAAAACTATTTACACTTTGTACATAACGAAATGCTACTGAAATAAAATGTACC
The DNA here is from genome assembly GCA_033310375.1 of Conus canariensis. Classification (NCBI taxonomy): domain Eukaryota; kingdom Metazoa; phylum Mollusca; class Gastropoda; order Neogastropoda; family Conidae; genus Conus; species Conus canariensis. The sequence goes on from CM065734.1 coordinate 64,094,167, forward strand.
TTTCAATCTTTGTCCAAAGCATCTTGGTTCTCGATAGAGATGGGATACTGAGGGTGGGGAGAGGGGTACTTTCCTCTCTTGTTTAGTCATTTTCATTACGCTTGTGACCCCTGTGATGATTTTTCAAATCAACTGTCAATTAAGTTCAATAAAGCAAAGCATCTCCATTCTCATTACCCTTTCTGGAAAACACTTCTCTCTAGTCAACACAGAGGCCATTTCTTCCAGATATCCAAATTTCTATGGATTTGGCCGATCTGCAGTTCAAAACTGTTTCCCCGCAAACTCATGCAGTTTGCAGTTCAACTTTTTACAGTTTAAAAAAAATTAGGAACATGTTTTTTTTTTCTTATACAGAAAGAGAAAGTAAAGAGACAGAGAGCAAGAGTATTTACAATGTTGCTTTGATCCATGTTTTATTCATTATCATTTATTTACTAACAGAGAGGAGAGAGCAGAAGATGTAGAAATGCGGATCAGAGATGCAAGAGGATGAGAGAGTATGTAACTTTCTGATTATACTTCAATGTACATACTTAAACGTGTGTGGTCTGAAAATAGAGATCTCCTAAAAATCACAGGTTCATTATAAAAAAAAAAAATGTACATGCACTTGAAAGAGCGTGGCCTCTATGATAAATCATCCGATTTTTGGCAAACAATGCTCATTTTCACTCATAGCCACACAACCATACATAAATGAACAAAACCTCTTCCCAGTGTTCACACATGGTCACACACACACACTCCGACATTTAATCTGACACTCCAATACTGAAGTTCTGAAAACGGACAGTACTGGACCGGTGCTGGTGTTTGTGGGAGCATGTCTGTTCCCTTGGAGCGGGAGATGACCGGTCCACAGCCCCGCTGTTGGCAGCAAAGGGCAGGTTCAACACCGTGCCATAGATCATGAGGTACTCATACACCTCGTCCCTGTCCCACATCCCCCCGAACAGCAGAGGCTGGACACATGCACACAGTTGATCCCTTTTCAACAGCACTTCAATGCAGGTACCCAGTAATCATCAACCAACATTCCACAGGTACCTCGTAATCATCAACCAACATTCTACAGGTACCTCGTAATCATCAACCAACATTCCACAGGTACCTCGTAATCATCAACCAACATTCCACAGGTACCTTGTAATCATCAACCAACATTCCACAGGTACCTTGTAATCATCAACCAACATTCCACAGGTACCTTGTAATCATCAACCAACATTCCACAGGTACCCAGTAATCATCAACCAACATTCCACAGGTACCTTGTAATCATCAACCAACATTCCACAGGTACCTTGTAATCATCAACCAACATTCCACAGGTACCTCGTAATCATCAACCAACATTCCACAGGTACCCAGTAATCATCAACCAACATTCCACAGGTACCCAGTAATCATCAACCAACATTCCACAGGTACCTTGTAATTATCAACCAACATTCCACAGGTACCTCGTAATCATCAACCAACATTCCACAGGTACCCAGTAATCATCAACCAACATTCCACAGGTACCTTGTAATCATCAACCAACATTCCACAGGTACCTCGTAATCATCAACCAACATTCCACAGGTACCTTGTAATCATCAACCAACATTCCACAGGTACCCAGTAATCATCAACCAACATTCCACAGGTACCCAGTAATCATCAACCAACATTCCACAGGTACCTTGTAATCATCAACCAACATTCCACAGGTACCTCGTAATCATCAACCAACATTCTACAGGTACCCAGTAACCATCAACCAACATTCCACAGGTACCCAGTAACCATCAACCAACATTCCACAGGTACCTCGTAGTCATCAACCAACATTCCACAGGTACCTTGTAATCATCAACCAACATTCCACAGGTAACTCATAATCATCAACCAACATTCCACAGGTACCTAGTTATCATCAACCAACATTCCACAGGTACCCAGTAATCATCAACCAACATTCCAGAGGTACCCAGTAATCATCAACCAACATTCCGCAAGTACCCAGTAATCATCAACCAACATTCCCCATGGGAATATCTTCTGGTGTTAAGAATGTGTGTGTGTCTCCCTACGTTTCATTGAGCACACAGTTTCTGTCTAGTTTGAACACATTACTGAGCGCATAATGCCTGTGCAAAAGGCAGCTGTAGCGTAACCTTCACAAGCAATGGCAACACTGAGGATTGTGTTACTTTTCAATGTTCTATGTGCATATCGCTTCAACCTTAGAGTTGGTCTACATACCCTGCCATCAAATCTGTCTTTCCACTGCCTACTTTTAATCAATGATCAGACCAAAATTATCCAATAATAATCAATAATATTGAACTTTACAATAGAAATGAGTGCATGCATTCGATGTGTACATATGGATAAACACAGGAATACTTACAAAACGACCACGAAAAATATGCATGTCCCAAACTGACAACGACTGACCAGCCACAGTGGAGTAGTGGTTAGTGTTAAACTGACGACGACTGACCAGCCACAGTGGAGTAGTGGTTAGTGTTAAACTGACAACGACTGACCAGCCACAGTGGAGTAGTGGTTAGTGTTAAACTGACAACGACTGACCAGCCACAGTGGAGTAGTGGTTAGTGTTAAACTGACAACGACTGACCAGCCACAGTGGAGTAGTGGTTAGTGTTAAACTGACAACGACTGACCAGCCACAGTGGAGTAGTGGTTAGTGTTAAACTGACAATGACTGACCAGCCACAGTGGAGTAGTGGTTAGTGTTGCAGGCTTCTGGCTGGGAGGTCGTGTGTTCCATTGCCATCACAGCCATTCATTTGTGGGATTTTTCTGTCCTGACCTGACCCTCTCCAGAGCAAAGTCTGCTAAGGGTTCTACCAGGAAAACTGGGAACACATCATCAAGATTATTTCATTTCATGGTTGTGTCTCCAAGATTGTTGATCAAATTTCCTGAGCAAACACTGCAAGTGTTGTATCTCTTGGGTCTGTGGCAGACTATATGATGAAAGTAAGTGTAGTGGTCTGCCCTTTCATGCAGTCTGTGGCAGACTATAGGATGACAGTATGTGTAGTTGTCAGCCCTTTCATGCAGTCTATGGTCAGCCCTTTCATGCAGTCTGTGACAGACTATAGGATGACAGTATGTGTAGCGATCTGCCCTTTCATGCAGTCTGTGGCAGACTATATGATGACAGTATGTGTAGTGGTCAGCCCTTTCATGCAGTCTATGGTCAGCCCTTTCATGCAGTCTATGGTCAGCCCTTTCATGCAGTCTATGGTCAGCCCTTTCATGCAGTCTGTGACAGACTATAGGATGACAGTATGTGTAGCGATCTGCCCTTTCATGCAGTCTGCGGCAGACTATATGATGACAGTAAGTGTAGTGGTCACACTATATGATGACAGTAAGTGTAGTGGTCAGCCCTTTTATGCAGTCTGTGGCAGACTATAATGATGACAGTATGTGTAGTGGTCAGCCCTTTCATGCAGTCTGCAGCAGACTACATGATGACAATATGTGTAGTGGTCAGCCCTTTCATGCAGTCTGCGGCAGACTATAGGATGACAGTAAGTGTAGTGGTCACACTATATGATGACAGTATGTGTAGTGGTCAGCCCTTTCATGCAGTCTGTGGCAGACTATATGATGACAGTAAGTGTAGTGGTCAGCCCTTTCATGCAGTCTGTGGCAGACTATATGATGACAGTAAGTGTAGAGGTCAGCCCTTTTATGCAGTCTGTGGCAGACTATATGACGACAGTAAGTGTAGTGTGCAGCCCTTTACGCAGTCTGTGGCAGACTATATGATGACAATAAGTGTAGTGTGCAGCCACTATATGATGACAGTAAGTGTAGTGGTCAGCCCTTTTATGCAGTCTGTGGCAGACTATATGATGACAGTAAGTGTAGTGTGCAGCCCTTTACACAGTCTGTGGCAGACTATATGATGACAGTAAGTGTAGTGTGCAGCCCTTTACGCAGTCTGTGGCAGACTATATGATGACAGTAAGTGTAGTGTGCAGCCCTTTACACAGTCTGTGGCAGACTATATGATGACAGTAAGTGTAGTGTGCAGCCCTTTACACAGTCTCAGACTGGACTGGAATTCCACAGCATCATAATTCATCATCCTCATCCTCGCTGCTCAGCATAACAAAAAACTAAAAAGTCACAAACTCTGTGGTCCTTCATGCCTTGCTCTCATGGTGACCTCAGTCACAAACTCTGTGGTCATTCACGCCTTGCTCTCATGGTGACCTCAGTCACAAACTCTGTGCTCCTTCACGCCTTGCTCTCATGGTGACCTCAGTCACAAACTCTGTGCTCCTTCATGCCTTGCTCTCATGGTGACCTCAGTCACAAACTCTGTGCTCCTTCACGCCTTGCTCTCATGGTGACCTCAGTCACAAACTCTGTGGTCCTTCACGCCTTGCTCTCATGGTGACCTTAGTCACAAACTCTGTGGTCCTTCATGCCTTGCTCTCATGGTGACCTCAGTCACAAACTCTGTGGTCCTTCACGCCTTGCTCTCATGGTGACCTCAGTCACAAACTCTGTGGTCATTCACGCCTTGCTCTCATGGTGACCTCAGTCACAAACTCTGTGGTCATTCACGCCTTGCTCTCATGGTGACCTCAGTCACAAACTCTGTGGTCCTTCACGCCTTGCTCTCACGGTGACCTCAGTCACAAACTCTGTGGTCCTTCACGCCTTGCTCTCATGGTGACCTCAGTCACAAACTCTGTGGTCTTTCACGCCTTGCTCTCATGGTGACCTCAGTCACAAACTCTGTGGTCCTTCACGCCTTGCTCTCACGGTGACCTCAGTCACAAACTCTGTGGTCCTTCACGCCTTGCTCTCACGGTGACCTCAGTCACAAACTCTGTGGTCCTTCACGCCTTGCTCTCATGGTGACCTCAGTCACAAACTCTGTGGTCATTCATGCCTTACTCTCATGGTGACCTCAGTCACAAACTCTGTGGTCCTTCACGCCTTGCTCTCATGGTGACCTCAGTTTTGATTCCCTCGCCACATCTATTCAAGGTAGCTGGTAACGGCAAGTTTATAAAGAATCTCACTGGACAGACATGGTGATGACCTCTGGAGGGGTCACTCACTCATGTTGGCTCTGCCACTAAGCAACTGTTGTCAGCAGGGACCTTAACAGGTGCTTTCTGCGTATGCTGGATTAGAACAGGCACCTCTGATAACAGGCGCTTTCTGCGTATGTTGGATTAGAACAGGCACCTCTGATAACAGGCGCTTTCTGCGTATGTTGGATTAGAACAGGCACCTCTGACAACAGGTGCTTTCTGCGTATGTTGGATTAGAACAGGCACCTCTGACAACAGGCGCTTTCTGCGTTTGTTGGATTAGAACAGGCACCTCTGAACACTACTGACAAGATTCCGCAGGAGTACAGGGTGTTTTCTGGTGGGTTGCCTCATGTCCACTTGACACTGACCGCTCCCTATCCACTACCAGTGCAGTGGCTGCAGCAGAACAAGTCAGGATGTGGCTGTGGTTAGGGAGCTGGACAGAGAGACTTGGGACTGTGCCACTGAAGTGGTATAATGACACAGCACAAGTGCACACACAAACAGTTATTACCACTGTTCTTAATGACATGTTGTTGATCATCTTGGCACAATGAGACAGCACAAGTAAGTTAAGTGCACACATGCACACACACAATTATTACCACTGTTCTTAATGACGTGTTGTTGATCATTTCTGTCCTTTCCTGTGTTTTCCACTGGACAAATTAATCAGGCAGTGCCATGCCATATACTTTTTATACGGCTTACAACTGAAGCTCTGCTTTAAAGGGTCCACTGAAGTGACTGTGCTACTCTTGTTACTGTTAACAAGAAGCTCTACCACACTGTGTAGCTTTTAAAGGACAAAAGAAGCGCTGCGCGACATAATAGCATTGAACAATTTTTTTTCCTTTTTTTTTTTTTACTTAGCATACTATACTATGTTATACACTGTTCACAGGGCATATTATAGAATCTGTTCCACATTCAGTACTTTTCACAGGATGTACAAGAAAAGTTACACTGACAGTCTATGCTTTTTACATGGCATATTAATCAATTATGCCATGTTGTCTACTTTTTGTAAGGCATACTAATCAAGGCACTCTTCATTCTCATCTTTTTACAGGGCACACATGGGAAAGCTGTTCTACAATCTTTTCTTTTTACAAGGCAAGTGAAACAAGCACACAACGTTTTACCACTTTTCAAAGGGCTTACTAGTCAAGCTAGTACTTTGACAGGGAATAATGTTTCATCACTTTTCAAAGGGCCTACTAGTCAAGCTAGTACTTTGACAGGGAATAACGTTTCATCACTTTTCAAAGGGCTTACTAGTCAAGCTAGTACTCTGACAGGGAATAATGTTTCATCACTTTTCAAAGGGCTTACTAGTCAAGCTAGTACTTTGACTGGGAATAATGTTTTATCACTTTTCAAAGGACTTACTAGTCAAGCTAGTACTCTGACAGGGAATAATGTTTCATCACTTTTCAAAGGGCTTACTAGTCAAGCTAGTACTTTGACAGGGAATAATGTTTTATCACTTTTCAAAGGGCTTACTAGTCAAGCTAGTACTTTGACAGGGAATAATGTTTTATCACTTTTCAAAGGGCTTACTAGTCAAGCTAGTACTCTGACAGGGAATAATGTTTTATCACTTTTCAAAGGGCTTACTAGTCAAGCTAGTACTTTGACAGGGAATAATGTTTCATCACTTTTCAAAGGGCTTACTAGTCAAGCTAGTACTCTGACAGGGAATAATGTTTTATCACTTTTCAAAGGGCTTACTAGTCAAGCTAGTACTCTGACAGGGAATAATGAACAGACCATGCTTGATCCAGTGCTTTTTACAGGACATACATAGCAAGCTACACCACATTCTGTACTTTGAACAGGAGATACATAGCAAGTTATACCACATTCTGTACTTTGAACAGGACACACATAGCAAGCTACACCACATTCTGCACTTTGAACAGGACATACATAGGCAGCTATATGATATTCAGTAAGGATCCTAAACAAGCCACACTAAACTCTTTACTTTTTATATGCCATACTTAGGAAGACATTCAATATTCCCCATGCCTTACAGGGTATGCTAAAGCGCAAGACATGCAATAGTCCATACTCCTTAGAGGGTATGCTAAAGCCTCGCTACATTCTATACTTTTCACAGTACCTATTAGTCTAGTTTCACTATGTTTCATACTTTTTGCAAGGCATACCCCAAATGATTTTACAGAACAAACCTGGTATGCCATACTGCATTCTGTATTATTTAATTTAAAGGTACACTAAACAAGCCATGCAACGTTCTGTACTGTTTACATGGCATACTTATGCTACATTCTGTATTCTTTGCACGGTGTGGTAAAAAAGAAACCATGCTGCATTGTATATTCTTCACAGGGCAAACTGATCAAATCATGCTACATTCTGTGCCTTTGACACATACCCCACACAAGTACCCCGAAGAGGCCATGCTACATTCTGTACTTTTTACATACTAGGCAAACTGTGCTACATTCTGCACTTTTTACGTGATATGATAGGCAAACTGTGCTACATTCTGTACGTTTTACAAGGCATACTAAGCAGGACATGCCATATCCTATACTCTTTACAGGCTATGCTAAAGCTTTGTGACAGTCTTTACTTTTAACAATACCCACTGGTCTAGCTATGCTGTGTTTCATACTGTTAACAAGGCATACTCCCAAAAGAGCCCATGCTACATTCTGAACTTATTACACATGTTATACGTGGCAAGCTATGCTACATTCTGTACTTATCACATGTTATACTTGGCAAGCTATGCTACTTTCTGTACTTATCACATGTTATACTTGGCAAGCTATGCTACATTCTGTACTTATCACATGTTATACTTGGCAAGTTATGCTACATTCTGTACTTATCACATGTTATACTTGGCAAGCTATGCTACATTCTGTACTTATCACATGTTACACTTGGCAAGCTATGCTACATTCTGTACTTATCACATGTTATACTTGGCAAGCTATGCTACATTCTGTACTTATCACATGTTTATACTTGGCAAGCTATGCTACATTCTGTACTTAACACATGTTATACTTGGCAAGCTATGCTACATTCTGTACTTATCACATGTTATACTTGGCAAGTTATGCTACATTCTGAACATATTACATGTTATACTTGGCAAGCTATGCTACATTCTGTACTTATCACATGTTATACTTGGCAAGCTATGCTACATTTTGAACATATTACATGTTATACTTGGCAAGCTATGCTACATTCTGTACTTATCACATGTTATACTTTGCAAGTTATGCTACATTCTGTACTTATCACATGTTATACTTGGCAAGTTATGCTACATTCTGAACATATTACATGTTATACTTGGCAAGGTATGCTACATTCTGTACTTATCACATGTTATACTTGGCAAGCTATGCTACATTCTGAACATATTACATGTTATACTTGGCAAGTTATGCTACATTCTGTACTTATCACACATTATACTTGGCAAGCTATGCTACATTCTGTACTTATTACATGTTATACGTGGCAAGCTATGCTACATTCTGTACTTATCACACGTTATACTTGGCAAGCTATGCTACATTCTGTACTTATTACATGTTATACGTGGCAAGCTATGCTACATTCTGTACTTATCACATGTTATACTTGGCAAGCTATGCTACATTCTGTACTTATCACATGTTATACTTGGCAAGCTATGCTACAATCTGTACTTATTACATGTTATACTTGGCAAGCTATGCATAACCTGGAGCCAGCCAGACCTGAGACATTCCGACACCTGTCCTGCTGGCCAAAACACCCAACCATGGGATCCCATTTTCCCCATAAATATGTCAACCATACAATATCTGATTTTGTGTAGAAGGCAGATGGAATGTTTATCTGGCATCTGAATCTACAATCCATCAGTCCCTCCCATTAAATACTGAACCATCGGCTGGTGCATTGTGCTGATACTTTCTGAAGGTCAGGAACCACACTGATGACAATTATCATGGATTGTACCACACCCACAATAAACTGGTTAAGAATGCTTTAACCAAGCTCTACATGAATCAATAAGCCTTGCATAAGATATTGGTCAAACAGCATTGCAATAATAATAATATAGACAGATAGATATACTTATAAAATGGTGAACACTTTAATAGGGTTAGTAGTGGTGGAAAACAAGTGCTAGCTTATAATTCTTCTGTCATTACCTTAATGACTTGGCAAAGATTTATTTTATTAAAAAAAAAAAATGGGGGGGGGGGGGGGGGGGACAGTTGGAGGGGAAGAAGGAATAGGGAAAAAAGAAAATGATAACAAAAAATTAGGGAAATATAAATATTAAACCACATTATAAATATTAAACATTTCACTAGCAGCTTATAGGAACCATTATAATCCTTCTCAAAGACAGATCCATTTATATTGCCTGCCCCAAGGCATTTCTTCCGCTGGCTTGGATTTATGAGGGAGGAACGGCTGATTGTGTCTGTGCTGCCTTGGCATCACATGACGACATACCACAGTCTGTAATTCTGAGGTGTTCTCACCACCAAGGGTACAAAAATGGAATCCAACAGCACCCCAAAGCAGCCAGCAAAGGGTAGAAAAGTAAAATGAAAAGAAATGGGGAGTTTGTGTTATACTCCCTGTTTGGCTAGTATACTTACCATGTCAGACCATAGCATTCAACGGCAGTTAGCCAGCTCTGTCAGGCCGAATTTTTTCCGTGGCCAATGCAGTCATAAGACAGTCACGTGATGTCACCCCACTTCCGGCCCCGGAAGAAGCCAGTGTCAACTTCCTATAAGTCATTCAGCGAGGCCTGGTGTATGGTGACCCCGAGAACCTTGGCGCCAGAGGGGAAGGTAGGGAGGGAATTAGAGTCTGACATGGTAAGTATACTAGCCAAACAGGGAGTATAACACAAACTCCCCATTTTGGCGTCATATACTTTACCATGTCAGACCATAGCAGAATTTAAAGGAATCGGAGGAGGGCGAGCGCCCTAGTGGTTCTTGGGGTTGACCGATATGGCTGCATTGGCCGCCACAAAGGAAATCCCCTTAGACCCATCAGCTCTGGTCATGCGGATATCCCTCAGGTAAAAATTAATGAAGGGATTTTCCGAACGCCAGTAGGCTGCCTCCAGCAGGTGGCGCACGGGGACAGAGTACTGGAACGCTGTGGAAGTGGCCAGTGCTCTGACCTCGTGGGCCCTGGGTGATAGGACAGGGAGATCCTTGTACGCCTGAGCGTAGGTAGATCTCACCGTCTTGGAGAGCCACCTGGAGATAGTTCCCGCCGAGATATCTCTAGTATTGTTGGGGTTGAGGGAGATAAGGAGTCGTCTCTGGGAGGAGCGCCTGGGGCGTGTGCGTTCCCAGTAGTACCTGAGACACCTGGAGGGGCAAAGGTCCATGTCTCCATCTTTTTCTCCCTTTCCCAAGATGTCAGAACTCCGGAAGGAACTTGAGAGAGACTGAGCCGTCCCTGTGGAAGGCGATATCTGTGGGGTCACCGCTGAGGGCGTGAATCTCACTTCGTCTTCTGGCCGAGGCCAGGGCGAGGAGAAAGGTGGTCTTAAAGGAGAGGAGGTCAAAAGGAATAGAAGCAATGGGTTCAAAAGGGGTTTTTCTGAGGGCATCGAGGACCGTAAAAAGGTCCCAGAGGGGAATGCGCCTAGGGGACTGAGCTTCCCGTAGAGCAACTCCTCTAGACACCTCTCTGAGGAGAAAGTCATTGTCAAAAGAAGGGCCCCCCAGTTGACGAATGGTAGTGCAGATAGCTGATCTGTAGCCCCGAATGGAGCCAGCCGACAGCTTAAGGGAAGAGGATAGGTGGGAGAGGAAATTTCCTATTTGGATGTTGGAGGGGCAGTAATGGGGAACAGAGTTATCTGAGCACCAGGTTATCCATCTCTCCCAACGGTAGTTGTAGAGGGATTCGGTGCTGGCTCTGCGAGATGCCGAGGCGAAGTCCCGTAATCCCTGAGAGGCCCCTGCCCCGGCTAGTGTGTCTAGGACGGACTGGGGTCTCTCCGAGTGGGGGGTAGATGCAGATGTTCGCATTAGGGCTGGCATAGAAGCCACGCGTGTAGGCGAAGCATCTTGGGATTGGAGTGAGGAAGACCTGACCGGGGTTGTCTCAGCATGTCCCAGCGAGGGCTGAGCCGGTGGGGGGGAACGTGGGTGAGGGACTTGGGGTCCGGGAACCAAGACTGGGTCGGCCACCATGGCGTTACGAGGATCAGCCTGGGTCTTTCCAGCCTTGCCTTCCTGATCACCTTGTGTAGGATGGGGAAGGGGGGAAAGGCATACGCCAGTAGGCCCGTCCCGGGGAGGGATAGTGCGTCGACTGCATCCGCCTGGGGATCTGGAACGGGAGAGACGTACAGGGGCAGGTGATGGTTGAAGCTGGTGGCAAACAGGTCGATCATGGGCACAAACCAATGGTTGCGCGACACCAGCGAAGGAGGGCCTCTGTTCTGAGGGAGAGGCCTATGGAGCGGGCCTCTCCCCCTTTGTTGACATAGCAAGCTACCGACGTATTGTCCGTGAGGAGGAGAACAAGTCGGTGCGCGACCTTGTGCTGGAGTTGGAGAAGGGCTAGCCTGACCGCTTCCAGCTCCCACTCCCCGAGGCGTGACTGTCCTCCACGTGGGCCCCCCAGCCCAAGTTGGAGGCGTCTGTATAAAGTTCCAGTGGTTGGGTTGGTTTGGGAGGGAGATGGGGACCCCGGTGGAGAGAGTGGCTGGAGTGAGCCGCTCCTCCGTCGCCGAAATGAACCAGTGTCCGAGGGGAATGACCTGGTCCCAGCGGTCGGAGGTCTGTGACAAACGTCGGCGGAACTCCCTCTGAAGTTGGCGTTTGGGGACCCGCCGCAGGGGAATGAGGGGAGACAGGGACTCCATCATTCCTAGGAGGGAGGACAGGGTTCTGGCCGAGGTGTGGGGTGCCTGTGACAGGCAGGAGATGTGGTCCACTATGCGTGCAGGCCTCTCCGGGGTCTGCCAGACGAACCGTAGGAATCGTCTGTGGGCCGGGTGAATCAGGATCTGAAAAATAGGCGTCCTTCAGGTCTACGGATGTGGCCCAGTCGCGATGATGGATGGAGTCTCGGATCTGGGTGGGGGTCTCCATCTTGAACTTGGTGGGCCTGAGGAACTTGTTGAGGGGCGAAAGATCTAGAATGGGCCTCCATCCTCCCGAGGCTTTTGGGATCACAAAGAGTAGAAGCCCGGGTTTGGGTGGGAAATCTCCGAGATGGCCCCTCTTTTGAGGAGGTCTTGGACTTCCGTGCGAAGAGCTTCTGCTTTGGCGGGGGAGGGTTCGTTGGGGGAGGGAGGGGGAGATAGCATGAGGGGGGGGACGCTCGTGGGCCCAAGGAAGGCGAAACCCTTCCTGTAGCACCGCCACTATCCAGGGGTGAGGCGTATGCGTCTCCACTGGTGGGCATGCCGGGAGAGGCTGCCCGCCAGGGGGGGCGAGGGTCTGGGCTGGTGGGTGGGGGATAGGGCGAGGGGGGGTGCTACTTGATCTAAGTCCCCCTCGGGCTGTCTCCCTAGTCAGCTCCGGGAGCGTGACTGTTGGCCTAACCGAAAATTTTGCTGATGGGGTTTTGGCTTAGGCCTTGGGAGAAGATTAGGTCGCTTGGCGGGCCGTGCGGTGCGGGAAGGCGATTGTCTGGGATAGGGTCTGTGCCTGGGGAAGGAACGAAGTGGGGGTCTAGCAGGGCGTGGCGGTGGCCTGGGCGCAAAGGACACAGCCTGCTTGCGTTCCTCAACTGCTTGTGCTATGACGTCAGCCGAGTAGTCGCCAAAGAGCGACTGGACCTGGCCCGGGATGCATCGCAGGGCTGCCTTAAGCGTCGGGGAGAGAGAGGTCCGCGCCAGCACGGCCTCTCTCGCGACCAACAAGCAGTTGAAGTGGCTTCTGGCTGCGCTGTCCGCCGCAGCCGAAAGGTGATGCGAAATCCTGTTAACTAGGTGTCGCATGAAAGGATCGCTGAACAAGCGAGGGTCAGGCTCTTGGTGCGCCTCAGAGCCCGGGTCCCCCGGTACTGGGATGGCACCATCGTCCTCCGGCCATAGAGCCTCCGCTCGCTGAAGGGGCATGTCCAAGTAGGTGTGTCCCGCCGTGGTGTGGAGGATGCCCATCCTGGCTACTCGGACCCATTCCTTTAGGTTCTTAAAGGAGATGGCGCCGGAAGTAGGGGGGGGCAGGTGGGGGATCAACCGACGGTCCGACTGGGAAATGCCCATCTCCCTGGTCACGGGATTGTCCGTAAACAAGGAGGCGACTGAGGGGTTCTTGGGTAGATTGGTCTAGATCTCTGGGCCGGGGGAGAGGGAGAGAAATTCGTCAGCGGGTGCGGCCTCCCTCCTAACGAGGTCTGGTCGCCACCGTTCTATCGTGCGGACATCGTACAATGAGGTGGGGGCTAGCTCCTCGTCATCGTCCGCCTCAGGGAGGTACTGGTCCTGAGAGGGTTCATAGCACCCGTCTTCAGGAGGTAAGTCGAGGGGTGCCTGTAGTGTGTCCCCGGTGGCCCTATAATCGGCGGCCGGGACATCGTCCTGCCGATAGGACAGCGCCCGAGGAGGGAGACCAAGGTCGACCCAGGTAAGTGAGGCCGGGTGCCACATTCGACCATGTAGCTGGTCGTGCTGGGTGTTGGCGTTAAGCCACTGGTCTCTCTCGGGGGCATAGAGCCACCGGTCCCCGGGGAGGTAAACGGGCTGTGGCGGCCCTGGGGAAAAACCATGGTAGGTAGGCCGCACTCAAGGTCTGACCAGCGCGTTGGGCGAATGCGTAGGTCAGACATCCGCCGAGTCGTAGCCACGAGACCCTCTTCTTCTTGTAGGCAGAAAGTCCCCGGGGACCCGGGTAACCTGAATCACTGTTGGGGGGGGGCTTGAGAGGCCGTGGCCTGTCGTCCCCGTCCAGGTCCGTGCACTGCACCATACACGTCCTTGGAATGGGCCTGGGAGGGCCATAATGGTATGGAGGAGGATGCGGAAGTCGAGCCCCCAACCCGCGAAAGTGCGGATTGGTCAGGATGCGGTCCCGTGTTCCTCCCCCTGGAGGAATATGTCAGGTTACCCTTGGTCCCGCTGGTAGATCCTCCCCCCGGAGGAGCGGGACCGCGGACGTTGCCCAAATGGGGATCCGAAAGGTCGGTTCCCCAACGTCCAATACCCCTAGGGAAGAAGGTGACGTTCGATCGGGGTAGGTCGACCGTCCTTGTGCATGGGCACGGCCGGGCCCATGGCGCGGCGTGCCCGCACGCCCAGGATTATGGACACCACCGAGGTCGTGCGTCGGGGTGACCATAAGGCTGCTTCCGGAGTCGAAGCGCTCCTCGAGCTCAGGTGTTGGCTGCACCTGTGCCCGGTGGGGCCGAGCGCTATGAGTGCACGTATCAATTTGGGGGGAAAAAGAGATACGTGACTCATCAAGGCGAGTGACGGATGGTGATTCCATCCCAGATCCGTCACCCGTGCTGGTCCGCGGCTCGGCAAGGTGCCCCGGGGGCCGAGATTCGCGTGACTCAGCATGATAGTTAGAAGTCTCCGAGCGAGTCCGTAGGCTAGAGGGCAAGCTGGCCGATGGAGAAGGGGTGGGGGAGGGCGAATTCCGTTGGCTAGTCTTTGCTCGGCCGGGCCCCTTGAGGGGAGCCTTGCCATAGACTTTCTGGGCAGCACCTTGAGGGGAGCTTTGCCCTTAGACTATCAGGCAGATCAAATGAAAGGCATTTTGAAATGGTGGCCGCTTGCCTATCAGCCTTGGGACGCCGCGGTCGTGCGTCCGTCGGTTTGGTAGACGAGGAAGATCACGCGTCCCTTCCGCGGAGAAGTCGTCTCTGTCTACCCGAACCGTACGTTCATCAGTGCGAACGGATTGCTCCGAGATGGAATCGACCCGCGGGTTCTCCGGGAAATTGAGCGAACTCCGAGCAGTGGAGTGGCTCGACCCGGCGGTGTCCTTCACCATGTTGGGCACAGGTGGATAGAGCAAACCCGGAACACACGACCGCAAAGAGGAGACAAGGTGGCCGATCGAGAAAATCAATTAATCTCGATCGTCCGTGTGGTGTCGTGCAAAGTGCTCGAGAGATCGACTGAAAACTCGAACTACCCGTACACGCCACCGGTCGTGTGACTGGTATGGCTATTAATAGCAATCTCTACACGTGGAGTATCACTGTGTATAGGTGTGATAGTTCTTGGGCACTAAATCTTAATAAGCAGATCAGTGTCACACACCCTTACTCGAACACGTTCTACCTGTGAAGGGTAAAGAGTACAGGTGTGATAGTTATTGAGCCCTAAACCTTAATAAGCGGAACCAGCACAAAATGCGTGCTGAACCCGAGGCTCGGCAATATGGTGGGGGAACACGACCGGCGAGCGGTGCCGACGATCGCGAGTAACAAAGTCGCGAGAGTGCCGGTAAAAGAGACAAATCTTTAATAAATACGCTCCCGAGAGTGCCGGTAAAAGAGACAAATCTTTTAATAAATACGCTCCCACCAAGAGCCTCACACGGCAAAAATACTCAGGGTCTAGTGCAAGCCGGAACCAGCACAAAATGCGTGCTGAACCCGAGGCTCGGCAATATGGTGGGGGAACACGACCGGCGAGCGGTGCCGACGATCGCGAGTAACAAAGTCGCGGGAGTGCCGGTAAAAGAGACAAATCTTTTAATAAATACGCTCCCGAGAGTGCCGGTAAAAGAGACAAATCTTTTGATAAATACGCTCCCACCAAGAGCCTCACATTTGCAAGCCACAACTGAATCAAGTATAGAACAAAACACAGCAAAGTTAACACAAAGGCAAGTATAGGCGAGACAGAGCACAAGACTTATCTTGCTTTGACGGCAGGCCGAAGATGAATGACTTATAGGAAGTTGACACTGGCTTCTTCCGGGGCCGGAAGTGGGGTGACATCACGTGACTGTCTTATGACTGCATTGGCCACGGAAAAAATTCGGCCTGACAGAGCTGGCTAACTGCCGTTGAATGCTATGGTCTGACATGGTAAAGTATATGACGCCAAAAGT
The DNA here is from genome assembly GCA_033310375.1 of Conus canariensis. NCBI lineage: Eukaryota > Metazoa > Mollusca > Gastropoda > Neogastropoda > Conidae > Conus > Conus canariensis. The sequence goes on from CM065734.1 coordinate 64,110,305, forward strand.
GTGGTAAGGAAATAAGTTGCTGAAAAACTAAAATCATTAATATCATAAACAGCATAAAATGTAGGGGAAATCTTTGAGCCTATGCTTGAGGACCTATTCAAGGATGCAAGGGAGGTCAAAAGATGCCCAGCAGTCCGAGTGGTCAGCATAACCCGAGCATTGTCAGCAGTTAAGAATTGTGCAGAACAGTCTCTACTTGGAGCCCCCTAAGAGATGCGATCTCCCACAGATTGACCAAACAATGTCATGCTGAACAGTTTAGTAGTGGAGGAAAACAAATGCAGGTAACAATTCTTCCGTCATTACATTAAAAAGACTTGGCAAAGATTTACAAACAAACAAAAAAAAAAAGGGGAGGGGGGGGGGGGGGGGGGCGGTTGGGGGAAAAACGAAAATGAGAACAAAAAACTAAGGAAATATATCATAAATAATAACTCTTCACTAGCAGCTTAGAGAAACCATCTTAATCCATCTTGAAGACAGAAATAAAGATAAAGACTAGTGCAATATGCAAATGAACAAATGTAATTTTGGTGAAAGACAGCTATTTGAAAAACAGCCTCAGGCAAGGCAAAGATCAGAGCCATTACTGTTAGTAGTGCAGTGACAAGCATGCGGGATTTCAGATCACTGTGAAGTCATAAACAATAGATTTCATAACATCCACACAAAAACAGGGAGACAGAAAAAGGTTTTAAAAAAAAAAGGTTATAAAGTGAAATACAAGTATAACAGTGAGAAAGCCAAAAATCATGAGTAGTTAAGAAAAACAAAAGAAGAAAAAAAAAATCAAAGCAGCACTGAAAAATCTGCATATGATAACTGAAAACAGAAACTGGTTAATACCATTTTCAAAACCAGAAACAAGAACATCAACAATTTGCTGCAGCAAAACTACCAATAAAAACCCCTAGGAACACAAAACAAAGGCCACCCAAAGAACCAGGCAACAAGCAAACGTGAGCGGAGAGCAAAGGTCCACAACATGCAAAAAGCGTACCAATGTCTAAGGAGAACTTTTAGTGGACTGAGAGTCTGCCTCATTGGCCCACTGAAGGTTGGCCTGCTGACCCACCAACATGATGCTGTCGAAAACCTCATCCCGGTTTATCATGGCACCGAAGACGTAGGGCTAGTGAGATGCACACCATCAACACAAGGAACAGTTTAGTTTTGAGCCTATCTTCTTCATATTTGCAATGATAATCAGTTTTACTACTAAAAATGCTTACCTGTCCAAACAAATGGCCTATCCCCACTTGGCATGGAATATTGCCATACCATTAGGATTCCCCTCTCTATCCCCAAACCCACACACCCCCAAAAATTGAAAGAGCAGGGAGCTAACTTCACTTCCATTCCCAATCAGGCAGCAAGAGTGATTGCTCTTCAGGAGTTCATTTTATTGAAACATATTCAAACAAGCTCACTATTTGCACCTTTCCTGACCAAACTCATCATGGGAACGAAAGGATTCCAAAAGACTCATCCTTCCAACCCATGAAAAGACGAGAAGACTCCTGCAAAGAGGACAAAAGGCCAGCAAACACCATGGAAGGCAAACTTCAGCAAGATCCCAAGCCTTCTGCAAGTTGTCTTAGAAGATTGTGTCCTTCTTGAGAGCTGGCAAGAGGAAGAGCGCAAACAGCTTCAGACAAGACACGCTGGAGACCCAATGATCAGACGACTGGCACATACACTGAAAAGTGACTGGCTGTGTTTCACCATTCTTGGTTTAGACAAAAAGGCCAAAAACTGTGGGTCAGGATCTGAACACTCAGTGCACATAGCCACATGAGCGTCTTTCATGAGGGGCAACTGTAACGGATGTACAGCCTGCACAAAGGGTACACCTGAAATGGTGTACCGTGAATCAACAACAGAATGATTTCAGGTATCCCAGAACTGTGGGACTTTTTTTGATGTGAGAAATGAGCAAGCTACTTTTTACAAACAGTATCCTAAAAAAAGAAAAAGTTAACATGCGCCCCATGCGGAGGAGGAGGGGAGGGGTCAACATGTGAGGAGGGCTGGGTGTCTAGAACCACAGACCACACATTGAATAGCATGGCCCTAGCAACAGAAATTTCAGAATTTGAAATGGAATCAAAATCAGCATTTTCACAAAACTCATCTCTTTCACTGCCGACGTCATGTTCACCTGCACTCTCTGTGAACAGACCTATATGCTGACGTCATGTTCACCTGCACTCTGTGAACAGACCTATATGCTGATGTCATGTTCACCTGCACTCTCTGTGAACAGACCTATATGCTGATGTCATGTTCACCTGCACTCTCTGTGAACAGACCTATATGCTGATGTCATGTTCACCTGCACTCTCTGTGAACAGACCTATATGCTGATGTCATGTTCCCTGCACTCTGTGAACAGACCTATATGCTGATGTCATGTTCCCTGCACTCTGTGAACAGACCTATATGCTGATGTCATGTTCACCTGCACTCTGTGAACAGACCTATATGCTGATGTCATGTTCACCTGCACTCTCTGTGAACAGACCTATATGCTGATGTCATGTTCACCTGCACTCTCTGTGAACAGACCTATATGCTGATGTCATGTTCCCTGCACTCTGTGAACAGACCTATATGCTGATGTCATGTTCCCTGCACTCTGTGAACAGACCTATATGTTGATGTCATGTTCCCTGCACTCTGTGAACAGACCTATATGCTGATGTCATGTTCACCTGCACTCTGTGAACAGACCTACATGCTGATGTCATGTTCACCTGCACTCTCTGTGAACAGACCTATATGCTGATGTCATGTTCCCTGCACTCTCTGTGAACAGACCTATATGCTGATGTCATGTTCACCTGCACTCTGTGAACAGACCTATATGCTGATGTCATGTTCCCTGCACTCTGTACAGCCCTGATGTGGCCCCTTGCGGTTGGCTGGGCTATAAGCAACATTATCTTATCTCTCTTATCCCTGCACTCTGTGAACAGACCTATATGCTGATGTCATGTTCACCTGCACTCTGTGAACAGACCTATATGCTGATGTCATGTTCCCTGCACTCTGTGAACAGACCTATATGCTGATGTCATGTTCACCTGCACTCTCTGTGAACAGACCTATATGCTGATGTCATGTTCCCTGCACTCTGTGAACAGACCTACATGCTGATGTCATGTTCCCTGCACTCTGTGAACAGACCTACATGCTGATGTCATGTTCACCTGCACTCTCTGTGAACAGACCTGCATGCTGATGTCATGTTCCCTGCACTCTGTGAATATACCTATATGCTGATGTCATGTTCACCAGCATTCTCTTTGAAAATACCTATAGGCTGATGTCATGTTCACCTGCACTCTCTTTGAACATACTTATAGGCTGATGTCATGTTCACCAGCATTCTCTTTGAACATACCTATAGGCTGATGTCATGTTCACCAGCATTCTCTTTGAACATACCTATAGGCTGATGTCATGTTCACCAGCATTCTCTTTGAACATACCTATAGGCTGATGTCATGTTCACCAGCATTCTCTTTGAACATACTTATAGGCTGATGTCATGTTCACCAGCATTCTCTTTGAACATACCTATAGGCTGATGTCATGTTCACCAGCATTCTCTTTGAACATACCTATAGGCTGATGTCATGTTCACCAGCATTCTCTTTGAACATACCTATAGGCTGATGTCATGTTACCTGCACTGTCTTTGAACATACCTATATGCCGATGTCATGTTCGCCTGCACTGTCTTTGAACATACCTATATGCCGATGTCATGTTCGCCTGCACTGTCTTTGAACATACCTATATGCCGATGTCATGTTCACCTGCACTGTCTTTGAACATACCTATATGCCGATGTCATGTTCGCCTGCACTGTCTTTGAACATACCTATATGCTGATGTCATGTTTGCCTGCACTGTCTTTGAACATACCTATATGCCGATGTCATGTTCGCCTGCATTGTCTTTGAACATACCTATATGCCGATGTCATGTTCACCTGCACTGTCTTTGAACATACCTATATGCCGATGTCATGTTCGCCTGCACTGTCTTTGAACATACCTATATGCCGATGTCATGTTCGCCTGCACTCTCTGTGAACATACCTATATGCCGATGTCATGTTTGCCTGCACTGTCTTTGAACATACCTATATGCCGATGTCATGTTTGCCTGCACTGTCTTTGAACATACCTATATGCCGATGTCATGTTTGCCTGCACTGTCTTTGAGCATACCTATATGCCGATGTCATGTTCGCCTGCACTGTCTTTGAACATACCTAAATGCTGATGGTCAGCAGACATCCAGGCCTCCCAGCCGGAGTCCGCTGGGGCTTGATCTTTTGCAGCAGGGACCCCTGTTGAATTACCTCTCATTGGGAGCCAAGCTTTGCCCAGGTAAAGCAAGGTAACATGTTTGCGATAAAAACACATTCTGCGGCCACTCTTCTTCACTTACAAGGCACTGATGGATCGAGAGCATGGAGTGGGAAGGGGGGAGGCACTGGCCTCTCCCTGTGGCCCTCCGAACAGCTGTCACATGGGCATGGCCAGGACAGGCAGCTGACCCTTGCCAAAGCCGGACAACCGTCTTGTTGGTTAACCCTAATATCAAACTCGTGAAGTGAATGCCACGTCCCTCCAGTCCTATCCCCACCAAAGTTATATGGAGAAAATGGGGAACATTTCCAACAGGAGATGCAGGTCTCATGTGTCTTTGCATAAAGGAACTACTTATGGCGAGAAGAACAGACACACAAGACGGTAGCAGAAGCAGCCGGGTTAGAAGATGAGGTAGACGCCAAGGCCTACTAAGACAGAACCGATCACTGATGAGAGGCACAGACAGAACATAATTTACAGGGATTATCGGCTGAAATTCCCTCATGACAAGGAACAAAAAAAAAAGCTTCTGTTTCTGAAGTAAAATCAAGCTTGAATGGACGTTTGTGAAATGTATGAATGCTGAACACACGGCGTCCCACTTCCTGAGAGCACAGAGGGTGTGATCTCCCGCCAAAGAGAAAACTAGTCTGAATACGTTTCAGTGAAATAAACTTGCAGAGGGCAATCTTTCTTGCTGCATAACTGGGAATGAAAGCAAGGTTATCTCCCTGCTCTCCTTTCTGTTTATTGATCCTGATGATATTCTAATGTTCTATGAAACAAGTGGGAATAAGGCCCTCCTTTGGACAGGTGAAAGTGAGAAAAAGAAAGAGAAAAATGACTAAGCAGAATCCCAGTGTTCATAATCATACCTGAAATGATTGACAGTCTAAACAAACAAAACAGGCCACAATGTTCCCTTTCAACCTCTGCTTGTGTACGAATCTTTATTTGCTTAAAACAATTATGTGAAAATAGTTAAGAACACGTACTTTGAAATTTGATGACCAATAAATAAAAACTCTCCCACAAACATATCAAGCGTATTCATGATAAACATGAACTGAAAATATGAACTTTTAAAAAATCATGTCCACCAAATGGTAGTGAACAATCCTCATTACCAAAACTTGAGAAAGATTAATTGAAATGAGAACATGGGGGAAAAAAAAAAAAAAAAAAATAGCAGTTATCGTCTTAGTGAATGATTCTCACTTGAAAAACCAGCGAAAAGTCAATAGAAAAGAGAACCTCCAAAAGTTACAATCATGGGTTTACCTTGTCAGAGCCAGTGATGGCCACCTCTATTGCCATGCCACCCCCCGGCATCCATGAATAGGGCTTGGCCTGAATCACAAAGAAACATCTTTTTTTCTTTCCTCGCTTCCTGTACAAAGCAGTTAACAAAGCCTACACATGCTGGCTGTACAATTCCTCCTCACAACTATTCTTCACTTCTACCTGGTGTAACTTCCCACTGACACTATACACTGATACTGTGATAACTGGGGGTATTGTAAACAATTTGAGCTTTCCTAGAAATCACATCTCACAAAAACTAGTAGAAAATGTATTAAGAAGAATTTCAAGCAAGGCACAGATATGATTATGATGGGATAAGATATTAAAAAAAAAAAATCGCTAGCCCCAAAATCAGTATGCCCATAGTTCATTGGCCAAACAACAGAGCTGTGGCTGCTCCTTTTTTGTTCCAAAGAGTATCCAACCAGCTGTGATGCCCTCTCTCCTTATTTGTGAGCTGCTGATGTACAGTACAGGTGATGTCCCATCAAAACCAACGGCCCACAAACAGCAGTTTAAAAGCAGACAGAAATTTCTTTATATTTGTCATGGCTTTATGCACTTAATTTTAGGGTTCAGCAACAGAAGATACACATTCAAGTGAAAGGCAATTAAAACAAAAAACAAAACAAACCAAACATGGCTAATAACTGTATAAAGTAAATCTGATCAACCTGTTTCCAATTCCTTTTTTCTTGTTGATTCATTAGTTGGTCCCTTTGAACTCACACACACAAAATGTACATGTACACACTCACACACAAACTGTAAATACAACTGCACACACACACACTCACATGCACACAAACACACACAATACATGCATAGAGCTAGTTCAATCATGCTGAATGTTCTGGCAACAGAGATAACCACAGAACCCACTCTATATCCCATATAGCCACCTACCTTTTCCAATCTGGTGATATCAGTCAGTGGCACCACAATATTTTTAGGGGAAGGAGCTTTGGTCCGCTCAAAACACAGGAAACTATGGACACAAAGAACAACCAATCAGCAGTGAAGACGTGGAACAAGAGGACATTACCACTGGATAAAAACCTAGCCTATCATATGAACAAGTTGGAGTTCAAGGCTGCTGGATGTCCATTGTCTATTTCCCTCACACAATAAGCCCTGATCATCAAAAATACAGAACCACAAAGTTTAAAACAAGTAAGTTTGAACATTGTTTTCTTTTCTCTTTCAATTCTTAATATTAAAATAACCATAAAATACAACCGAGTACAATTAATTTGAAAATAGAGATGATGAAAAAGAGGTAAGCACAAATCAATTGATTTTTCCTGATATCTTCTTTCTTTGCACTTGAACATTTTGTACAGGAGATGCCGACCTTGTGAGTGGCAGCACAAAGGCACTGCTTGTGACTGGATAAACTGATGTGTGAGTCTACAGTAGTAATGGACAGTTTTGAGGATGATGAGGTAGATGTCAAGGTGTATGATGATGGAGCCGAAAGTTGAAGAGAGGCGGCAACAGACAGTAATTTGCGGGAACTGTCAGCCAAAATTCCCCTTTGCTAGGTATGGGAGAAAGAATGTTTTCTGTTAGAAGCAAAAGGAAGTCTGCCTGGACGTTTGTGAGGAACCATGAGCGCCAAAAACCTAAGGTCTGAATTCTGGAGAGCAGAGATGGGCATGTTCCTCCTCCAGGGAAAAGGAGAAAACTGAGCTAGTTCAAATATTATTCAACGAAATTAATTTGCTTAGGGGGAACACTCTTACTGGGTAGATGGGCACAGAGGTGAGGTTAGCTCCCTGCTCTTCCAATTTTTTTTTTTTTTTTTTTTTTTTTTTTTTAGAGGATCCTGATGATATGGTGATGACGCAACTGTCTCAACTGCATGTGTTGTTAAGCTACTCACTATTCATTTGAGGTTTCAAGATTTCTGTGACCTTGAGTCAAACTATAAACATTAAAATTAAAATCACACTGTAAATCAGAAGTACCCTTAGTCAGCACATGCATCACGTGAACATTTCAAAGCGAATGTCTCTTGTCAAAGATATAATCATGATCAGATAAAGACACTGACACTGGCTGTCTTCAATCAGCATACTCATCACCTGAACATTTCAAAGCGAATGTCTCTTGTCAAAGATATAATCATAATAACTTAAAGACACCTGACACTGGCTGTTTTCAATCAGCATACTCATCACCTGAACATTTCAAAGCGAATGTCTCTTGTCAAAGATATAATCATGATAACTTAAAGACACCTGACACTGGCTGTCTTCAATCAGCATACTCATCACCTGAACATTTCAAAGCGAATGTCTCTTGTCAAAGATATAATCATGATAACTTACTAAGGACACCTGACACTGGCTGTCTTCAATCAGCATACTATCACCTGAACATTTCAAAGCGGATGTCTCTTGTCAAAGATATAACCATGATCAGATAAAGACAACTGACACTGGCTGTCTTCAATCAGCATACTCATCACCTGAACATTTCAAAGAATGTCTCTTGTCAAAGATATAACCATGATCAGATAACTGCAACGGACACTGGCTGTCTTCAATTTAAGAAGGCCTTCTGTCTGTCTTCAAACAAACACATGTTGCCAGTTTCAGGAGCTGTTATGTATGAAAGAGAGGTAGCCCTTGCACAAGACTTCATCTTGGCTTCATCCCTTTCAAGCAGGTGATACTGCGATGTTGCTATGTGCCTCCAGGTCTTCTTGAAAAAGGGAAGAAATCAACAACTCTTTTAAGGATTGCTGAAGGTGATGATTGCAGGTGTCTTTCAACATTAAATATGTTCAAAGAGGTTTTGACTGGTATCTGAGAATAAGTGACCTGTGTACCAATACTTACTTCCCTTGTTTCCCTCTGTCATGTTGTGTTAAAAATGGCGATGGAAGATGAATGTGTATTCTACATCTGGCTCTTTTCAAATCTTGATATCACAAGTGGCGCCATTCATACACTCTGACGTTATATCATATCAATTCATTCAACTCCTGAGTTGTAAATGTCGCCACAATGAAAATGCCGCATGCCTAATACTTTTATCAAGTTTGGAAAGCCTGTTGCAATCAATGACCTTTCATGACTGACTGTCTGATGTTCTTTTTTCCCATTACTGGCCATTCAAAATCTGGCTAAAGAACATTTCAGTCCCTTTGATTTCGAGTTAAGCAAACTCAACTATACTTTCAATCATTTCAATCGAATATTCTATGACACCGTCGATCCACAGCTGAGAATTTATTCTGGGCAACAAAGAGAAACTAAACATACTGAACTCATCTAAATCATCAAGACTTCAAGATCTTGCTCTACACATGAACCTACACAACATGATACACACATGCACAACCTCTAAAAACACATAAACACACATATTTGCGCTAAAAATTAGTTCACATGCCATACAAGAAGTCACTGAATTAATGAAATAAATCAATTAAAAAGGCTTAATACACTTCACTTTCACCAACACTAACAAAATTTTCTTTAAACAGACTTTTCACAACTCTCATTAAAAAAAAAAAAATCAGAAAAACTTTTGTATTTGAAGTGCATTCCCATTATGGCTCTTACATGAAAATTTCCACAACCACACAAACTTAAATCTACAACAAAATTACTTGCAATCAAATCAACTTGCTCCAAAATACAGCTGACCACAGATGGCTGTGCAAGGACTGATTTCATCAACGGAAAAAGCTTTCAATACACATTTTGCACCTGATAGCAGATTTCTCTAAAATAAAGATAACAACTACAGACCAACTGTTGTCTCATTGTAAGTACAGTACCTGATAGCAGATTTCTCTAAAATAAAGATAACAATTACAGACCAACTGTTGTCTCATTGTAAGTACAGTATAAAGTCTCCTTTTCTACTTGGAGGAGAAAAACTGGTGGATCTTAATCTTTTACTACCAGTGTGCCAGTACCCGCCACTGCTTACTAACTACTGATCCGTATGTCAAGGGGTCAGTGTACTCTCTGTTATCGCACTGCTTACTAACTACTGATCCGTTATGTCAAGGGGTCAGGGTACTCTCTGTTATCGCACTGCTTACTAACTACTGATCCGTATGTCAAGGGGTCAGGGTACTCTCTGTTATCGCACTGCTTACTAACTACTGATCCGTATGTCAAGGGGTCAGGGTACTCTCTGTTATCGCACTGCTTACTAACTACTGATCCGTATGTCAAGGGGTCAGGGTACTCTCTGTTATCGCACTGCTTACTAACTACTGATCCGTATGTCAAGGGGTCAGGGTACTCTCTGTTATCGCACTGCTTACTAACTACTGATCCGTAGTCAAGGGGTCAGGGTACTCTCTGTTATCGCACTGCTTACTAACTACTGATCCGTATGTCAAGGGTCAGGGTACTCTCTGTTATCGCACTGCTTACTAACTACTGATCCGTATGTCAAGGGGTCAGGGTACTCTCTGTTATCGCACTGCTTACTAACTACTGATCCGTATGTCAAGGGGTCAGGGTACTCTCTGTTATCGCACTGCTTACTAACTACTGATCCGTATGTCAGGGGTCAGGGTACTCTCTGTTATCGCACTGTTACTAACTACTGATCCTTGTCAGGGTCAGGGTACTCTCTGTTATCGCACTGTCTTAAACTATGATCCTGTTCAGGGTACTCTCTGTTATCGCACTGCTTTTTGAATACTGAGCCTTGCAGGGTCAGGGTACTCTCTGTTATCGCACTGCTTATAACTAGATGAGCAACGGGGTCAGGGTACTCTCTGTTATCGCACTGCTTTAAACTGATCCTGCGGTCAGGGTACTCTCTGTTATCGCACTGCTTACTATGGAGTATGCAGGTCAGGGTACTCTCTGTTATCGCACTGCTTTTAAGACTACTGCTCGTATTTGTTCAATGGTAGTGGAGACTCCTGTTCCATGTTACTACTTACGATGCCTGTTTGGTAAGTGGGGTCAGGGTACTCTCTGTTATCGCACTGCTTGTTTGGAAGAGCTGAGCACTGCTGTCAGGGTACTCTCTGTTATCGCACTGCTGTTTGGGAAGAGCTGAGCCTGCTGTCAGGGTACTCTCTGTTATCGCACTGCTTATTTGGAAGGCTAGCACTGCGTGTCAGGGTACTCTCTGTTATCGCACTGTTGTTTGGAAGACTGAGATGCTGTCAGGGTACTCTCTGTTATCGCACTGCTTGTTTGAGTAAAGTGAGCCTGCTGTCAGGGTACTCTCTGTTATCGCACTGCTGTTGGAAGAGCTGAGCACTGCTGTCAGGGTACTCTCTGTTATCGCACTGTTTTTGGGAAGACTGAGTCACTTGTCAGGGTGGTACTCTCTGTTATCGCACTGCTTGTTTGGAAGAGCTGAGCACTGCTGTCAGGGTACTCTCTGTTATCGCACTGCTTGTTTGGGAAGAGCTGAGCACTGCTGTCAGTCGGGTACTCTCTGTTATCGCACTGCTTGTTTGGGAAGACGTGAGCACTGCTGTCAGGGTACTCTCTGTTATCGCACTGCTCTGTTTGGAAGAGTGACACTGCTGTCAGGGTACTCTCTGTTATCGCACTGCTTTTTGATGATGGCAGGTCAGGTACCTTGTTATCGCATGTTTTGAATAGCACTGCTGTCAGGGTACTCTCTGTTATCGCACTGGTTGTTGGAAGTAGTGCACTGCTGTCAGGGTACTCTCTGTTATCGCACTGCTTGTTTGGGAAGACTGAGCACTGCTGTCAGGGTACTCTCTGTTATCGCACTGCTTGTTTGGGAAGAGCTGAGCAGCTGTCAGGGTACTCTCTGTTATCGCACTGTTGTTTGGGAAGAGCTGAGCACTGCTGTCAGGGTACTCTCTGTTATCGCACTGCTTGTTTGGGAAGAGCTGAGCACTGCTGTCAGGGTACTCTCTGTTATCGCACTGCTTGTTTGGAAGAGTGAGCACTGCTGTCAGGTACTCTCTGTTATCGCACTGCTTGTTTGGGAAGAGTGAAACACTGCTGTCAGGGTACTCTCTGTTATCGCACTGCTTGTTTGGGAAGAGTGAAGCACTGCTGTCAGTACTCTTGTTATCGCACTGTTGTTTGGAAGAGTGAGCACTGCTGTCAGGTACTCTCTGTTATCGCACTGCGTTGTTGGAAGAGCTGAGCACTGCTGTCAGGGTATCTCTGTTATCGCACTGTTGTTTGGGAAGAGCTGGCACTGCTGTCAGGTACTCTCTGTTATCGCACTGTTGTTTGGGAAGAGTGAGCACTGCTGTCATGTACTCTCTGTTATCGCACTGTTGTTTGGAAGTACTGAGCACTGCTGTCAGGGTACTCTCTGTTATCGCACTGCTTGTTGGAAAGTGAGCACTGCTGTCAGGTACTCTTGTTATCACTGGTTGTTTGGGAAGAGTAGCACTGCTGTCAGTACTCTCTGTATCCTGAAGGGTCTGTCACGTCGCTGTTTGGGAAGAGTGAGCACTGCTGTCAGGTACTCTCTGTTATCGCACTGGTTGTTTGGAAGAGTGAGCACTGCTGTCAGGTACTCTCTGTTATCGCACTGGTTGTTTGGAAGAGTGAGCTGGTCAGTCTCTTGTTATCGCACTGCTTTGAATACTGATCATGCGGTCAGGTACTCTCTGTTATCGCACTGTTTGAACTGACATGCATCAGGTACCTGTTACGATGTTAAACCGATGTCAGGGACTCTGTTAGACTGTTATAACTACTGTTTACGATCGCACTGCTTTTGAAGATGAGCACGCTGTCAGGGTACTCTCTGTTATCGCACTGGTTTTGAACGAGTGATGCACTGCTGTCAGTGGTACTCTCTGTTATCGCACTGTTGTTGAAAGTGAGCACGTGTCAGGGTAACTCTCTGTTATCGCACTGCTTGTTTGAGATGAGCATGCTGTCAGGTACTACTCTGTTATCGCACTGCTTGTATTGGAAGAGTGAACACTGCTGTCAGGTACTCTCTGTTATCGCACTGTTGTTTGGGAAGAGTGAAGCACTGCTGTCAGGTACTCTCTGTTATCGCACTGGTTGTTTGGGAAGAGCTGAGCACTGCTGTCAGGGTACTCTCTGTTATCGCACTGTTGTTTGGGAAGAGTGAAGCACTGCTGTCAGGGTACTCTCTGTTATCGCACTGTTGTTTGGGAAGAGTGAAGCACTGCTGTCAGGGTACTCTCTGTTATCGCACTGGTTGTTTGGGAAGAGCTGAGCACTGCTGTCAGTGTACTCTCTGTTATCGCACTGGTTGTTTGGGAAGAGTGAGCACTGCTGTCAGGTACTCTCTGTTATCGCACTGCTTGTTTGGGAAGAGCTGAGCACTGCTGTCAGTGTACTCTCTGTTATCGCACTGCTTGTTTGGGAAGAGCTGAGCACTGCTGTCAGGTACTCTCTGTTATCGCACTGTTGTTTGGGAAGAGCTGAGCACTGCTGTCAGGGTACTCTCTGTTATCGCACTGTTGTTTGGGAAGAGCTGAGCACTGCTGTCAGTGTACTCTTGTTATCGCACTGTTGTTTGGGAAGAGCTGAGCACTGCTGTCAGGGTACTCTCTGTTATCGCATGTTGTTTGGGAGAGCTGAGCACTGCTGTCAGGTACTCTTGTTATCGCACTGTTGTTTGGGAAGAGCTGAGCACTGCTGTCAGGTACTCTCTGTTATCGCACTGGCTTGTTTGGAAGAGCTGAGCACTGCTGTCAGGTACTCTCTGTTTCGACTGTTGTTTGGGAAGAGCTGAGCACTGCTGTCAGGTGTACTCTCTGTTATCGCACTGGATGTTTGGAAGAGCTGAGCATGCTGTCAGGTACTCTTTGTATCGCACTGTGTGTTGGGAAGACTAGCACTGCTGTCAGGTACTCTTGTTATCGCAATGGTTGTGGTGAAGAGAGTTGAGCCTGCTGTCAGGGTATCCTTGTTATCGCACTGGTTTTTGGGAAGACTGAAGCACTGCTGTCAGGTAACTCTTGTTATCCACTGCTTGTTTGGGAAGAGCTGAGCACTGCTGTCAGTGTACTCTCTGTTATCGCACTGGTTGTTTGGGAAGAGCTGAGCACTGCTGTCAGTGTACTCTCTGTTATCGCACTGGTTGTTTGGGAAGAGCTGAGCACTGCTGTCAGGGTACTCTCTGTTATCGCACTGGTTGTTTGGGAAGAGCTGAGCACTGCTGTCAGTGTACTCTTTGTTATCGCACTGCTTGTTTGGGAAGAGTGAAGCACTGCTGTCAGGGTACTCTCTGTTATCGCACTGGTTGTTTGGGAAGAGCTGAGCACTGCTGTCAGGGTTTCTCTCTGTTATCGCACTGGTTGTTTGGGAAGAGCTGAGCACTGCTGTCAGGGTACTCTCTGTTATCGCACTGCTTGTTTGGGAAGAGCTGAGCACTGCTGTCATGTACTCTCTGTTATCGCACTGCTTGTTTGGGAAGAGTGAGCACTGCTGTCAGTGTACTCTCTGTTATCGCACTGGTTGTTTGGGAAGAGCTGAGCACTGCTGTCAGGGTACTCTCTGTTATCGCACTGGTTGTTTGGGAAGAGCTGAGCACTGCTGTCAGGTACTCTCTGTTATCGCACTGGTTGTTTGGGAAGAGCTGAAACACTGCTGTCAGGTACTCTCTGTTATCGCACTGGTTGTTTGGGAAGAGCTGAGCACTGCTGTCAGGGTACTCTCTGTTATCGCACTGGTTGTTTGGGAAGAGCTGAGCACTGCTGTCAGTGTACTCTCTGTTATCGCACTGGTTGTTTGGGAAGAGTGAAGCACTGCTGTCAGTGTACTCTCTGTTATCGCACTGCTTGTTTGGGAAGAGCTGAGCACTGCTGTCAGGTACTCTCTGTTATCGCACTGGTTGTTTGGGAAGAGTGAAGCACTGCTGTCAGTGTACTCTCTGTTATCGCACTGGTTGTTTGGGAAGAGCTGAGCACTGCTGTCAGGGTACTCTCTGTTATCGCACTGGTTGTTTGGGAAGAGTGAAGCACTGCTGTCAGGTACTCTTGTTATCGCACTGGTTGTTTGGGAAGAGTGAAGCACTGCTGTCAGGGTACTCTCTGTTATCGCACTGGTTGTTTGGGAAGAGCTGAGCACTGCTGTCAGTGTACTCTTGTTATCACACTGGTTGTTTGGGAAGAGCTGAGCACTGCTGTCAGGGTACTCTTGTTATCGCACTGGTTGTTTGGGAAGAGTGAAGCACTGCTGTCAGTGTACTCTTGTTATCGCACTGGTTGTTTGGGAAGAGCTGAGCACTGCTGTCAGGTACTCTCTGTTATCGCACTGGTTGTTTGGGAAGAGCTGAGCACTGCTGTCAGTGTACTCTCTGTTATCGCACTGCTTGTTTGGGAAGAGCTGAGCACTGCTGTCAGTGTACTCTCTGTTATCGCACTGTTGTTTGGGAAGAGCTGAGCACTGCTGTCAGGGTACTCTCTGTTATCGCACTGGTTGTTTGGAAGAGTGAAGCACTGCTGTCAGGTACTCTCTGTTATCGCACTGGTTGTTTGGGAAGAGTGAGCACTGCTGTCAGTGTACTCTCTGTTATCGCACTGGTTGTTTGGGAAGAGCTGAGCACTGCTGTCAGTGTACTCTCTGTTATCGCACTGGTTGTTTGGGAAGAGCTGAGCACTGCTGTCAGTGTACTCTCTGTTATCGCACTGGTTGTTTGGGAAGAGCTGAGCACTGCTGTCAGTGTACTCTCTGTTATCGCACTGGTTGTTTGGGAAGAGCTGAGCACTGCTGTCAGTGTACTCTCTGTTATCGCACTGGTTGTTTGGGAAGAGTTGAGCACTGCTGTCAGTGTACTCTTGTTATCACACTGGTTGTTTGGGAAGAGTGAAGCACTGCTATCAGTGTACTCTCTGTTATCGCACTGGTTGTTTGGGAAGAGTGAAGCACTGCTGTCAGTGTACTCCTGTTATCACACTGGTTGTTCGGGAAGAGTTGAGCACTGCTGTCAATGTACTCTCTGTTATTGCACTGGTTGTTTGGGAAGAGTTGAGCACTGCTGTCAGTGTACTCTCTGTTATCGCACTGGTTGTTTGGGAAGATTTGAGCACTGCTGTCAGTGTACTCTCTGTTATCACACTGGTTGTTTGGGAAGAGTGAGCACTGCTGTCAGTGTACTCTTTGTTATCGCACTGGTTGTTTGGGAAGAGTTGAGCACTGCTGTCAATGTACTCTTTGTTATCGCACTGGTTGTTTGGGAAGAGTTGAGCACTGCTGTCAATGTACTCTTTGTTATCGCACTGGTTGTTTGGGAAGAGCTGAGCACTGCTATACTGGATTTTGCCCGAGTAGTTTTAGTTCACGTGCCATTTGCAATGCCTCTAGTATGTTGCAAATTTCATTTCACTTTGGAACAAGTGTGACTGACAAAAGACAGTGACAGGGGTAGTACAGTTTCCTGATTAAGGATGATGTCACAACCCAGGTACAGTTAGCATCAACAACTGCTCAGACATTATGATACCTATACAAACGTGATGAACCGATTCAAACTCAAGTGATGACTAAAATCAGAACAACTCAGACATTATGATACCTATACATACGTGATGAACAGATTCAAACTCAAGTGATGACTACCAGGAAGAAAGAAGTGTGGTAAGTTGGAGGTTTTGACCTGACACTTCACAGTAAAGGTGAATGACCACTATAGGCAAGTTATACACATCAGGAACACAAAGACATGCTCATCAAAGTACATTCACCGTCTGATTTGAACACAAAATTTAGTCTAAGGACTTGCAGGAAATTGTGTTATTGTTTTTAAAAAAAAAATTTAAGTTCACTGAGAGCTTTACAAAATTTATTTGGAGGTTTGGTACATTTTATGTCCAAACAATTGGTAACTGAAAGCTTGGAGAGACGGAGTGTTAATTGGGAGGTAAGTCTAGGAAAGTAAAAGAAAAGTTAATGCAGACCAAGTCTTCAGCAAGTCTTCATGAGACATGTCTCCACTCACAGGTTTCTGATCTCATAGTCTTTAAACTGAATGACAATAATACAGATATTCATTTCAGTGCTGCTATGAAGCAACTGATTTGCCCAGTCATTCCCATCAGCTCGTTTTGGGATATTCTGTTGCATTCTTTATGTCACTTTCACAACAACAACAAAAAAAATTAATCAGTCTGCCCACATGTCATGACTCGCATTCAATTATGACAAAACAGCAACACCCAAAATCATCTCTTCATGTATAAATGCGAAAGTAGTGAATTCATACAGCCTTAGCTTATCTGTAAACAAGTATACATGTACAGCAAACTCACCTATGGTCAGGTACAAGCGACCATTTTTAAAGGCTGCTGTTAAAGATTTTTCTCTGTTTATCAACGTGCATCGACGACCACCATGCCAGCCTGGTCAGGACAGAAATTCACCTCATCTTTACACACCAACAAGGCAACGTTTAAACAAAAAAAAAAAAAAAGGATTCTACTCACACAACCACCTCTGTGCCTGTGTAAGTGCACCATGGCACTGGATGGATGATAAAAGGGGCGAGTGTTTACTGGATGGATGATAAAAGGGGCGAGTGTTTACTGGATGGATGATAAAAGGGGCAAGTGTTTACTGGACGGATGATAAAAGGGGGAGTGTTTACTGGATGGATGATAAAAGGGGCGAGTGTTTACTGGATGGATGATAAGAGAATGAGGGTGGGTAGTGTTTACTGGAGGATGATAAAAGGGGCGAGTGTTTACTGGATGGATGATAAAAGGGGTGAGTGTTTACTGGATGGATGATAAAAGGGGCGAAAGTTTACTGGATGGATGATAAAAGGGGTGAGTGTTTACTGGATGGATGATAAACAGGGTGAGCATTTACAAGCAATATCTAGTTCAAATCCAAATCGGCACACCTTCAATCCTGTATATTAGATGACTTTTCTGTCACATATAAGTTAACTGTTCTCCTGTCCCAACCAAAGCAAGATCCAGCTAGCTAGTAACAGTAACTCACTCATGCAGCAAACCTGCCTGTTACTTCTCTAGCCTGGTCAGAGATGGAAGTCAATTCAAATCAATTCAAACACCATTTATAGAACATTAAAATCTGCAGCCTCATGATGGGCCACGTTTCATGATCCGAACTTCTGAACAGAAGGTTGTGGCCTAACTCTGTGTGTGTGTGTGTGTGTGTGTGTGTGTGTGTGTGTGCTGTGTGCGAGTGTGTGTGTGCTGTGTGCGTGTTTCTCTGTGTGTGTGTGTGTGTGTGTGTGTGTGTGTGTGTGTGTGAGTGTGAGTGTGTGTGTGTGTCTGTGCGCGCATGTGTGTGTGTGCTGTGTGTGTTTCTGTGTATGTGTGTGTGATTACGTGTGCGACAGAGGCAGACAGACAGACAGAGACTGAAGTTCAAGTCACTTTATTCATAACCAAGCCAACCATGAAACCTACATTAGGGCTGAAAAGAAAACACAGAGAAAGTGAACCACTTAAACTTTTTTTTAATTAAAAAAGAAACAGGAATTTTATAACTACAAATAGGTTTACAATATATTTACCCGTTCAAACAATTCTTGACCTCTGTTTGGAGTAGAACACTGCAATATCATCGCGATTACATCTGTCTGTCTATCTATCTATCTGTAATAAAGAAGAGCAGGGAGTTGACTTCATCTCCATGCCCAGCTAGGCAGCAGGAGTGACTGCCCTGTACATGTTCACTTCATTCCATCATAGTCACACTAACTCAGTTTTGACACCATTTCCTGACCAAGCGGGCAGGTGGGGGGGGACATCTTTATGTTTGGACAGGAAAGTATATCATAAAACCACTTCAAGTAAAAAAAATGTTCCCTTTTCTCATGCTTTCCTATCCAAATAAATGCCAGAATGTTGAAAAGAATGTGGAAAGCACCCTTAACTGGATAAGAAGACACTGATCTCAATCAAGAATATCTCTGAACAGTTCCCCAAGTCTAGAACTTGGCGCCAGAGGCCACTCCGGGCCCTATGCAACACTTTCCCCAGCTTAACCTGAAGGCCAAAGGATTAGTCCCCTCTCTCCCTCAAGATAACGGCACAAAATGACACACATTAAGCTAATCTCAAAAAGAAAAAGACTTCCTCAAGCACAGAATCAGGAACGGAACACCCCCTTCCAAGACATATTGGGAGAGTACAGATAATGCCACTTCAAGGAACCCTTCACATGCATATCACAGAAATACCAATGCTAACTCGAACAATGCTCGAAGAAACACGGTGCAAAAACCACAAATGGCCGGTAGTGAAAGTGCTGAGCAAACTGGGAATCAAAACAGAAAAGATCTCTGTGGTAGTGAAAGTGCTGAGCAAACTGGGAATCAAAACAGAAAAGATCTCTGTGGTAGTGAAAGTGCTGAGCAAACTGGGAATCAAAACAGAAAAGATCTCTGTGAAATCATCGGGTTGTGTTGCCACCCAGACAACTTCTCCACGTACCCTGAGGCAGTCAAGTCCCTTCATGCTTTCAGTTATATCAGGGAGACAGAATCAACCACAAATTGTCTGTCATTACCAACTGGATTAAAGCATCGTCTACAATCTGAATGACATGGAGTGCCAGACTGATGGATGTCCACTTCCCGTTTGCCATATACAATAAGCCTTGATCATCAAAAAATACAGAAATGCAAAGTTTAAAACAATGTTAAGTATGAACATCGATTTCTTTTGTTTTAAGTTTAAATATATACAAATGTGAATCTTGTTATGTTTTGTTTCAATTTCTAACATACAAATAGATATTAAATACAATTCAGTACAATCAGTGTGAAAACAAACAAAAACAGGTAAACATGAATAAAATAGTTGTACGCAACAGCTTCTTCCTATGTAATTAAAAGTTTTATAAGGAGACACAGGTCTACTGACTATCGGCACGGAGGCATTACATGGGGCAGAATGTAAAGATGCATGAGTCAGGGGTAGAAGCAGATGGTTTGGTGGACGTTGATGTAGACATCAAGGCGTATGACAAGGGAGCCAAAAGCAGAAGACTGGCAGTGAAAGAATTTGTGGGAATTATTGGCCGAAATTCCCCTCTTCTCCTTTAGAAGCAGAAGGAAGCTCAAAAGGATGTTTGCTGGAATCCATGAGCGCAAAAAAAAAAAAAAAAAAAAAGAATGACAGGGAGCACAGAAGGTCATGTTCCTCCACCAATGAAAAGGAGAAAAGTAAGCTAGTTTGAATATGATGCAATGATGTGAACTCACAAAGGGCAAACACTCTTGCAGTCATTAGTGTCAAAGTGGGTATGGAGGCAAGGTTAGCTCCCTGCTCTCCGGATGTTTCAGTTCTTTATCCTGATGAAATGGCGATGTTCCATGCCAAGTAGGAATAAGGCATTTGTTTGGACAATTCAGTATAAGAAAAAGGCACTGTCTGGGAGTGGTCTTCAGCTTTGTCACCACCATTCCCCCCGACTCAAAGAAAAAAAATCATAGGGTCAGAAAATTGTTTTTTCGTTGAGTGGGTTATCACTGTTGCACTCAAGGTCACAAAATTGGTCACTTGAAGATACCGACTCTACAAACCACCCTTATTACTTAGACCATGTCCTCTACACAGTGACTGTACTTCACTTGAAGATACTGACTCTACAAACCACTCTTATTACTTAGACCATGTCCTCTACACAGTGACTGTACTTCACTTGAAGATACTGACTCTACAAACCACTCTTATTACTTAGACCATGTCCTCCACACAGTGACTGTACTTCACTTGAAGATACTGACTCTACAAACCACTCTTATTACTTAGACCATGTCCTCCACACAGTGACTGTACTTCACTACCACTTTGTGCTCTGCATGTGCTCACAACCATAGCCACCAGATGATTTCTGCACTTTTTATAGTTATTTTACAGCCTCCATCACACACAGAACAGCCAATTGCTATACATTCATAGAAAGACATGACCAAATGGAAGAGTTGATGGTCTTGTTTATGTTAGTTTGGTCAGCGTGACACGAACACAACAGGGGAAATGAGACAAAAATATTAGTCCGACCTTGAACTGTTGTTGAAAAAGGGCAAAGAAAGGAATCTAAGTGAAAAAAAAAACATAAACACACAATGATATTTTCCAAACACACTCACAATATTTTCTTCGAATTTTCTCAATGTGCATTTAGTATTGAAGTCATCAATATTCTTTTCTATTTTGTCTGAAGCTTCCATGAATAACCATCATGTGAGCTGATTTCAGAATATTTTGTGTAAATGTGCACCTCTTCATCACTCCCTCTTCATCCAAATCACCTTGCTGTACCCTTTTCAACATTTCGTGCACTGGCATCATCGTCTGACAGAGATATTGTCGAGGCAGAAAATTCCACACATGCCATGTGGAGGGAGTCTCATTACAGGCCCAGCGGCCAAGCTCTAAGTCTAGGTAGGAAAGTAATGTTGCTTATAGCCTAGCCAATCGCAAAGGGCCATATCAGGGCTGAAAAAGTTAGATTATATTATCTATCAAACAAAGCATTAGAACTCATATCATCGTGGTAATGATAATGGTAATCATGCTTACAGCCTAGCTGACTTTAAGGTCTGTTGGGTCAAAAGGTTCATCTTTATAAACAATTTTTTGGGGAGGTCAAAAGGTTCATCTTTATAAACAATTTTTTTTTTAACTACTACTTACAATTAGCTTGGAATTATATTACTTAAAAGTTTTCAAATAATTTTAATTTTTTGTCTTGTATAGAAACAAACAGGGAAAAAACCCACAATAAATGACAAGGAAAGAAGACAGTTCACATAAGATTTACATGAACAATTTAGCCACCTAGGGGCCAATTAAACTAACGAGATGACACAGGCATCAGTGCAGACTGTACAAATGTGTCTGTCACTGATAGTAACAGTAATGAGTGAGGTGAACAAGATGAAAGTAACAATGACAGGTGAACATGATGAGAAAAGGCAGTGTCAATGGTCGGATCAGTATTCTTACCTTTGACTGTGCTGGTGAGACTACAACAATCAGTCATAAATAGGATCAGTATTCTTACCTTTGACTGTGCTGATGAGAGACTACAACAATCAGTCATGAATATCAGTAACACAGAAACACTAGCTCATGCTTCATCCATTACTCATTTTTTGGTCTAAAAAATTGGTATAAATTACGACTTGGGATTTTTGTCTTCTTTTTTCACTAGATAACTTAGTTTGGTACCAGCTACATCAAAGAATTGTGGTCGTTAATGGAGTAACGCAGATCCCTCCAACAGATTTTAAGTTACCCTGCAGACAGACAAACACACAGACATGACTCCACAGTTTTCTGCCTGCACACAGGATAGTAAGCCAGACCTCACTGGGAGCAAATCACAGCACAGTGTGTTGACCATGACCGACAGAGCAGTCAGCAGCTGCAGCCTCAAGGGGGAGTCAAGCCCACAGACCAACTCACCTGGCAGTGGACTCTCTGACAGTGGGAAGGAGAAGAGTTCACAGAACTGTTTGTCATCCACTGACAGCGATTCTGTGTCTGTACTGTCAGCCATGTCGGGGGCCTCTTCAGGGCGACTCTTGGGCAGGATGTACTGCACAACAATGAAAATTCTTCATTTTCTACATCTTCATTTCGGTTTACTGAATGCATACTGATCAGGGGAAATTTTCTTACTCAAAACAGTGTCATATTCAGAACATCACATACGAAAGAGCCTTTTTTATTCAGTTCTGAAACACAATAGAAAGAAATCATGAAGCAGCAAGCGTGCTCAGGCCAAATAGCTACAACTCTTGACTGTAAGTGTTCCACTTGAAAAGCTTGTCTGGGTGCTTACTGGACTGCATGTCTAGGAAGTGGACAGTTATTCAAGACATGCTATTGTCTAGGTGCTTTACAGGTCGGACAATCCCCTGGTTCACAAATCACATCACTGACAAATTGCTGGTGGATGTGGTCAAGGTCAGAGGAGGCCCAGGCCTTCCAGCCAATGGTCACTGAGACTTGCCCTTTGGCAGCAGAGACCCCTGTTGAATCTTCTGAGTTCTCCCTGCGGGACACCATCCAACCCTCAGCTATGCTGGAGGCAAGCAGAATAGCACAACCCTGTTGAAATGGCATTCTTTCATTACAGTCCATCAAGAGTGGCCCCTTAGTTACTAACTTTACCTGTATAGAACATGCAGTAACCAGTTTTAGACAGCTCTGTACAGCACGAATTTTACGGGCCAATGCTATCATAAACAGGTCGTGGGTAGGCACCCCACTTTGGCATGATGGGCAGAGTGTGATTTAATTATAAGATCATTGGAGCACAGAGCCTGGTGAATGGCAGAACCCAAATCCTTGGACCAGAGGGGATAGATAATGTTTGCAGATAATAGCTTACCTTGGATAATAGAAAGAAGTTTTGTCAGAAGAAAACACAAAGCTGAAGTCGTTAGTAGGAACTTAATGGCTCAGAAACCCTGTGTAATTCTGAACACAGAGTGAGTAAGTGGGGAGGGGGGGGGATGCCCCCAAAAAAAGGATGTAAAACTGATGTTTGGATATGGCGCATTGAAGTAATTCCCTCTTTACCTATCACTTGTCTATGCTTATTTCCTCTTGTCTAGATACTATTATATGAGTATTTCCTGCATTCTGGTTTACAGGAAAAAAAGACGGTACAGTGAGACTGCCAAATGCAGTGAATGGCCAGATAGATGCGACCACTGGCCCTGTATAGGCCATTGGCATCATTCCTTCTACGCTGAGCGAGGTAGACCCGTCATGAGTGTACCATACGCGACGATAGTTCAACCTACGCGAGAACCTATATTTTCGGGGATGAGGAGAAAGGAGGTTTTGTGCTGCAGCTGGAAGGGTTTGTCTTCCAGAACCGAAGACACCGGATGGGGATAAAGGTTAATGACTCCTTTTTCTGCCTTCAAATGAGGATATGGAGGAACTGATAGACCTGGCCGTCCTGTGGGGGATCTACACATGGTGATTTCACCCAAGGCAGAGAATTACTTGTTTTGGCAGCATGTTATGAGGAAAAAGATTTAAACTACTTATAATGTATTCAAAATGATAACTCAGCTGACAGCGAATCTATACAAGGACTGACATTCTAATCAACGAAAACCTGAAAAAATGGTCCAGGTTGAATATGTCAAAACATGAGCTTACCCTGTCGAATTCAGACTTCAGACACTCTCGATTGCTGAGTAGGAATGTCAATTGTAGAAGAAGGTCCGACTCATTTGAAGCGTAATCTATGAACAGTATCAGCAGAACTTTACCCCGAATGAAGCCTGCGACAACTAAGGAAAAGATCCAGTGAATATACAAATATGTACATTATTCATAAGCTTACATACAAAGGATAAAAATGTAATTAGGTAGCAACAACCAGGAAGCCTTATATGGGCTTCACATGGTAAAATCACTATTGCTTTAAACATGGTTAATTGTCAATAATCAGTTTCTTTCCAATTCCATTGTAAAACCTATTCCCAAATATTAATCAATGAAGAACATTCCCCGTTTTAAAGTTAAAAATCATTCTGGTGGTCATTCCGACCATGGTTTCTGCGAGTTGCTATCAAGTGCTTGTCGAATGTCATGCATCCACCTGTCAAGGCCTACTGCAGTGTCAGGCTGATACACCTCTTGGATTTTGGAGTGGCAATACCTGACCGTTGTTCAGCATGTCCCAGCGAGGGCTGAGCCGGAGGGGGGGAACGTGGGTGAGGGACTTGGGGTCCGGGAACCAAGACTGGGTCGGCCACCATGGCGTTACGAGGATCAGCCTGGGTCTTTCCAGCCTTGCCTTCCTGATCACCTTGTGTAGGATGGGGAAGGGGGAAAGGCATACGCCAGTAGGCCCGTCCCGGGGAGGGATAGTGCGTCGACTGCATCCGCCTGGGGATCTGGAACGGGAGAGACGTACAGGGGCAGGTGATGGTTGAAGCTGGTGGCAAACAGGTCGATCATGGGCACAAACCAATGGTTGCGCGACACCAGCGAAGGAGGGCCTCTGTTCTGAGGGAGAGGCCTATGGAGCGGGCCTCTCCCCCTTTGTTGACATAGCAAGCTACCGACGTATTGTCCGTGAGGAGGAGAACAAGTCGGTGCGCGACCTTGTGCTGGAGTTGGAGAAGGGCTAGCCTGACCGCTTCCAGCTCCCACTCCCCGAGGCGTGACTGTCCTCCACGTGGGCCCCCCAGCCCAAGTTGGAGGCGTCTGTATAAAGTTCCAGTGGTTGGGTTGGGTTGGGAGGGAGATGGGGACCCCGGTGGAGAGAGTGGCTGGAGTGAGCCGCTCCTCCGTCGCCGAAATGAACCAGTGTCCGAGGGGAATGACCTGGTCCCAGCGGTCGGAGGTCTGTGACAAACGTCGGCGGAACTCCCTCTGAAGTTGGCGTTTGGGGACCCGCCGCAGGGGAATGAGGGGAGACAGGGACTCCATCATTCCTAGGAGGGAGGACAGGGTTCTGGCCGAGGTGTGGGGTGCCTGTGACAGGCAGGAGATGAGGTCCACTATGCGTGCAGGCCTCTCCGGGGTCTGCCAGACGAACCGTAGGAATCGTCTGTGGGCCGGGTGAATCAGGATCTGAAAAATAGGCGTCCTTCAGGTCTACGGATGTGGCCCAGTCGCGATGATGGATGGAGTCTCGGATCTGGGTGGGGGTCTCCATCTTGAACTTGGTGGGCCTGAGGAACTTGTTGAGGGGCGAAAGATCTAGAATGGGCCTCCATCCTCCCGAGGCTTTTGGGATCACAAAGAGTAGAAGCCGGGGTTTGGGTGGGAAATCTCCGAGATGGCCCCTCTTTTGAGGAGGTCTTGGACTTCCGTGCGAAGAGCTTCTGCTTTGGCGGGGGAGGGTTCGTTGGGGGGGGAGGGGGAGATAGCATGAGGGGGGGGACGCTCGTGGGCCCAAGGAAGGCGAAACCCTTCCTGTAGCACCGCCACTATCCAGGGGTGAGGCGTATGCGTCTCCACTGGTGGGCATGCCGGGAGAGGCTGCCCGCCAGGGGGGGCGAGGGTCTGGGCTGGTGGGTGGGGGATAGGGCGAGGGGGGGTGCTACCTGATCTAAGTCCCCCTCGGGCTGTCTCCCTAGTCAGCTCCGGGAGCGTGACTGTTGGCCTAACCGAAAATTTTGCTGATGGGGTTTTGGCTTAGGCCTTGGGAGAAGATTAGGTCGCTTGGCGGGCCGTGCGGTGCGGGAAGGCGATTGTCTGGGATAGGGTCTGTGCCTGGGGAAGGAACGAAGTGGGGGGTCTAGCAGGGCGTGGCGGTGGCCTGGGCGCAAAGGACACAGCCTGCTTGCGTTCCTCAACTGCTTGTGCTATGACGTCAGCCGAGTAGTCGCCAAAGAGCGACTGGACCTGGCCCGGGATGCATCGCAGGGCTGCCTTAAGCGTCGGGGAGAGAGAGGTCCGCGCCAGCACGGCCTCTCTCGCGACCAACAAGCAGTTGAAGTGGCTTCTGGCTGCGCTGTCCGCCGCAGCCGAAAGGTGATGCGAAATCCTGTTAACTAGGTGTCGCATGAAAGGATCGCTGAACAAGCGAGGGTCAGGCTCTTGGTGCGCCTCAGAGCCCGGGTCCCCCGGTACTGGGATGGCACCATCGTCCTCCGGCCATAGAGCCTCCGCTCGCTGAAGGGGCATGTCCAAGTAGGTGTGTCCCGCCGTGGTGTGGAGGATGCCCATCCTGGCTACTCGGACCCATTCCTTTAGGTTCTTAAAGGAGATGGCGCCGGAAGTAGGGGGGGGCAGGTGGGGGATCAACCGACGGTCCGACTGGGAAATGCCCATCTCCCTGGTCACGGGATTGTCCGTAAACAAGGAGGCGACTGAGGGGTTCTTGGGTAGATTGGTCTAGATCTCTGGGCCGGGGGAGAGGGAGAGAAATTCGTCAGCGGGTGCGGCCTCCCTCCTAACTAGGTCTGGTCGCCACCGTTCTATCGTGCGGACATCGTACAATGAGGTGGGGGCTAGCTCCTCGTCATCGTCCGCCTCAGGGAGGGTACTGGTCCTGAGAGGGTTCATAGCACCCGTCTTCAGGAGGTAAGTCGAGGGGTGCCTGTAGTGTGTCCCCGGTGGCCCTATAATCGGCGGCCGGGACATCGTCCTGCCGATAGGACAGCGCCCGAGGAGGGAGACCAAGGTCGACCCAGGTAAGTGAGGCCGGGTGCCACATTCGACCATGTAGCTGGTCGTGCTGGGTGTTGGCGTTAAGCCACTGGTCTCTCTCGGGGGCATAGAGCCACCGGTCCCCGGGGAGGTAAACGGGCTGTGGCGGCCCTGGGGAAAAACCATGGTAGGTAGGCCGCACTCAAGGTCTGACCAGCGCGTTGGGCGAATGCGTAGGTCAGACATCCGCCGAGTCGTAGCCACGAGACCCTCTTCTTCTTGTAGGCAGAAAGTCCCCGGGGACCGGGTAACCTGAATCACTGTTGGGGGGGGGCTTGAGAGGCCGTGGCCTGTCGTCCCCGTCCAGGTCCGTGCACTGCACCATACACGTCCTTGGAATGGGCCTGGGAGGGCCATAATGGTATGGAGGAGGATGCGGAAGTCGAGCCCCCAACCCGCGAAAGTGCGGATTGGTCAGGATGCGGTCCCGTGTTCCTCCCCCTGGAGGAATATGTCAGGTTACCCTTGGTCCCGCTGGTAGATCCTCCCCCCGGAGGAGCGGGACCGCGGACGTTGCCCAAATGGGGATCCGAAAGGTCGGTTCCCCAACGTCCAATACCCCTAGGGAAGAAGGTGACGTTCGATCGGGGTAGGTCGACCGTCCTTGTGCATGGGCACGGCCGGGCCCATGGCGCGGCGTGCCCGCACGCCCAGGATTATGGACACCACCGAGGTCGTGCGTCGGGGTGACCATAAGGCTGCTTCCGGAGTCGAAGCGCTCCTCGAGCTCAGGTGTTGGCTGCACCTGTGCCCGGTGGGGCCGAGCGCTATGAGTGCACGTATCAATTTGGGGGGAAAAAGAGATACGTGACTCATCAAGGCGAGTGACGGATGGTGATTCCATCCCAGATCCGTCACCCGTGCTGGTCCGCGGCTCGGCAAGGTGCCCCGGGGGCCGAGATTCGCGTGACTCAGCATGATAGTTAGAAGTCTCCGAGCGAGTCCGTAGGCTAGAGGGCAAGCTGGCCGATGGAGAAGGGGTGGGGGAGGGCGAATTCCGTTGGCTAGTCTTTGCTCGGCCGGGCCCCTTGAGGGGAGCCTTGCCATTAGACTTTCTGGGCAGCACCTTGAGGGGAGCTTTGCCCTTAGACTAGCAGGCAGATCAAATGAAAGGCATTTTGAAATGGTGGCCGCTTGCCTATCAGCCTTGGGACGCCGCGGTCGTGCGTCCGTCGGTTTGGTAGACGAGGAAGATCACGCGTCCCTTCCGCGGAGAAGTCGTCTCTGTCTACCCGAACCGTACGTTCATCAGTGCGAACGGATTGCTCCGAGATGGAATCGACCCGCGGGTTCTCCGGGAAATTGAGCGAACTCCGAGCAGTGGAGTGGCTCGACCCGGCGGTGTCCTTCACCATGTTGGGCACAGGTGGATAGAGCAAACCCGGAACACACGACCGCAAAGAGGAGACAAGGTGGCCGATCGAGAAAATCAATTAATCTCGATCGTCCGTGTGGTGTCGTGCAAAGTGCTCGAGAGATCGACTGAAACTCGAACTACCCGTACACGCCACCGGTCGTGTGACTGGTATGGCTATTAATAGCAATCTCTACACGTGGAGTATCACTGTGTATAGGTGTGATAGTTCTTGGGCACTAAATCTTAATAAGCAGATCAGTGTCACACACCCTTACTCGAACACGTTCTACCTGTGAAGGGTAAAGAGTACAGGTGTGATAGTTATTGAGCCCTAAACCTTAATAAGCGGAACCAGCACAAAATGCGTGCTGAACCCGAGGCTCGGCAATATGGTGGGGGAACACGACCGGCGAGCGGTGCCGACGATCGCGAGTAACAAAGTCGCGAGAGTGCCGGTAAAGAGACAAATCTTTAATAAATACGCTCCCGAGAGTGCCGGTAAAAGAGACAAATCTTTTAATAAATACGCTCCCACCAAGAGCCTCACACGGCAAAAATACTCAGGGTCTAGTGCAAGCCGGAACCAGCACAAAATGCGTGCTGAACCCGAGGCTCGGCAATATGGTGGGGGAACACGACCGGCGAGCGGTGCCGACGATCGCGAGTAACAAAGTCGCGGGAGTGCCGGTAAAAGAGACAAATCTTTTAATAAATACGCTCCCGAGAGTGCCGGTAAAAGAGACAAATCTTTTGATAAATACGCTCCCACCAAGAGCCTCACATTTGCAAGCCACAACTGAATCAAGTATAAGAACAAAACACAGCAAAGTTAACACAAAGGCAAGTATAGGCGAGACAGAGCACAAGACTTATCTTGCTTTGACGGCAGGCCGAAGATGAATGACTTATAGGAAGTTGACACTGGCTTCTTCCGGGGCCGGAAGTGGGGTGACATCACGTGACTGTCTTATGACTGCATTGGCCACGGAAAAAATTCGGCCTGACAGAGCTGGCTAACTGCCGTTGAATGCTATGGTCTGACATGGTAAAGTATATGACGCCAAAAACACATTCCTCTTCATTTACCAGGTGCCAAGGGGTCAAGAGCATGGAGCACCTTGAAGATTTACCTGCAGATTTACCTGAATATAGAAAATGCAAAGATAACACCAAGTTCTAAAGGGACAGCTCTGGTACACATCGCAAGATCCAACGGGCAAAACGTTGTAACTGAAACACAGGTCTTGTGGGTGTCAGCGCAAAACCACCACTTGTGGCATGTGGGGCAGATGTGTGAGTTGGTAATTATAGCAGATGGCTTGGAGAACAACAGATGCCATAGTGTGCAATGGCAGAACCAAATCCTGGACAGAGGTGGCAATAGAACACTGTTTGCATGCATAATCAGACAAAATTCACCCTTGAGAAGTAATGGAGAAAGAAGCTTCTCTGTCAGAAGAAAACACAAGCTTGAAAGTCGTTAGTAGGAACCATAAGCGCTCAGAAAAACATGTGTGAATTCTGAACAGCAGAGTGGAGTGGAAGGGGTGGGGAGGGGGGGGGGATGTTCCCTCACAAAGCAAAAGGAGAAAACTCAGCAATGTTTGGATATGGCGCAATGAAGTTAATTCCTTAACTTCTTTTCATTCCTACTTTTCTATGAACCATTATTTCCTCTTGTTCCTAGATTCTTATAATATGAGTATTTCCTTCATTCCTGGTTTTACAGAAAAAAAAAAAAGAAGTGTAAAGTGAGAACTGCCACATATGCAGTAGCAAATTGGCCAGAATAGAGTGGCGACCACTTTCCCTGTATGGGCCATCTGGCATCCATTCCATTCATAAACACTGCTGCGCGAGCGACCCGGTCATGACGTGTACCAATGACGCGACTTGCATAAAGTTCAAAGCGCTTACCGCGAGAACCAATTTTCCGGGATGCAGGAAGGAAAGGAGGGATTTTGTGCTGCAGGAAGGAAGGGTTTGATTTCTGCAAACCGGAAAACCGGATTGTAGGGATGAAAGAGTTAATGACGATCACTTTTTCTGCCTAAATGGGTAGGAGGCAAGATCAATTCCCTGCTCTCTCTCTGTTTTCTTGGGGGATTCTGACAACATGGTGATATTTCATGCCAAACAGAGGTTAGGCATTTGTTTGGACAGATGTATATGAGGAAAAAAGACTTTCAAGTACAACTACTTATAACATGTATATCTAAAACTGATAAGCTCAGCTGACAGCAGAATCTTATACCAGGCACTGAGACATGCATAATCAAGAAAACATGAAACAAATGTGTCCATTTCTGTAATTAATGTCAAAACCAGAGCTTTACCCTGTCGATTTCAGACTTCATGGAACGTTTCTCGTATTCGCTGTCAGTAGGAAGCTGCTGCCACATTTTGTAGGATGAGTCGTACTTCATTTTGAAGCGTGGAAATCTCATGAACAAGTAATCCAGCAGGAACATCTTCACCCCCAAATACAACCCTGCAGTATCAAACAAATGAAACAATATCCCAATCACACATATAACAAATACTGTACATTATTCAAACTCTAAGCATTACATACACAGGATAAAAAATGGGTTTAATTCATGTTGTTCATAGCCAAATCAACTGCAGGAAGCCATATATGGGCTGTCACATGGTCAAATAATTCACTGCAGGTTGCTTTTAAACATGGTTAATTAAAAAGTCAATAAATCAGTTTCTTTCCAAACATATTCAAAACATTGTAAAACCTATTTCCCTCAAAAATATTAAATCAAGTGAAAGAAATTCATCTGTTTTAAAAAGTTAAAAATCATATCTGGTGGAACATTCCTGACCATGGTTTCTGCGAGTCTGCTATCAAGTGCTTGTCGAATGTCATGCATACTCCAACACCCCTGACCATGGTTTCTGTGAGTCTGCTATCAAATGCTTGTTGAATGTCATGCACACTCCAACACCCCTGACCATGGTTTCTGTGAGTCTGCTATCAAATGCTTGTTGAATGTCATGCACACTCTAACACCCCTGACCATGGTTTCTGTGAGTCTGCTATCAAATGCTTGTCGAATGTCATGCACACTCCAACACCCCTGTCCATGGTTCCTGTGAGTCTGCTATCAAATGCTTGTCGAATGTCATGCACACTCCAACACCCCTGACCATGGTTTCTGTGAGTCTGCTATCAAATGCTTGTCGAATGTCATGCACACTCCAACACCCCTGTCCATGGGTTCTGTGAGTCTGCTATCAAATGCTTGTTGAATGTCATGCACACTCCAGCACTCGATGAACATGTTACAAAGTGAGTGGCTCATCACACGGTATGCTCCCATAGAGCCCTCTCACCTTTCAACAGATGCCAGTGTAGAAAGAGTGGCTGTGAGTAAACTATGTGCATAGACACATACATGCTGATGAACATGTCAACATGCTTTCCTTTTAACCTCCTCTTTATTAATCATGTCTCTCTTTTATCTTGGGAACTAAACCCTTATCTATAATGATTATGATGAAGAAAGGAATATAACCTATTTAAGATGCTAAATTTGCAACGAACAAAGACCATCATATTTTGACATGGGTTACCAAGGATACACTAAACATATACATGGTGCACACATGCATACACACACACATGCATATCCTCATGTTCACCTCCTCCAACACAGGCCCCAACACACCACACAGCCATAATTTTTTTTTTAAACCACACAAACTGGACAGAACTGATCTAGATAGGTGGTGATGGAGAAATCAACACATAGCATGCACTGTAAGAATAATATTTCAATTTGCACATGATTCTGCAAACAATCATCGTAAATATGACAACACACAACCAACTCACATAAGCACGCACACAAACAACCAACCGATATATACATGCCCCCCAGTCCTTCCAACACACAGTCACAATAAAACAAGAAAATTTCACTTCCACTTCAAAACAAAATCTCAAAACCCATGAAAGAAGTTGCCCTGAACACGACTGACCGGCCACAAAGAAGAGGTAAGATGCCTGCAGGAAACAGGAGGCCAGTGCACTGACCAGCAGGGTGAAGAAGACCTGCTTGGTCGACGCCGGGTGTCGCCACGTGAACAGACTGTACACAGATCATTCCCATCCCAGTTAACAAGAACAGCAGAAGTGTGAACGTTACCTGAGGTAACAAACTACCACTCTATCTTTACAGGAGAGTTTTTAATTAACACACTCATAATTACAGTACCACTATGTTATACACACAATGCTTAACCCTTTGAATACGACACGTCAGTTTATCAGTGAGGCTAAAAAGTACCCCTGAATATGACAGGGAGCTAAACCAGCGAGCTCCCACCCCTTCCCACATTCCTGCCGGCTGGTCTTTCAGTATAGCGCACCTCATGAGAGTTGTTTATAAACCTGTCCACCTGCCGGTAATTGCTCCTAGTGGTACTGCCGGACATGTTTACAAAAACCTAGTGCTGGCTTCCCCTGCCCATGAGAAAGTTTCTGAGTTTCCTGGTTTTATATTTTATAAGTATGGGTGGTAGTTTTGCTTCGTCTCACTTTCTCTTGCACTTATCTGAACAAGATGGCGGAAGATGACGCAGATCAATGTGTGACACATGACAAAGTGACAAGAAGACACACTCACTGATGTTGTACACTTTGCAGTAGTTCGTGACATACAGAAGTAGAGTAGTGTGGGTTTTTTTTTTTAATGTTTTGAGCAAACATGAACACCATTGTGCTATTAGTGACATATGTGTGTGTCATGTGATGTAGCCTCACATGGCGACATGTGTCGTTCCGTCACGTACGCCCTTATTTGAAATAAAGCATTTCCCTAGGTAGGGAAAAGAAAAGGTAAAAGAAAGGATAATTTACGTGGCCTGACCAGTGTGATTGGTGTCGCTGTGGCTATAGACGTAGGGTGATTATTGGTTGAATGGACGGACGTCATCCATTGGTCAAGTAACCAAGGGCTGGTAATGCGTAGAGTTAGATGAGTACTCACTGAATATGTACTCAGGAAGAGCGCAGGAAGGAAAAATAAAGTATAGGAAGGAGATGGCTTGGGGACACTGACCAGACAGGTTGTTTGGAACTGCAGAACTAGATTCACCTGTAATCTACCATTACCAGGTGAGGTACAGACAGATGGGGAGAGAAAAGAGAGAGAGTTAAGAAATGGGAAAGAAGGGAAAAGAATGTATCATTATTCAGATTTTGAAATAGATTACTTACACGGACTTCATTCGTGTTTCAGCCCTTCCCGGTGATGTGGACTTCATTCGTGTTTCAGCCCTTCCTGGTGCTGTGGACTTCATTCGTGTTTCAGCCCCTCCCGGTGCTGTGGCAGCACCAGTAATGGCACAAGCGACTGAGGCAGTCGCAGAAGTATTCGGGCTCCAGTGCTGGGTCAGCACCTAATTGTGAAGAGGAGAACGACTGAGGCAGTCGCAGAAGTATTCGGGTTCCAGTGCTGGGTCAGCACCTAATTGTGAAGAGGACAACGACTGAGGCAGTCGCAGAAGTATTCGGGGGCCAGTGCTGGGTCAGCACCTAATTGTGAAGAGGACATTGACTGCGACAGTCGTGAGAGAATTTAAAGAATTTGTCATGTTGACCCACAATGAATGTTGATTATCCCCCTGGGTCGGAACTCAGATGATACTCCTATATTTTAAGCCATCTTTTGATTCTTCTTTAGAAAATGTATACATTGTTTCTCCAGTGAGGAGGAAGAAACCGGTAAACGATGTATTTGTGAATTACTATGTATAATGAGATGAAATTTGGTCCCAGCTAGTGGATCTGTGGAATGTTTGTACCTCCACTGGAGTGGAGGAACAGAAGTTATAAATTGGAAAACAAACGTGTTGTTATGATGGAAAAGTTGATTATCGTTTAGTAAATTATTCCCCGGAGAGGAGGAGGAGAAGAAGAGTTATTGTAGTGCGCCTTCTGGTTGTTTGGAGAGACTGCGTGTGCACGGAGTGAATGCTGAGCTGAGTGCGTGCATGCATTTGTGCTCAGTGTGACAGTGTGATTACTAGTGATGTGACAATTCTGTGACACCAAAGACAATATGACAGTGTGTGCATGGATACCTCATCCTTTGCAAGTGTCAGAGATCAGGGGCACACCAGAATGTAAGTTTACACACTTGTGCATGCGTCTGTCTGGTGTATTTGATTGTTTGTGTGTGTTTATTTACTTTGTTTATATGTGACGTTCTAAATATCAAATTTGTCATCGTCTGTCTGTTGCAGCATGGACTCAAGTTCAGTCTTTGACTTTAAAAAATCTGTGTTCAATTCTGCATACAACGGTATATAATAATGAATATTTTTTCAGATGTAAGAAAAACCAAAGTTGGGTTCAAATCAGTACCTCTTTTATACTGAAATTTCCCCCACAAACCCAGGAATGAAAGGAATAGAGTCTGTAGTAAGAACTCAGGAACCAAGGGAAGTGATGACAGCCCATATTCAGTACTCAAAGAGTCAATCAGCATATGCCATATTTCACCTTTTCCAGGTCATTCCACTTTTGCTTTGAAATTACAGCCCTGCATTTAGATCTAATGTGCTATTCAAAAAAGCTGATACTGCAAAAACATGTTTTGTATGTGTTTTTTGTTTTGTTTTGTTTCGATCCAATCAGGAGCTGCTGATTACATGGTCCACAGCCTACAAAGCATGACACTTCAGCAAAAGGAACAACTACTCACCAACACATTTTAAACTCAAAACTAAACACTGCAAACCACCAGTACACTCAGGACCCAAGTATGCATGACTCTCTCTCTCTCAGGCAGACAAAAAAAAAGAGAGTAAAACACAGTACACCCTGCAGCCTCCAGTCCAATCATGCTCATACATGTACCTTTTTATCTTTTCCAGACTGTCTGCAGCTGTTCCCAGAGAATTCTGAAAGAGGAAATCAAGAACAGAAAAGGCTATTAGATGTACAGATACTTGTCCTCAAAACAAAAACAGCTGACACTAAAACATTACCTGAATCAAAAAAAAAAAATGGTTGATTTGGTACTAACACATTTAAGTCTAATTCTTCTCTCTTTCTCTCTCTGACTTACTCACATACACACATAACATACAAACATACTCACACACACACAAATACTCATACACATACACACGTATGCGCGCCCATGCACATGCAATTGCAAAGGTGCCCCCACCCTTCAGCGAACACACACATGCACACACACACTGACATAACAAACACCAACTACATCCACACAAACACACCACCTCCTGCACCTGCATGAGAATGCATCCAAAAACATAGATCACACTTACACAGACCTGTCTACCTCAACACTGAACCATTAGTATTCCCATGGAGTACATTTTAGTACTCCATGACAAAAAAGAGTATTTTTCTTACCTTGAACTTTAATATAGATCTTATATCGTGCAATTCTTGCAGCCAACCTACTGCGCTGTACTCACACTCAAACACTCACACCAACTAGCACAAGTGCACTACACACACACACACACACACACACACACACACACACACACACACACACAGCACGTATCTAGTTGACCATCTCATTAAAAAAAATATTAACAATACTATGATGCCCTCCTCCCTTTCACCCCCTGACTGCCCACACACACACACACACACACAGTGACAGACAGTCACACACATGTATACCCTTCATACAGTTTTCATTTTCCATCTTTTTCTTCCCTTTGTACTGCCACTCCATCCCCCTCCCCCCGTTTCTGGGGGTGGGGGTGTGGGCGGGGGGGGGAGCGGAGCTAATTAAAAACAGTAGAAGTTAAAGTGACAGACACATCTTGAGCAATTCTGTTGTCACTAGTGTCAGGAAATATCTTCCTGAATAGGGAAACAGACGATCGGTTGTTGACAGGGACAGATTCGCATCAGCCACCAGCCTACACATCACGATCATCATCTCTGCATTTGTCACCTGCTGCTCCAGGTCCCCCACTAGACTTCGCCTCGGCCTTTTTCAATGCTTGTACAATTGAAAGTGTTCGTTTCACCACTTCTGATAGTTTTTTAATGCATTTTGACAAAACATGCTTTAAGCAGTCGTTGCGCCCTCCATGAGCACAACTAAAACCCGTTTCACACAAAGCGCACCACACCAAAGTTGGGCCTTTTTTTAAAATTGGGACTATGCACTTCCAAGCTGCCTGGTATGCATTCAGGAAAGTTTGTTCCCTCGTTTTGGCAACCTTCTTTTCAACATCTAGCTCTTCATCACTCTTATGAACGTGTAATTTCGCTGGTAGCAGCATTCTCTTAGTGAATGTCTGTGTCAGTCGCTCACTATGAAAGATGTCTGACCATGGTGTAAGTGACTATGCGCAAACTGGAACTAGGGACAATAACTCGCGTCTTCAAACAGGAAAATAGTACTTTTTTTTTGTTGTAACCAATGTTGCCAATTTTCGTATTTCAGTCATACTTGGCGTATTATCATATTTTCCATTCAAATTTTGTAATATATGCTAAAAAATTGTAGGGTAGACAGGTCTGCTTACAGTGTACACTCACAAATCCAAAGAAAAAACTGGTTCCGTTCTCACCTGCACTTTCCGAGCCACTTGTAGCACCAGATTAAATTTGTCAGACACTCCCAGGTCCTTGTCCTCTGCTTCCTACAACAACAACAGTCCTTTTCATATGAAACAGCACGAAGACAATTCATTTCACCTGACTTTACACATCACTCACGAAAGCGTGAAACAACAGAGATTAACTGCAGCAGATTCTGCAGCACATTCTCCTTCCACTTCATTTTGCACAACTAAGAGGGATGTTCTTTCAATGTCTATTCCCAGTGTTACAGTTACAACATGAACAGACAACCTGAACACATGAAAACATCCGCCCTTCATTCCTCCTCCTTCCCCCTTCATCCATACACACACAAAAAAACACACCCTTCTCCACTATTCAAGACTCACACACACACCTACACACACACACACATGCATGCATACACACACACACACACACACACATATATATGTCACACACAGACACACACACACACACGTAAGGACTGTCAATTCCCTGAGAGAGAGAGGGAGAGAGAGAGAGAGAGAGAAAGAGAGAGAGACACAGAGAGAGAGAAAGAGAGAGAGACAAAGACACAGAGAGAGAGAGAGACACAGAGAGAGAGAGAGAGAGAGAGAGAGAGAGAGAGAGAGAGAGAGAGAGAGATAACAAAAAAAAAAAAAAAGGAAACAGCCACCAAAGAAATCGTTCGTAACGGTCAAGGTATGATCAGGCTCCACATTCGTCACTCACCTTCTTTTCTTCCTCATGACAGTCAAAGAAGTTGAAGTTGATGTTCCAGCCCCTGTGAAATAAGTTAAAGGCTGTCATCTTAAATACCTGTTTCCTAAAACTACCAAAAACACATTTTCTATTCCAGTTTGGAAAAACCTCTCACAGCAGCACATTTTAGCTCATGTCTGGCAACAAGACGACAAAATGATGTTTGTTGTTTTCGAAAGAATCAATCAAATGCAGTAGATCATCAACCCTAGTAGCACTGAATCATTCTGCAGTAGTTTCAGAGCTGCTGGCTCAATTAATTTCGGTGCAGCTACTCTGAAAGTGGGCAAGGCTGAGAAAACACACACACAAACCCCCTGATTTTGTCAAGTGGATCATGTGTTCTATGCCACTGGAAGCTGAACGATTCCAATACCAGCCGACAAAAAATGTTTGCAATGATGTGTTTGATATCATGTAACAATAAAAAATAAAGTGCAGGTGTACCTGTTTGTTTTCATATTAAAGAAATGAAAAAAAAACCAACAACTCCAACTTGTTTTGTTGTTTTTATCAACAAACGGTTTTCAAAATATGTCTCAGCATGGCACCTAACTTCGTAACAGTGTTCAGAAAGTCTGAACTACAACTCAAATTCTCACCTAAATGCTCTCATCAAAAGTTCCCAGTTCACCAAGCTGAAAACTACAATGTTTACTTATGGTGGATCACAATCTTGCTAGGCCAAATTATCAGCACCAAAATCCTCATAACGTGGTCAATCATAAGTTGGAGTTGGAGTTTCAAGTTCCTTTCATTAAATTCAATTCTACTGCCCAGTTCAAACAGTAATTTGATGATTTCTTTATGCATGGAATGACAGTGAGTCAGTGCAATGCAATTTCTTCCCAAGTGTGAAGCATTAAACAATGTGTGCTGATCATGATCGGACCATATCCACTTACCGTAAAGTTCGGACTATAAGCCGCGACTTTTTCCCCCAGCTTTAAACCCTGCGGCTTAAACAACCATGCCGCTTATTTGCAGATTTTTCCGATTTCAGGAGCATCACACCCTCGTCTATTCTTAGCTTCTCTGTAACTCACCATATCGTGTTTACTGTTCATGGATTTTTATTATGCTTTTAACTACGATTTTCTCTGTAATCGTGTAATGGAATCAGTAACCTGTTCAGAAATACAGGAATCGACATAAGTAAAGCCCATTACTGATATCTTTTTTCATCAGTTTGTCTTCTACAAAAATATGATCGCTTCAAACGGCGCAATGTGTGGACCGTTTCCGACCTGTTATCTTGACTAACACCAGCTGATTTACGAACAAAATAACTAAGCACTGGCACGGTATTAAGCGAAATAAAACAATCGAATCATTTCATTAATGTTCTGGTTTGTTATTATATGCGTTATCTTACCAAGTGCGTCTTGCAATTCAAAAATGATTAGCGCATTCGACTCGGTCATTGTCAGACCTCGGCTTCATTCCGCCATTGTTGAAATCGTGGACAGGGAGTGAAGGTTTGCATTTGATACCTTCGCTTTGATTGGCTTGCGCTTTCGAGTACTCAACCAATCGCTTAGCTTGATACACCAATGAATGCAGGAGAGAACTGCCTTTCTAGCGCATCGTTAATGTGTTGGTTTTTTTCGGTATCTTTTTTAAGCAATGATGTTGGAAAGACAACACTTGTAAGAAGCCTCATAAAAACTTCGATTCTAATTGATTTAAAACACATCGTACTTAAAAAAAAAAAAAACTAAAGTAAAGCTGGAAACATGCTCTTGTATTCTGACCTATTTAAACGCCAATGAATGCAATGAACACATTGTATGTGTTGATTTTCGACACTATGTTAACTCAACGCTCGGCCAACTGCCGCCTGCGGCACATCGGACTGTGTTGTATATATCTGCGGCTTATAAACCGGTGCGGCTTATTTGTGAAAAAAGTTAAGATTTTTAAAAAATTTAGTGGGTGCGGCTTATATACAGGTGCGCTCAATAGACCGAACTTTACGGTACCCATTGAAAAGGCATAGACGTTATCATCCCTATCTCATGTGATCTCTTTTAGATCAAACCCCTCCTCACTCTCACTGTCCTCAAAAAGTTCACTACATGTATCTTTGAAATCAGGTAAAAACTCCGACTCCATTATGGACAGCGAATATGGTCTACCAATCTAGGTCCAAAAATAAAGTGTTTAATCCCCTTAATCACTCAAAATATGCATTGTCACACACTGGAGTACACCTAAACCCTTTCTGGTCACAGGGCTCTGCAGGAAAATCAAGCACTCAACAGCTGCATGCTAAAATTAGTAGTCAATGATGTCATGTGATCAATCCCCATGTCGGTCGCGTTTCACCGCTCACACTAGGGGAAGCAATCTCAAGTTTCATCGGGAATAGCACTACCATGGTTTAGATGAATTCAGCTTAATTTTCACAGGTTATTCCCAATGTTTGCAAAGGGTTGCTTCTGATCATCAACAATAAGAAAAACATTATTTTTCAGTTGTCCAATTAAAAGAAAACATTTCAAAAACATTCTCTCCAACTGATTTTTTAACAACCAAAATGCCATTGGGTTACTGAACTACCAATCAAAATGCATGCCTTGAACTGCTGTTACATGCCACACTGAGTGATTTTTTTTTTCCTTTTTTCAAGTCCCAAGCATTTTCATGGATTACCCTGTTGAGCTTGCCTGCTGGTAGTAGGATCTGTGTTGTTCTTAAGTCATGGTATTTGGCAATATCTATGTTGCACACCATGTGAAATATGGCATGGTTATCAACAAAAATTAGGTTTATCTTATATACAGTGTGGTCAAGTAAAATGCACCAGCAACCATCAATCAAACTTTCACACAGATGAACTGACAGACGTGTCAATCTTCCACTACCCAGCAGAAGAACTGGGTGATGAAACGACTCTGTAGCTGGCAAGACAATCAAACACACACACAGTCAAGCCACCTCATTGCACTGGTAGTGTCCAGGGACAGGGTGACGCAAACTCAAACACCATCAAAGTTATGTCTGTTTGGAATTTATCAGCCTCAACCTCTCCCATCCACCGTTACTGAGATGGACTCAAATGGGAACACCAGAACCATACAGTTTGTCCATTTCAGGGATGCACTTCTGTAAGATGCTCAAACATGTCCGGACCAACCCACAGGCATCTGTTTCTCTCGGGCCTGGTTGATATATTATCAAAGAAAACATAAGAGTAAAGCCCTGTCACATGTAGTTTCATAGCAGTAACAAGCAAATTTTTAAAAAGCCAACTTGGATGCTCTAAACAAATGAAATATAAAGCACAAAAGTTATCATGTTCCATACAGACACAAAAAAGTACAGATTCATCAAAAACGATACAATCTACACACATCTGTACCACCAGTCACATTCTTGCTTACTCATGCACATAACTGAATAATAAGTCTGCAAGGCATAACAACTTATCAGAAGAAATTACTTTTCTTTCACATAGATGTTAAAAGCTTTGAGCAAGTTACAAATATTTAGCCTTGAATAATTTCCACTTTTATTTCAACCAAGGATGAAATAACGCCATCCATCCTGAACCTCAAACAACTTTTCTCTAAAAGCTTCAATTCCAATTCAGGTAAGGATGAACTGAAATGCTCTTACCTGTACCTCAGGTAGTTGATGGCTAGTCTGAACGTGAGACAGGACAGGAAAAGAGGTAAGAACCAGCCATACCACACGGAATACATGTACACCTGGATGGAACACAGGTTAACCCTATGACTATAAGCTCATGGTTGATGCAAAAAATTCACACCAAACACACACACTCTAAGGATGTATTACCAAATTTTGTGAGCGCAGTTCATTTGATTTTTAAAAAAAGAAAGAAAAGAAAAGAATGCAAGATCACCTTCACAAAAAAGAAAAGAAGGAAGAAGGAAAGAAATGGTACTGTCGACAAAACCTGAAAAAGGCACCCTGGTTTCCTATCTCTTTCAAACAAAAACAAATTTTACTGACAATCTTGAAAATGCAGTCAGTTCCACATTCCACCTTACACCCACAGTAAAACGCCCGGCCAAAGTTATCCACTGTTGCTACAGAGGACCCTCTGAACAACCTCCCAAATCCTTAAAAACATCTTTAACAAAATAAAGTCTTCACTGGGAGGTGAATCTCATACAGACAAAAGAGAAGAATGTTTCATGGGAAGGGGGGGGGGGGTGGGGGGAAAGGAGCCTTAAAGGGAGGTAATCATTGATATGAGGTAAATGTAGTGTATGCAGTGACCATATGTTGCAGGAAGGGGAAAAAAAACACCCAACAAAACATTCTCTCAAGAAAGGCGGTCTAAACCAGGAAGTGAAATCCAATACAGACAAAGAGAGAACAATTCCAGCCAAACAACCTTAAAGAAAGGCGGTCTTTAATCTAGAAGTAAAACTACTACAGACAAAATGAATATTATAGAAATATTTGATTTTGATGGATTTTTCATTAGGTGGGTCTTCACAGTACAAGCTGTCCCAGGTTGTAAAGATGAAACATTGAACAGACTGTGTTCATTATAATATGACCATGAGGTTACACACCCACTGCTACAAGTGTAAAAATGGACAGCGTAACTGTTTACAATGTTTCTTGAGGCCTGATGTACACATAACACGGATGGCTCAAGGACTGTCACAGGACTGGCTGGTAGTTTGGGGCAAAGGATAACAACCCAATGATGCTCACAGCATACCACAGCAATCATAGAGCAAGCCAGTTCAACCCGTCACTGTCTCAGAAATGTCAGAAATACTGCAAACAAATATAAGATGAAAAGTCTTTACATACTGACAAAGCTTAAAAGAAAAAAATCTCAAACAACATATGTTATAAGCATGTGAGCAGTTGGGTATAAAATAACCTAAGTAATGAACTTAACCTTAGCCCCCCCCCAAAATCTGAGCACCCTAAATTTGCATGTCTAATTCCTTTGTTTTGCTAATACTAAGATCATAGCTCTTTCTGAACTCCTTTTTGCTTTTAAGAGTTTCTTCAATGAGACTATGGACCCATAAGCATCATGAGAACACGATCTGCATTTCACTATGGTAAATACTGGGCAATGACCATTTCACACCTTTCAGTAACAAAGCTAACTCTAAGTGATAACTTTCTCTTCTTCATCAGAAACAATCCCCAAATACACACACACGCACACATGCGTGCGCGCATGCACACACGCACGCACGCACGCACGCACACACACACACACACACACACTTTTTTAACAGTAACTTCATGAACACCAGTTTTCACTGTGTCTTCCACTGCGGTATGGAGACAAAACTTGTGTGTGCGCGTGTTTGTAATACATCCAGAGCATAACCCATAACTGAAGTGCACGAAAGAGCAGGTCTGAAACAAAGTCTGTGCAGATTCACTCCAATCTGAATGTCACTCTCTCACCATGAATACTATCAGTGTATAAGGCGGAGACTTCCAGGTGAGCAAACTGTGGATCCCCTTGACTGTGTTGATGTAGGGCTTGGCTGCTGCTCCTGTTCCATCAGGTGTTGCATAAAAAGTCATTAAGTAACACAAAAACACACACACACACACACACACACACACACACACACACACACACACACCACGCACACGCACACACACACACACACAGAGACTGCGTGTTACATTTTACCACACATCTAACAATCACAGTGGTGTCCAAAAGGAAAGCAGGAAGAGGTGGGAATGGAGGGGGTGATAAGTGAAAAAGCACTATGGGGAAGAGGATGGTGCAATCTCTCCACCCCAAACCCCTCCCCCAAAAAAAACAAACACACACACACACACACACACACACACACACACAAACAACCGATGATGTGGGAAGGGTGCCGGGCATAGAAAGGGGATTGCTGTGGCTCACCTTGACCCCATCTCCCTTCCTCCAGCCATCCCCTTTCCAATCCTCCCTCTTCACAAAAACTTTGAAAAACATTCTTTTTTCTTTGAAAAGGCAGTGAAAGTGGGAGGGAAAGCAGTTTTACTACAGTTAGTAGTTTTACAAAATCCTTACCTGTCCCAACAAAAGCCTTATCCCTACTTGGCATAGAACACTGCCACATTATCGGCATAAAATACATAAATAAATAAACTGGGAGAGCAGAGCGTTTACCTAACCCCATAGCAAGTCAGGCAGCAAGAGTGATTGCCCTTAGGGCGCTCCCTTCATTGCACAAAATCAAATTACCTCAGTTTTCCTAATTATGAGGGGAGGTGGGGGAGGAGGGAACCAATGTGTTTAGACTGATACATATTAATTTTGTAAAACTACCTTTAATAGCAAAATTTCTTTTTCTGACACTTACCTGTCCAAGCAAACAGCAGATTACCAAAAAGGCAGGTGGGAAGCATGCTCACCTGAATAGGAAGACGTTGATCCCACACACATGTTTCTGTACAGTTCCCCTAAT
The DNA here is from genome assembly GCA_033310375.1 of Conus canariensis. NCBI lineage: Eukaryota > Metazoa > Mollusca > Gastropoda > Neogastropoda > Conidae > Conus > Conus canariensis. The sequence continues at coordinate 64,154,214 of CM065734.1, forward strand.
AGGAAGACGTTGATCCCACACACATGTTTCTGTACAGTTCCCCTAATAGGAAGATCTTGATCCCACACACATGTTTCTGTATAGTTCCCCTAATAGGAAGATCTTGATCCCACACACATGTTTCTGTACAGTTCCCCTAATAGGAAGACGTTGATCCCACACACATGTTTCTGTACAGTTCCCCTAATAGGAAGACGTTGATCCCCACACACATGTTTCTGTACAGTTCCCCTAATAGGAAGACGTTGATCCCACAACATGTTTCTGTACAGTTCCCCTAATAGGAAGACGTTGATCCCACACACATGTTTCTGTACAGTTCCCCTAATAGGAAGACGTTGATCCCACAACATGTTTCTGTACAGTTCCCCTAACAGGAAGACACTGATCCCACACACATGTTTCTGTACAAGTTCCCCAAGCCAAGAACTGGGCACCAGGCAGCACTAAGGGCCTTATGACAATGTGCCCTGCTTAGCCTGGAGGCAAAAGGATTAATCCCTGCTCCCCTCAAGATGATGTCACAAAAGTAACAAGTAATAATAATGCCTCAAGGATAAAAGAATTTCATAAGTCCAAAATCAAGAAAATGAGAAAATCCCTCTGAAGACATGTTGGGAAAGCGAGTACAGTGCCACTTTAAAGACACTTTCAAACACATCAAATGAAAATGGTGTGTGTGTGTGTGTGTGTGTGTGTGTGTGTGTGTGTGTGTGTGTGTGTGTGTAAAGAGAGAGAGAGGGATTGGTGAGGAGCCTCACACTTGGACATCAGCTATCAGATAAAGCCAAAGAAACTGAACTGCTCTACTTTACTCAGTGCTTGCTGTACAAGCAGGCAGCTGTGAAACTGAGACTAAGCCATGTTTTACGTCAGTGGCCGCCTAAATATACCAGCCACAGTGATCCTCAATGCATGTCTGAAAGGGAAGAAGATGGCACAGACAGGGACTGTAAAGGCTTGGAACAGAGAGAGGGGGAGGGGGGGGGGGGGGCTGGGAACTCTGCCAGAGCCTGTTAAAAATAGAGTGAGAAGGGTGGGCTGCTGAGTGTGCATGGCTGTGAGTGGCACGGCTCTCCAAATTGTGTTGGGAAGTGGGGGGGGAGGGGGGGGGGGCTAAGTGGAGGTGAGGGATCCAGATAATACAGTAATGTTCCATGCCAAATAAAGACATGGCATTTGTTTGGACAACCAAGAATGAGAAAAAGGGGGGTGACAAAAGAAGACATCTGAGAATATTATCGAAACTCTGACAGCAAACCTGTTACACCAGTGCAGGCACCAATTTAGAACAAACCAATTACTTTCATATAGTCTTTTTTTTTTTCTCTGTCTTTGATTTACTTTAGAATTATTTTTCCAAATCTTGGTGCAACAAGGATAATTTAAACTGCCAGAGAAAGATTCAAAATATAAGTCATGAATGAAACAACAGATGTGCTGTTTCGCTGCATCTTTTGGTGTTAAGTGATTTACATGTGAAATTATACGTCAATTTCAGAAGAAAAAAAACATAAAACATTGTCCCCAAAGGGATCTAATGCAGTATAATTATGTGTGAAACCAGTACTAATCAGTCCGCCCTGATTCTTATCAACAGACTGACATGCTCTTGTATATTTCAAATTTAAAAGTATTACATTTCTAGTTCTAGGAAAAAAACTTTTCTTCTTCTTTATCCATTTTCCAACACTACCCTTATTCAGATAAAACCACAACACACACAAAAGGTAACATTAGAAGAATGAAACATATATGAATGGCTTAAGCTTGTTCCGACACACAAAAACTCACCTGCCCTCTTTATATTTTCCTTCAGCCTGCACAGAAAGCAGTGGAATAAAACATATTTGTGTGTTTGTTAAAATATCCCAGAAATAAACAGCAAGTACAGGAAGTAACGTATGCATCTGACTGCCTGCTATTTCATCTGTAAGCACAGTACACAACCCTGCTTACTGTCGTAGTAGAAGAGCTTGGGGCATGGCTATGAAGAAGAGCTGAAAAGCTGGGTTGTTACTGTCATGTTCATTTATTTCTCCTTGGCATTATCATGGATTATAATCTAACCATAGCCATAAGTCTCACTAAGTAGTCTGCCCTAACGTTTGACATGTAATGTTGCAATTGGAATTTACTGTTCTGCTTTCCATCAGTATCAACAGTGTCATAAACTTGAAAAAGTCCTTGATGGCAGCAGTTACTACTGTAACTGTCATGTCCCTTACAAATTAACAGGAACTTATGTGAATACCATTTGGACTAGTCACATCAAAATGCACTTAGCATACATACTTTTGATGTAAAAATACCATAATTTTGGCCTTTGTTTCTCAATAAAATTTTCAGGCCTGTTCATCCTAAAAATGCTATTGATGTGATTTTTTTAATGCACATCAGAGTTGTCTTTTTTTTTAACCAAATATGCGTCTCATAGGATATTGCCAAGGTGGATAATGTGGCATTAGCCAAAATGGGCACTACTGACATCAGTCTTACAGTAGCTTGGTGACCTTACATTTTCCTGTGGTCATCCTGACAACAGCTTTGCGGCAGTATTTTCCTGACAGATGTTTGTATAATGCCTGACTTCTTGGCATGCTTTGTGAGAAATTTCTGCTCTCTGACATGGTTTCTTTTTCCTCTCTGGGCATTCAATCCACTGATGACTGTACACATTGGTATGTTGAAATGGCAGACCACATGAGATTTCGCATGCATGAGATAGTGAGGGTCATCGCTGACTGGTCAAGGCACTCGGTTTGCCCCACCGATACAACAGATGTTTTCTGTGGATCTACTTACCACTCAAAGAACTTCATGTCCAGGGGGCTTAGCTATATGTAATTTTTCATGTTTGCGACATTCAACATCTTTTCTAAATGTGTGTACAAAAACCACTGACATCTTACAGAAAAACAGGTCACTGTTTTCTGTTAGTTACAGACTGCCACCATGGACACCACCACAATCCACTTAACTGCAACAGTCAATCATGAATAAATAAATAAATAAAACTTTGCCACATCAGTGACAATTTCCGCATTCAGCCTTGCAACTTGATGAAGAATCTGCATCTAAATAAAATCAGTAAGAACCATCTGCCTCATGAACCACAAAGCACCAACCACAAACCCCACATGGACAAGGGAGAACAATAACTCACTTTTTTACAGTCAAGGGATCTCCCTCAGGGTCCCCTTGAGGTTCTTCGGTGGGCAAGTCTGTGAAGTCATCCATGATATCGTACACCAAGCGCAGTATTCTCTCCCACATGTGATCTGCCCAGGACTGCCGGGGTGGGGACTTGCGCATCTCAACAGACCCTGCATCTGAAAACCACAGCAGTTGTAGTTGCAAGGCAACATGTTTTTTGGCAGTACCAGAACATGTATTATCCATCTCACAAAGATAACAAAGTTATCTTCATAACAAGCTGCCGTGGCAAAAGTTGTTAGCTGTAGAGTCCCAGCTGGAAAGATATGGGTTCAATTCCCATTAGAACAATTCATTTGAGTTTTATTTGTGGGAGTTTTCTGTCCCAACTGGCCCCCACCTCGAGCTGAGTCTGCTCCGTCCTCAAAAGAGAAAACTGGGACCACACAGTCAAATTTTGTCACTATATGGATGCATTTCTGACCGTATTGCTCAAATTTCCTTACCAACACTGCAGATGTTTGTATCTTTTGGATATCAGAATATATTATGAAAAGTACAGCCCTGTCATGCAGTCTCAGGTCAGAATGGAAATATAAAGCATCACCTTCATCATCCTCACCTATCAGCTTAAAAACAGTCCCAAATTCTGTTGCCCTTCATGCCCTGCTCTCATGGTGACCTCAGTTTCAATTTCCCTTCCACATATATGCCCTCGGTGAGGTTCTGTTGGGGTTACCAGTACCAGAAAATGTGGGAACTTTTTTAGACAGATGTAGTGGTGCCTTCCAGACAGAGAGCTGAGTGGTACTGGCTTCATGACTAGCAAGCATTGTTTCTGTCATGGGAACAGTCAGTAGTGTCCTGCATATAGTGGATCAGAACAGGCACCACTGAAGACAATGGAAGTGACTCGGCTGAGGTGGTGTGTCTCCTCTGGTGTGTTGCCTTGTGACAGCTTAATACCGATGGCTCCATGTGGATTGCCAATGCGGAGACTGTGGCGGGACAAGCTGGTGGACAGGGAGCCAGAATGAGCAGTGTGGGTGTAATGCCATTGAGGTGGCACAGATGATACAGAAGAAAAAAAAAAAAAAAAATGAAAAAAGGAGTGGACAATACTTTTAAAAATATCAATATCATCAATTCACTTTATTCCCAAGCTAATATTTTGGTAAGAAATCCCTGATAACATATGAACAAAGATATAAATGATTTAACCTTTAACCTAATTAGTGGGTGTGGGTGTGTGCATGTGTGATCACAAGCACAACATTTTTGGCATTCCATTAGCATTCTGCTTCCATGCCTCCCTAACCCAGTCAACACTGCTCCCATCCCCAGGCCAAGAGTTTTGAACACTTTCAAGAGATTACTCACTCAGCTTTTTATGTCAACTGACAGTGACCCTGCCTGCACACACAATTTTTTTCTATGTCAACTGACAGTAACTGTACCTGCACAAACAACTTTATGTCAACTCACAGTAACCCTATCTGCACAAAGAACAGAACTGCCTTCAGAAACTCTCTCACCTGACACCGAGTCTTCCTCAGCCTCACTGGCAACCTCCACGTCAGTCAGGTTCCTCTCAGCCTCAATCTGAGGACGGACTGTGACATCAGAACGACTTCTTTGAGGACGTCGAGGCCTGCGAAATACCATCATTGTTTGGAACCGGTAGTAAAATTACCCCCATAAAAGAATGATGTAAATCTGCAACCTGAGCTCCTTTTTTCCCCCTTAAACTATTCTATTTCTGATCTAAATTTTCTCTTAAGATTCATCAGTAGCTATATAAGTTAAATAACCTGGAAATGGTAGGTCTGTTTATGAAAAAAAAATTGTAATAGAAACATCTCTCTTTGTAGTGAAGAGTCAGCAACAGATACTGAACATTAATCTGTTACCTACCAACTTTAAAAGTAACATTCACATAACTATCAAATGAATTTTTCATTGTGCCAAACACATGAATATTGAGCTGTGAAACTGGAGTGATGCCTTAAATCAAATCATCCCAAATATCCTACCAATCCTAATCACACTGAAGTTCATGTGAAAATTCAGCAACAAATGAAGTTTGCTGTGCATGAGTCTATGTGTTGCTGATGTTCATAACTGTTATGGTCACCCACCAGATTTATAAAATGAAAAAAAAAAAAACTAACCCATAAAAAGATGTTTTGTTACATCAGTTCTTACTTACTTCACACACTGCCACTCAATTTTGCAGCAAATGCTAAGACACCTTACACTCTACACTGCTTTCTAAGCCACAGATATGGATTCCGCAGTGACTGGGCCTTTAAACTCTCTATAATCACATTAAATGGACAATGCCCTATCACTGTCACTCACAGTTACACTTGATGCAAGCTGAAAAATAATATTAAAAAAAATCTTAAATAAATGTTAGCGAACCGCCCAGAGAACGTGGACAAACGAGTCACAAGACGAAACAACGCGTTTCGACCTCTTAGGTCTTCATCAGGTGAGACATTAACGAATAAAACAATGAAAATTCACTTAGCTTTGATCGCTTCAGATCACTTCGCAGGGTTCAGCGCAAGGAAGAAGGCGTTGAATGAGAACGAGGCTGTTGGAAGGGAATTTCCCTTCCAACAGCCTCATTCTCATTCAACGCCTTCTTCCTTGCGCTGAACCCTGCGAAGTGATCTGAAGCGATCAAAGCTAAGTGAATTTTCATTGTTTTATTCGTTAATGTCTCACCTGATGAAGACCTAAGAGGTCGAAACGCGTTGTGTTTCGTCTTGTGACTCGTTTGTCCACGTTCTCTGGGCGGTTCGCTAACATTTATTTAAGATTTGTTTAGATTTCCGCCTGCAGTCCTCTCGCTTTGCAACTAGATCTAATATTTAAAAAGATTTTGAGTCCAAATTGAAGTACTTTGTGAAAACGCTGTCACTCTCTTTCTAACAGTAACTTCAAACACCACGTTATCACTCAGTGTCCAAAGTACCCCCACATGGTAACGAAGTGTAGGGTCATCCACTGCATGTGAATAGTTTTCATAGGGTTATAGCAGACAACTCAAGATTCATTGTTCATCTGCTTTATAATGAAAAGACGATTCTTGAATTACTTTTATTCTAATAATATGAAAACACAAGTTTGCCAAAGTCATCAAACATTTTGCAAACACACTCACGACTTGAAATGTTAGCGCACTTCCACATATACAAACACATGCATGCAAAGATGTATAAATGTGCACAAATTCTCTCTCTCTCTCTCTCTCTCACACACACACACACACACACACACACACACACACACACACACACACACACACATGCACACACATGCATTACAATAAAGATAAAAGTTTGCAATGCCTAGAAACAGCCTTTTTCCCCCTTTAACAGAAATGCTTACCTTTTCTGCTTTTCAAGTCGTGAACACTTTTCCTCTAACATGTTTGCTCGGTGCCTCTCATATTCAAGTAAAGCAAGTGTTTTGTCTCGCTCAAGTTTCTCTTCAAGCTGTTGAATCTGTCGCTCTGAAACATTTAAAAATCAAAACAAACATAAACATACTCCATGTACTTTCCTCCCAGAACCTTATTTTTACACGACATTTGCAATGCATATGCACTGACACAGACAGACACAAGACACCTGTCTATATTTAGCATGCTCCAATTTGCAAGGAGGGAACTTTGAAGACTGAATGCACAAACACCACCATGATCTCCCCTCAGTTCACTTTCTTACCTCTGACATTTCATTTTAATTTTCTAAATTGTTTTTTTAACACCACTGGACCCCCCTAAAAATATTATCCATATAATAAGGTGCTTCAGGATGCATCACTCTCTCATTTCACTGCATACAAAAGTCTGAGAACAAGTCTCTGTGCACAAACTTGTGAAAGAGATAAACTGGTGGGGCCAAAATAAAAACTGATTATATGTAATTGTCACAGTGTAAAACTGTGAACAAAGATTACAGAAATAAAAGCAATAATTATATTTGTAAAACAAAAATCATTTATTAATATCATAATAAAAACCTCATCACATCCTGCGCAAATGCCACTGGATTAGCATGAGCTCACATAAATCACTACTTTAATTCCAAATCTGCCTAAGGCAGCTAATCTTCCTTCTGCTTTTGTAGGTAGCCAACCTCTAAACTTCTCTGTTTTTTATTTTCTCCATTTTGTGTGGTACATACAATGTACATACCTGGAATTGTTACATTCCTGGCATTGTTGATCATCTTATGTAAAAGTGTCCATACAATAATCAAATAAAAAACCAGCCGCCGTGGCGAAGTGGTTAGCGTCGCGGACTCCCGGCTGGGAGGTTGTGGGTTCGAATCCCATCAAAGCCATGTGGGTTTTTCTGCCCCGACCGGCTCCTACGCAGAGTTGAGTTTGCTGCGGACTCAGTTGGGAAGACTGGGACCACACAGTCGAGTTTCATCCACTTAATGGATGCGTTTCTGAGAGTGTTGCTCAAATTTCTTGACCAACACTGCAGGTGTCTGTATCTCTTGGGCCCGGTTGACACCGGAATATATTATGAAAGGAAGCGTAGAGTACAGCCCTGTCATGTAGTCTCAGACCGAAATGGAAATCCGTAGCATCATCTTAATCATCCTCATTCTCATCGATCAGCATAAAAAAAAAAGTCTCAAATTCTGTGGGCCTTCATGCCCTGCTCTCATGGTGACCCCAATTTCGATGTCCTCTCCACGTCTGTGGCCTTGGTTTGGTTCCGCCGGGGTCACCGGTATCGGCGAGTCCATGGGGGCTGTCGTTGGACGGACGTGGTGGCGCCCTCCGGAGGGAGAGCTCACTCACGCTGGCTCCGTGACTAAGAAATTATTGTCGTCAGTAGGGGGCTTAGTAGGTGGTGTCCTGCGCATGTTAGATCAGAACAGGCGCCACTGAACACCACCGAAGTGGCCTGGCAGAAGTGCAGTGTCTCCTCCGGTGGGTTGCCTCTTGACGACTTGACATTGACTGCTCCCTGTGGATTGCCGGTGCCGGGGCTGCGGCGGGGCCGACCGCGATGTGGCTGTGGATGGGGTGTCAGGATGAGCGGCATGGGTGCACTGCCTCTGAGATAGCGCAGAGGTTGGGACAGCAAAAAAAAAAAAAAATCAATAAAAAAAAAAAAATCAAATAAAAGAAATTTTCAAAATTTGAAAATGAGAGGGTTAGCTACCGCCAAGGACATAGACAAACAGACTACAGGACTAGACACAGCCTAAAAAAATTTTGAAACTAAAAAATGTTTGTCTCGTCTGAAATTTACACCGATCTAAATGGAAGCCAGTGCTACATTGGGTGCAAAATAAACTTGAACATGCAAATGCCAGCATTTCTGAGTACAGAAATCTGATACACCAGGTGCACAGGACTGATGTACACTGAACAATCAAGGTTTCCAATGAAGAAGACACAGATGCTGAACATGACAGTACAGCATGTGTACCCACTGGCCTACAAAATTCGGTGCGAAAGCCGATTTAACTACAAACGTCTACACCACTTCAATCTATAAGACGCTTTTGCAAGAATCTTAAAAAGAAAATCATTTTTGAATCCAATAATTCCAAAAATTAAACACATATTCAAGATGTATTAATCTAACCCAGCATAGACTCAGCCTTCAGTCCAAGTCATGGTTTTCTCAATAAATAAAAAAAATAAAAAAAAAATGGGGAAAAAATGTTCAGTTAAGAACAGTGATTTGAAAAACACTCACAATTTACAGATATAACCCATTATTCAACCAAAATTAATTCACTGACAAAATCAGAAACTTTCGTTTTAATAAAGCATTTTCTTATAAATCAGTAAAACACACACACACACACACACACACACACATACACACACACACACACACACACACACACACACACACACTGTGACAGATCAATCTTACGCAGACTCTGGTTTTCAATCATGGTGGTCACCAGTTGTTCGTGAAGCTGCGTCATCTGTGTTTCATACACAGCTTTTTCGTCGCTGTCATGGAACCCAGTTCGTGGTGGTGACCCCTCCACTGCACTGGACACACACTTCATCTCCATCTCCTCCTTTTCTGCAGTGGGTGTCACTACTTCAAACTGTTCAATCCAGACGAAAAGAACTGACGACTCCTTGGCAGTTTTCTGATTCCAAGTCTAAACTACCAATCGTAATAAAGTTTGCCTATGATCATAAACTGCCAGTCGCTGCATGCATGCACCAGTGTGTTTGGCTGTGCGACAGAGTGTTTGTGTCTGCGCAGGCATGTGCGTGCATGCATGTGCATGTGTGTGTATGTGTGTGTGTGTGTGTGTGTGTGTGTGTGTGTGTGTGTGTGTGTGTGTGTTTGTGTGTGTCTGTGTCTGTGTGTGTGTGTTTGTGTGTGTGTGTTTGTGTGTGAGTGAGTGAGAGCATGAGTGTGTGTGTGTTC